>CM031239.1:640183718-640783718 GCA_018340775.1 Taxus wallichiana var. yunnanensis | reverse complement strand
AAATGAGGTAAACGGAGGTTGGAAGGAACCGTCACTCTCTGCAAAGCGGCGATTTCAAAACCACCACCCTAAGTAAACAAGCACTCGATATATGTCTTTTCTTATCCATAGGGATCCAGGGGAAACACACCACTTCATCAATTCCATCAAGCCAAGAAGGAGAAACAAAAAAAGTGAATAAAATGAGGTAAACGAAGGTTCTTAAAGGAACCACCGCTCTGCTGCAGAGCGGCAATTTCAAAACCATCGCCCTACAAGGGCGGCAGTCTTGAAACTGTCGTCCAGCCAGGGCGGTGGTCCTAAGACCGCCCGATCTCGCTCAGGCGGCAGCCACTGACACTTTCGAGAGCGAAACGCGAATGGAGCGCGAATTTGAAGGCGCTCATCGTCTCTTCCCCTTACATGCCCTTTCACATCCTCCAGTGCACATGAGGACATGGGAAGGCCTATAAATGCATGAAAGGAGAAAGAGAATGGGCATTAAAAAGATCCAGAGAGATCAAGAAGCATAGTTTAATGAGAGCAGTGACCAAGATCTCTGAGTCTTTGGAATGGAATTATAGGAGCAAGGTGTAAAAACAGAGCAAACAAGTAATCAAGAGAAGGTTTACATTGTTGCTTCTTTTCATACTTACTTGAAATATGTAATTGTCTATATTAGACCAATAAAAGTGGAATGAAAGAGCGATTGCCCTTCCATTGGTTTTCCTCCATTGGAGGTTTCTAGGATAAAATTGTTAGTGTTTTGAATTATTTCCTACTCTAATTTCCTTTCTATAGCACTAGATAATCAGTCACGAAACTCTAATTTTCAAACAAATCTGTCATTTTCCAAACTCGAAAGTAGAACAACATAGTTGTGTAATTTGTATAGTTCCAAAGTAGAAGTTTACGGATCATTTTCATGTTAGCGTTGATTATATATCCGGGATGTGGTATTAGAATCTTTCTTGTGATTTTGTATGACAACGACAAGGTCCAAAGGTGAAGAAGTTTTACCTTGCGAACCAAATATTTCTACGAAGAAGTTGAAACAGAGAATTCAAGCTTAAATGGAGGAAGAGAACTTGGTCCGTAGAGTCAATATGCTAGAGACCATGATGGATAGATTGCATAGGAAACAAGAAGAGCTTTGGATCTACAAAAGACTTCAATTAAGCAAGATTCCATGGACTCGATGGTTCGAGCTTTAGCCAAAATATTTGATATCGAAAAGAGTCACGAAGAGGAAGAATGTGAAAGAGCGATAACCATATCGTACTAAGCCAAGAACACGAGATATTAATCAAACACCACAATCAATAAGATGAAAGCAATTCGCTAGAATAGCTTTACATAAAACCTTTGCAAACAAATGAGAAGCAATATCATATATTATTATAGAACTCAATGAAATACAATGAGAATAGGCCTTGCTTATATAGGCAAGGAATAACAATCTAAGAACTTAGTCAAGATCGTAGATCAAGCCATAAATCATAGAAAAACTAGTCATCAAAGAACTAGTCAAGTCATAGATTTATGAAAGAACTAAATATCAAGGATCTAGTCAATACCATAGATCTAGGAAAGAACTAATCAATACCATAAATCAAGGAAAGAACTATACCTAACTAAATAATATCTCTTAATATTTAAATAAGATAAAAGAAATATCCACACACATAAGTGGGTGAGAATAAATACAATAAAGGTAAATAAAGTACTTAGGTGAACATGAGCTAAGGTAAATACCTACTCTAACACCCCCTCAAGTGAAGTTATGGGCTAAAATAGAAATGGCATGTCCACGGTGATGAGTCCCGCCACTTTGGACACGATGAGATACTCATGTACAATAATTGGAGAAAAAGAGACACCACAAGGTACCCAAAACCAAGAACAAAAGTAAAGAGAGTAAAACCCCCGTTCAACGCATCCTAAGAAGCTCGGCTCAAAAACTCGTACAATCTTTGAAGAAATTTGTTGTGCATCGTGGTCGAATCCTTTGTTCGATCATAGATTTCAAAAACAAGCGACACCGAGTTTCATCGGAATAGCTCCATATAAAGAGATGTCAACAAAATGATATCGAAAGTGCGAAAAAAATACCAAACACAATTCGATCAACTCTTGCAAATAGGTGTGCCATGATCCAAAAACAAAAACCAAAGCAACAAAGCAAGGACACAAAATCTAGAGTGTTACGATCTAAGAAAAGTCAAGGTAACAAGGCAAGGACACGGACCCGAAGAAGAAGCGGGATCGGCACCACACCCTCCCATATTCTTTGAATAGGTGGAGTGCGCTACAAATATGTATGAGTTGCCCAAAATCAACTACTCGAATACTAACAAAATAACATTGGACTTCACTGAGAATAAATCTCTCATAAGAGATACTATTAACATATCAAAAGTGTCGAAAATACGGATACAAAATCTCTCAACAAGTAAAAGATATACACTACACACTCTTAAAGAAAAATGTTCAAAACAAGGAGCATCACAATGTAGAAGGTATAAAAATTGGAGCAAGATGATGAATGGTGGAAGAGCCACCCCTGTAGAGTCCTCTCAACGAATGTCTATGTTGCCTCCTGAGTGATCGATATCCACCCCAAATCAATACGGATGGATGAAGAAGATACTCGCATATGACTTGGTGCAAAATGTACAATGGGTGAATGCAAAAGAACATCGAGAATGTGTGTCGGGTTGATCATATCAACTAAAATCTCAAGTTTCTCAAACACGAGTGAAGGTGCGTAGAACTCATGTTGCTCATGATTCTCGGAAAAAATCGAGCGAACAAAAAAAGCTCTGTCAATGTGTGATTCCAATGAAGTATCGCTTTCGAAAATTAATGACATGACGAGAATTCCACTTAACATGTGGAATAGAGGAAACAATACATTGTAAATGTCATCACAATGACTCCGCAAGTGAGACCCATAGAGCGGAACATGCGAGATCGAATGAAATGGTATGCTTCTCAAAAAGGCCATGCGGTGAAGCGGTAAGTAGGATACACAACATATGGTACTATAATAGGCACGGTAGTGAACTCATATTGTGGACATGCCACTTTTATTTTGGCCCCTAGCTTCACTTGAGGGGGTGTTAGAGTAGGTATTTACCTTAGCTCTGCGACCATAAAAGCGAACGATACCGGATCGTACCAAACCAAGAACTCAAGATGTTAATCAAACACCACGATTAATAAGATGAAAGTAATTAACCGAATAGCTTTACATAAAATCTTTGCAAACAAATGAAAAGCAATATCATATATTATTATGGAACTCAATAAAATACAATAAGAATAGACATTGCTTATATAGGCAAGGAATAACAATCTAAGAACCGAGTCAAGATCGTAGATCAAGCCATAAAAATCATGGAAAAAAATTAGTCATCAAAATAATTAGTCAAGTCCATAGATTTTATGAGAGAACTAGACATCAAAGTTTTAGTCAATACCATAGATCTAAAAAGAACTAGTCAATACCATAGATCAAGGAAAGAACTATACCTAACAACTAAATAATATTTTTAATATTTAAATAAAATAAAAAAAAATTCACACACATAAGTGGGTGAGGATAAATATAATAAAGGTAAATAAAGTACCTAGATGAACATGAGCTAAGGTAAATACCTACTCTAAGAATAGGAAGAGCATGAAGAGATGTCAATTGTAAGCGAGAAGGTAAAATCTACACATACACCTTTTAAAGTTGAAGCGAAAGTGAAAATAATGAATTTTGAAAGACAAGTAGATGTAGAATTCTTTGGATAAATGTCCAAAACAGATTAAGTCTACTTTAATGTGCATAATGTCACCGAGGCACAAAGGATCACCTTTGCACACATCTCAAAATGGGAAGTCATGCTCTGGTTTGGTGGGAAACTCATCTAGCCACTTGTGAGAAAGAAGAAACGTCATATTTCGGTACTTAAAAAAGTTTTATAGAATTGATTAGAGCTAACTTCTATCCTATTTGCCATAAGAATGACATGATGATTAAGTGGCGTACTTTAGACAGGGGAAATCAAAGCGTGTAAAACTACACTACGGAATTTCGGAGACAAGCCATGTTGCTTAATATAGATCTAGGGGATGAAGACATTATGACCAAGTATTTGGGAGGACTTCACACTCACCTTCGAAGGAAGGTAATCTCCACGAAGCCCAAGGATCTCAATGAAGCTTGTATACAAGCATACTACATTGATGACGAGAAGAAGCGAAGAGAAATAGAGCCAAAGGAAGACCAGTCAACATAACATGGCAAAGAACAAGGGAAGACAAGTAGCATAGGTAAATGGAAAGGTAAACATGCCGCTACTACTTTGCATACTTGTAAAGATCCTAAGAATTTCTGTAAGAATTGTGATGTAAATGGACATACTAACGCCACATGTTGGAGGTTGCATCCGGAATTGCACCCAAAGCACCAAACCAAGGATTCCAAGAAATCCATGGCCACTTTGTGAAACGAGAAAGAGTGGTGGAGATTGAAGATGATTCGGATGGAGATGAGAGGCTAGGATGCATGGCCACTAACATGCATGGGGCAATGAAGAAGAAGAGATGAGTAAGTTTTTTCAAATCGAATCCAAATCAAAAAGACTAATGTCAACGCTTTTAGTAGATTCTAGTTCTCGATCAAATTTGATTTCGATGCGGATGTAGAACAACTTGGTCTAGAGACTTACGCGCATCCACATCCATACCCACTAGGATGGGTGAAGAAGGTGTAGAAATACAAGTTACAAAGAAATGTAAATTTTAGTTTGAGATAAATACTCAATACATAGATGTATTAGAAGCTAATATTATTCCACTTGATGCATTTGACATTGTCTTGAAAATCCTTACTTGTATGCCAGGGATGTCGTGTTTACAAGGAGGGAGAACCAGACAAATGGGTCAAGGACGTAAGTCAATTTTAACATCTAGGCACACCGAGCAAATAAAAAAAAGGCTATGGTAAGTGTTAACCAAGCACCAAGACTTATTCAAACAAATCATCGTTTTGTTTGCTTTCACTAAAAGAAAAACAAAATGGACGAGAGAGCACGGATATTTCGACCAAAGGATGGAGAATTTGGATAGCCCTTGTCGATTTTGTAGAAGAAACCACCACATGAAGCGCTCATAAGGAGCAAGACAAACTTCCGCTATGCAATCATCGTATCTACCTACGGATTCATTTGGACTCGACCGTGGGGCAACAAAAGAAAAGAAAATACAAGAAAGCGGTGGTGACTATAGCACCAACGTACTTGGGGAGGATTCGGCGAATCCATCTCAAGAGACAAAGACAAGCAAGGACTAAACCACTACAGTATGGGACCTTCGCCATACTTGAGCATGTTAGAGAAGAAACTTTTAGGCCATACTTCATACAGATGCACACGATAGCAAGTTGCCATCTATGCATGAAAACAAAGAAAGATACGAAGTTACCTTCCAAGGAGGATTGTACTCAAGACAACTTGGAGGAAAATGTAGCACTTCTGGAGCAACAAACGAGAGATCCACAGGAGTCTTGGCAGGTAGACGAGAAATGGCACCAAGGTAGACTTAATGGTACTCAAATGAGCACGAGAGGGAGTTGATTCCTCTACCACTCCCCACTAAGCTTTTGTGGGACCAAAAGCCTCATAAGTAGGGAAGGTATGATCCATAGGATTCAGGAAAACACACCACTTCATCGGTTCCATCAACACCAAAAAAAAAAAAACAAGAAAAGTAAATAAAATGAGGTAAACAGAGGTTCGGAAGAACCGCCGCTCGCATAGAGCAAAGCGGTTTCAATCCGTCGCCCTCAATCAGATGACCATTGCCCTCAAGCAGATCGACGGTTTTAGGATTGTTGCCTTGGCTAACGACGGTTTCAAAACCGTCGCCCTCCAACGGCGGCGAGTCCCGAAACCACCGTCACAACCAAGACAACAAATTCTAAAACCGCCGATCTACTCGAGGCAACGGTCATAACACTTTCGAACAGAAAAGAAGAATGAAATGCGAATAGACGCGAATTTGAAGCGCCCAACCATGTCTCTTCCCCTTCCATGCCCTTTCACATCCTCCAATGCACATGAGGACATGGGAAGGCCTATAAATGTATGAAAGGAGCAAGAGAATGGGTTTAAAAAAAAAAAGAGAGATTAATAAAAGGAGTTTAATGAGAGTAGTCAACAAGATCTTCAAAGTGTTGGAATGGAATTGTAAGAGCAAGGTGTAGAAACAGAGCAAGCAAATAATTAGATAGAAGGTTTACATTGTTCTTTCTTTTCATACTTATTGTAACTTGTAATTGTTTCTATTAAACCAATAAAAGTGGGAAGAAAAAGCAGTTTCCCTTCCCAATTGGCTTTCATCCATTGGAGGTTTCAAGAATAAAATTGTTGGTGTTTTGAATTCTTTCCTACTCTGCAATTTCCTTTCTATATCACTAGATAATCAGTCACGAAGCTCTAATTTTTCAAGCAAATCTGTCATTTTCCAAAGTTGAAAGTAGAATAGCATAGTTGTGTGATTCATAAAGTTCCAAAGTAGAAGTTTACAGATCATTTTCACCAACATCCCATACAATATCTTCACTATAATAGTTTTAAGAATGTTTTCATTATAATGTGTATTATGTAAATGCTGCTAAAATATATATAGAAAAATTGACAAAAACTACATGCATTTTATAATTATTTATATAAAAGAAAACCATTCAAAAAACACCTTCCATAGACCACTGTTGTATGGTAAATCTTACTATAATGCCTCGCTTAGGCCATACAACATAAAAGCTCCCGAGCTCCCGTCTTACAGCCTCACCTACATTAGTTAGTCATCACAAATAACGCAGCAAATTTTCAGGAATAGCCAGTCCCATGCAAATCTATTTTGTAAATGGAACACATTAAATTCGTTCAAAAATAAGGCAGGTCCCTGCACATCTGTTATAAATAGAAAACAAAATTTTCTTATAATGAAGTTTTTCATGACTGCAACGAGGGACAAACTTTGCAGCACCTAAATAAGATGTTTCAGGGAAATGCCTAGCCAAATGAGAGATATATCTAATTTCAATACAACTTGTTAATGATAAGTCAGATTGAATATTTTGCACTATCCTGTATGAATTTTCAAACTAGGTGGCAAGATTTACAATTGCCACAGAAAAAGGAAGATCCTTAAACGGTAGTTAGTCTCGTACGCTCATTAACGACTATTTTAAAAAGAATTTGTATCTCCAAAAGCCATCAAACAATTATCTTACACCTTACACAACACCCGTGTAAAAAAAAGCTCCCACAATTGGAAAATAGAAATTTAAATGCACCAACTAAATTCAACAAATAATACCGTGAAGTGGTACGGTGCACCTCCATTAATTAGTAGGTGCAACAAATAGTTACGTATCCCTCAAGGATAGTTAACCGATGCTTCCATAATGCAGCTGCTGTGGCTTTACAAAATATTGTGGCTTTACTTGCAGCAAAATAGTCTCATGGAACATATGTTTTACCCCTTGCAACCCCAACTTTTAAAGATTTTCGTTTCATATTTAGTATCTAATAAAAATCGCCACGTCATAGATGCCAATTATCAAAGAAAAATCTACCAAATTTACACGCTAATTGATTTTTAAATAACTCCGATGAAATTTCGCCACATGTTATACCCAGCATTTTAAACTAAATTTTTAAGATTTTAGTTTGAATTTTAGGACCTGATAAAACTCCCACGTGTTAGATGTCAATAATCAGGATAATCCTTACAAACTTTCTGTAGGTACTTTCTTAGGTTTCTAATCCTCTTTCTAAGACTCCCTAAACACTCCCCCAGGTGTTGCCATCTTTCTCATAACCTGCTAAAAACGACCACAACACCCTAAAAACTCTCCAAATGTGTTTTAAACTTGAGCCTTAAACATGTCAGCAACACATTTCCAAAATTAGAGGATACACCTGCAGAAGATAAATAGGGACTATAACCCCTCTACGAGAAGGCGTCCTTTATAAATAAATAAACATGTTATATCATTATAAATAAAGATGAGCAGGATATCCACTATGGGAAAGACCTGGAAGTATAAGCAGAACACACAGTGGTGCCAACACATAACACGTAGATCTCACATAATGGCCATTAACTTAAACACAATATTATGTTAAGTACATGTAAAGGAACATACTAAACACACTCGGTAATAATGGGTTCCCATGGAGGGCACTACAACACTTACTCTCTGCAGTTGGCCCCATAAATAGTTTTAAAATATGCAACAGATTTAATTCAAGTAGGACTTTCAGCTGATGCTCAACAGTGGGGGACTAGAAATTTGCAGCCCCTGAACAGAATTTTCAGGAAACTTTGGTTCCAAAGAGCAACTACCTACTAAAAGTAAATAGTGAATTTATTCTCTAATATATATTTGTTTTTAAAAAACTTGGTTCTAGAGGAGAAAAAGTTATAATTCATAGGACCATTCCAGTATTTTACTGCAAACACCTCCTCATCTTACCGTACAACATCCATTTCGAAATTTGGGGCAGCTCCTTAATGAGGAAGGTACCTATGTTATTAATGAGTTTTCACCTTCCTCTTAACTTAGAAGGTGCTTTATTGGAACATTTTTTTTTTTTTGTATGCAACCACAACCTCCCTCCATGAAAAATTCACGAAAACAGAGAAAGATCTTGTTAGAAACCTTTCCATTTCATCTTCAGCCTGTTAACAACTCCAAGAATAGTACTTTTCCACATAGCACTCTTCCACACATATTCATTAGATAGATTACATCAACATAACATTCTCATAGTTAAACCCTGCAGTCAACTAATTTCATACACGTAATACACGAAAAAGATTGGTTTTTTTTACGTCAGTGCTAAAATTAAGTGTGAAGAGCTAATATACAAGAGGAAGGCCTAACCAAAATCTTGATAAATTACTTTCATTTCTAATACCAATCAAGCAAAATTATCAGAACCTATACCCCCGTGGCAATCATTTCAATTTTAAATAAACGTGGCAAACTTGACAGGCCATCTTAAAAATCTCTCTTCCATTAAAAGATCATATGAGAACTGCTTCCATTGACATATCATATCAACAATTCAGCTTTTATCCAATCAAGAACCTAAATTAAGACTCATTTACAAGATAACTCACAAATTCAAGAGCCCAGAAAAGAACTACAATGAAAGTTGCATCTCCGTATGTATTATCTAGACTCCGTGCCAACCTATTATGTTCAATCCATTCAATAAATAAGAAGTAAACAGCTATGATACCAAGAAACAAAAAAAAACATACAGCCACTTCCAAACCAAGAAACAAAAAAAAAAGCTCACTCATGTAACCTTCAAAAGTCCAAAGCTGGTAATACCCAGTCACACAAAATATTGTAACCCTTTCGTCAAATAAGCATTATACACCGTTAATGCAAATTATTGAGACCCTCACCCTCAAGTCAAATGTTTACAGCATAATACAGCTGTTTTACTGAGATAGAAAAAAATCTGTTAAAATTTTGTTCGAATTAGGTAGATTTATCCAATCTATCGAAGCCAAAGGAAAAATCAATTGTTAAAATTCTTTTCATCAAATTAGTGAGATTAAACGAATATAATACCCACATGGCTAAAACGAAATTTTGAAAAACTCTTAAAACAAATTAAAAAACAATTGTTAAAATTCTTCTGTCGAATTCAACAATTTTATTGAAAAGCTATTGAAATAAATAAATAAATCAATTATTTTTGTCAAATCAAAAGATTACATACCAATAATACCCATATATATAGCTAAAACACTCTTGTTGAAAAAGTTCTATCAAATTCAATGGAAACACAAAAGCCAGAACACACAAAATTTAATAAGAGTATAAAAAAGCCACTGAAATTCTAATGTCAATTTCATCAGAATTGGACATGCTATAAAACCCAAAGAAAATAAAAATCAATTATTGAAATTCTATATCAAATTCAGCAGGGCCTTGTCATTCAATGAATAATAACCTATGCCCTTGAGGCTATAAATGAAAAGAAAGATAGAGGCCAGAATTAAAATATACAATTATAACCATACCCTAAGCAATAAATCCAGAGCACACCAGAAGGCTCCTCCTCCAATAAACCCTAACCAAGGAGAAAAATAAATTCCTAACACCTAGCCTAAAATAAAAATAAAACTCCAACCTGACCTCAAATCTTCTGAATTTTTTCCGCCTTCACAACAGGATTCGCTTTCTCAATCTCCCGTCGGCCAACCGTCTTATAATCAAAGGAGCAATCATGTTTCTCCGAATAGCGATGCAAAGAGCAGAAAACATCCCCGCATTTGCATTTAAATCCAGTCAAACCCACTCTTTTCCTGCACGAAAAGCACCGATTCGGAACCTGACGCGGTTCTTCTGCAACATCAATCAACAAACCCCCATCATTTGACGACGAAGAAGAAGCAGCACACCCACCTTCGTTAAAACCAATAGCAATCCCCTAGGGTTTTCATCAATGGAGGGTTTTGATTCAACAGCCAGAGACTTTTCCACAGCGGCTTTAATTACAGAGGCTTTCGTCTGTTCCAAAACATGACCCCTGTAACATTTGGAGCACATATTCATGGTGGCCGAGCTGCCGAAAAAGCCACACATGTTGCTGCACATTATCGGGCCCTCTGGCGGCTGCGGCCCGCTGTCTTCCTCCATCTTCTTCCAGCTTTCCTGCGCCATTCTAAAGAGGGTTTCTCTCAAAAACCGTATATATACCCAACAATGTGTATACGTCTTCGCCGAGCGTATATACGCAATGTGTATATGTAAGCGCGTGCGTAAATATACGACGCGTATATTTATATGCCGCCCGGTTTGCTTACCTGGGAATTAACGAAAGCGCAAGAAATACAACGCAAGGAAGAAAGTGTGAGGGGTTTAAATAAGCGGCGTGGCGGTAAAGTTTGAAGGATCCGACGAAGGAAGGTGAAGCGGGTGAATTAGGGTCGTCCGATGAGAGATCGGCGCGCGGCTGTTTAACCAAATATTTTCGTTCGCGTTGAACCCACGCATCGTGCCAAGTTAATTGGGTCCAACGTGGCGCCTACGTGGAAGCTTCTAGAGAGGAGTTGACGTCGTCATTCGTCATGTTTAGTGAACCACACGTGTGGAAGTTAGAGCCACTGGTTTCCACCGCCACGTAATTGTTTTTTTTTTTAAGTTTGCTTTTCTATTTAAATGAAGAAGAAAATTAAAATAGGAGTCAAAATTGGCATACCCAGAACACGCAACTTGGCATGTTGGCCACTTGACAACTATCTGTAATTAGATTATTTATTTATTTTTGGAATTTTGGAATCGTATATAAAGATAAAGCAAAGGTTGGATTGAAGGTTTGAAAACTTTCGGTAGTATTGAAGCCGACTCCTTTTATAAATTTCAAAAACGTTTTGCATTAAACAAAATAATCAACTCTAATTAAATATGAGATTATTGATATGTAATATCTCTATTTTTAAAGAAAAACTTTTTAGTAAAAAAATTATTTTTATCGTCGCTGATGTCTAAATGTTTCGGTTAACTCTGTAACAAATATTTTATTATAATCTTTCATTTATTATATCTTTTTCAACTTTGTGTTTTTATGATTTTCTTTACATATTCGGCTTTTTTGATCATTGCTCCTAAAAAAACTTCCAAGGCTTCAAAACAATGCAAAGTTTGATAAATACATAAATATGACTTAAATTTAAAAATCCTACAACAAAAAAAGAAATTGCATAGGTATTGGCCATGCCTATTATAATCTTAATAAAGTTATTTAAAATTAATTTTATTTTTAATTAAGAGATCCGACCACTAACTTCTATTAGCATATGTGGCTAATAAATATTTCTACTCTTTATAAAAACCATAATAAAATAAAATAAATTAATGCCTCGTAAATGTTGGTGCCCTATTGAGTTGTGTAGTCAACCTAGACCTTAATCTAGCTCTGCGATAAAGTATGAAGATGGTTTTAATGAGTCAAAACATGGTCAAACCAAAAGATGGTAAGAGATTAATGTTAAGCATAGATAACATCTCTAGTAGGCATCTTTTCACTCAATTATTTATTGTACAATAAACTAGCAATTGCAAATGAGTTGCAAGTTACGCTGGAGAGGGCTTGAATTTTATGTGTATAATATGGTTTGGATGTAAAATATATTCTATGATCTATGATAGATGTTTGAGCGAAGAACATAAGTTACATTTTGCTAAACAGTTCACATGTCTTTATGTAAGGTTCCACATTCTGCATACATGTCTATCAAAACATTTGCAACTATATCTAACAAAATTCCTCTATATTTTGGCACAGGTTGGGAGTACTTTGGCAAATTTAAACTAATTGGGTTGGAGCCCTATTTGTTGCATATGGTGAAACAAGGCAAGGAGTATGTTGGCAAATGTAAACAGGAAACCACTCTCTGTACCTGAGTGGTGCAAGCGGTTGCAAAAGCTGACGAATATGTACAACGGGAGTAGAATCGGATGGATAAGAACACAAAGATGGAAGCCTCGTTTATAAGAAGCGTGGAGATGCTCTTCCGCTACAACATCTTGGGTATCATTGGCAGGTTTCTTAATCTCATCTACCCACCAAACATAAAATTCCCTAGAGATATGTCATCTCATGGAATGAAGTGATTGAAGGATACTGACAAAATGGGATTGTTGTCTACGCTTTGGGAACATTTAAATGCCAAAATATGAACTTTTGTAAATAAACGCCAAGTGTTCAACCAAATGATACAACATGTTATCTTTTAAATGAATATCATAATTGTATCTTACAGAAGACATGGTCATCGTCAAGAGACATTGTGGCCCATAACAAAATACGAGGTTTATAGCAACGTACGGACATCCATCAAGGCATAGTAGGCAATGTTTTTTTGTTGGAAGTTACTATATTGTCCTCTCCCCATCACACAAACTTAAAATAGAAAAATTACAACTCCAATAAACTAAACATTGTTATCCTCTCCGGCGTAAATTGCAACTCATTTAGAATTGCATCGGATTCTTCAGAAAGTAATTGAATTCCAGAGAAAATGCTTTGGCTCTTAATTAACATTGCTTCTTCACACGATCTGACAAAAATTTCTAGGTGGATACATGATCTCCAAAGATTTGGTTCTGTTTTTGTTAGATGGAATCATTGAAACAGTCTCCCGTGGCCCTGAATGTCTAGTGTGCGCCATCTGTGAGAGCCCTTTTGAAAGGGGCTAACGGATCAAACTACCACATATCCTTAAAATCTGGTCTTTTTGGGACAAGGCTCTTCAAGACACATAGTGCCTTCCCTTCCAAAGTTTCTCAAGTGGCTCACAAAAATAGAACTCGTATTGTTATGCAAGACAACGGCGTTGCAGGTCATATGCCACAACCCTAGCAGAACTGGCCCATCTGTGAAGTCCCTAGATGCTATCAGTAGAGACATCGATAAGCTCTCTCAGTACATAACCAATAAGGTTTTTTTAATTTCCTTGTTAATCCAATCATACCAGACGAGAAGAAAAAGGGTATTCTCGAAGACATTACAAATGATGCCAAGTTTCAGCCTTATACATTAAATTTTCTCTACATTCTTATTGACAAGAAAAGGATTGACCTGATTGGTGAGATTTTCAAAGAGTTTGAGACTGTCTACAACAAACTGACCGACACAGAGTTGGCAGTTGTGTCTTCTGTAGTCAAGCTTGAGAATCAGATTTCTCTTGGTCCTTCACAAAATCAATGCAATGTTTTTTGTCGATTTAAGTCATATCTTCTACTAGAGTGTTTCCATAATGGCTTGTAGAAATCTGTTAGGCCACAATTCATCTATTGTTGCCCTGCACTCTTCCTCTGACAAAGGAGTTCGGGATTCTTCTACATGAGCGACACCTTTGTCAATAATAACTTGATAATGAATATATGCAATTCAAAATTTAGAATTTAGTATAAAATATAACAAGGTATGGGTAGGGAAAGGTCCTCAGTCCTCGTCCGTATATTGAAGTCTCTCGATGACTATGTGTCAAAGCAAGCAAGCATCATGAACTTTGACAAAAATGCAGAGTGGCTTCAAAAGAAGATATCGAAGGCAAGTACATATAATGATTGCATACTATCGCCAGGGGATGCAGAATTAGTCCTAATGGAAGGTCGAAATAGGGCACACTTTACAAGATGCATCACCGTTAGGGAGGAAGTTTGACCGCATGATGTTATGATTAACATATGATGTATTTACATGCTTTCGGTTGAATTGGTTAGTTCTAAATACCGATACAATGTTGTAAGTCCTAAAATGATGTCTGTTTCGGGCATCTCGACAAGCCATTGGGGGTAAGGAAGTTTGGTCTACATATGTCTCGAGGAAGAAAAGGATAAATATTATCGTTGTTGAAAGATTACATATTGTTTCTTATCTTAAGATCCATTCGCAGAGAATGATATGTTATTATCATTGTTATTAAACTACTTTCAATATTTAATTTGT
This sequence comes from Taxus wallichiana var. yunnanensis, assembly GCA_018340775.1. Taxonomy (NCBI): domain Eukaryota; kingdom Viridiplantae; phylum Streptophyta; class Pinopsida; order Cupressales; family Taxaceae; genus Taxus; species Taxus wallichiana. Next base: position 640,769,199 of record CM031239.1, on the reverse strand, counting down.
TTATCCAGAAAAAAATGACAATAGCTCGATTCTACAATCCGAGAATTTTCCAAGGTCCTTAAACTCATTTGAGGAAAAATGGTACTAGAATAGGCAATAAAGACGCATTAAAAGTTTTCATGAAAGCAACCCAATTGAATGGGCAAGAAGTCGATAAGGTGAGTTACCCGATATAAAGGTGCAGTAATGTCGAGAGAGAGTTGAGCACGCCAATCGGGTTTGTGAATGTGCCAAAGAGCACGGTCCTCTTTGCTTTGGAAGAATCCCAAGCCTCTTAACCATGCCTCAATTCAAGGCAAGTGTGAGAATACAATGGCTCTTTTTGTCCGGAAGCCTCTCAATCCATTCATCTACAAAGTGCCGCCGCCGCCTCCACTCTCATAGGAAAGTCAAGGCGTTGGCTTTAAAGACACGCAACTCTTCTTCTTAAGCGCCCAAAAGAGCTAATGAAACCCACTTTCGGAGGATTTATACATTGTGTCTTGTGCCTTGAGAATGTGGAGGTGGGTCGAAATATTGGAATTTGGTTAAAACCAGAGCAAACATCTTCGCAAAAGAATTGGCCCCAAAATCATAGAACAATCATACTTATCAATTAGGAACATAAAAATGGGTATTCATATTTACCATTTTTAATTATAATTTAAGGAGGAAATTTGTCAAACTTTATGTGGAAAGTAATTTTTCATCGTAGAAAAATATCTAAAATCCAGAATCTGTAAAAGTTAAGCCACCGGAATTTGACACTTTCCAGCAATGCCTTCTTCAAAGTAAACGCCTCCGGTGAAATATATAAGCTTTGAGGTGTAATGTTGGATTTTGTATTATATAAGTGCCTCAAAGTTAATACCTCTCGGTATTTAATATATGTGTATTGAACATGACTAAACCAAGTAGTTTTGTAGTCATTAAGTATATTTGTAGGAGATTAATACTAATGATATTTATCCTCATGTATGTGTAGACACTAGAAAGTGCAACTTGCATGCATAAGGTCCTCTATACAAAAATACCAAAAATATTATAAAACGCAATAATCCAAAAAAAAATCGAATAATCCCACAAAAGAAAATATAAAATATAAAACCCTAAAAATAGTGATAAAAGACACCTCATCATTCATTTACTAACCCTCGCCCACTTATATTTAATTACGTTCATCCCACCTACCCATTTTCATGCCCAATGCACTATGGATCCTTATCACCTCACCTATTTATGCACATTGCACACATATGTATCACGTTCCCTATGCATTCAAAAACTATAAAACTCCACTCACCCCCATCATTCCAATCCCTAACACTTTGTGCACTCGAGCTCATACTTGAGTTTTTGCTTCCTTGCTCGCATATTTCGATATTGTAGGTTTTAGAGAGGTTAAAGCGGATCACAAAAGGATAAGTGTAACTTGTTGCATTACTATTTTAGCAAAATTTCAACACATGTGTCGATCCACAACTACGATTGGCTTGCGATATCTGTGTGATTTTCGGTGAATTGTGATTGTGGACTCGGCCTACGATTTGAGTCGGGTATACTATTTCACTTTGTGCATTGTTTTGTCATTTTACTTTAATAAAATGTCTTTTACCCCCTTAAAAGGTTAGGAATCTAAGCGAGGTAGGTCTCTAACCACCAAAACAACTAAAAAAATTCTATGTGTGTTTTTGTGCAAAGTTATAGATTTAGATCAAGAAGTTTACCCACTTTATTTATTGAAAGAACCTATGATTGTCCTTCTTTTCTCAATGGTAGAGTAAGCCCATTTTATTTAGTAGCATTGATTTAGAGATATCTATATTAAAAACACATCTTGCAGTGATCCAAATCTAAGCATATAGTATGTATTTGTTCCTCTTACATTTTAAGTCTTTATTTTGTCTCCTTTCTTTCTCTGTCTTTTCCACTCTTTAATATCTATAAACACTCAGATTTGGTGATTTATCATTTAAGAATGACAATGACAATGAGTTACTCCTCTCTACACTTTGTTATGTCATTCATTTAGGAAATATTAATCAACTAAATCTGTAATTCAACCCAAGGTATCATTCCTAAAACTTTAGCCTTTGCATCACTTATTGCTTGGACAAAATCTTATAGGTCAAGTACATAGTGGAATATGGTCATGGATGACTTGTACTATTTTGTACCCTTTCACTTGACAATTATTTTTTCTAATTTGAATATCTTATATGTGTCATTTCATCTTCCTAGGTTAGCCTTAATGTAAATATATAATAACCTTTAGAAACTATATAAGCAAGTCAATTACACTTCATAACTCACCTAACACTCTCGTGAGCTCCTATTACAAATATCAACACTAAAGCACTCAAGACTCTCCAAAATCTCCCAAAGAAATTGCATAACATTTAGAGAAGCCTCTACATTAGGTCGAAGCACTTAAGAAGGTCAAAGATGTTGGTGCAATATTTATATATATGCATCTTTTATTTTAAGTTTACTTATTTTATTGTTGTCTCATGTTTTTATACGGGAAAAATTCACTTGAAAAAAGGACAACCATACCCTAATGTCGAAAAGAATTCTATGATATACCTTTCCAAACACCCTCCCAAGTCGGTCTACTCCCGCATTAGCCCTATCTTACCCTTCCAATGGTTTATATGTGTTGTTTCCATAAGTGATTTAGGAAAACAAGTTCATTTGAGTGCTTCCAAGATGATACTTTGCATGACAGATTTTCAAAAGGCTTAGGAATGGTTATTCTTAGCCTTTCTAAGACATGGTTCACACTCTTGAAGTAGAAGTGCGGGACCAAATTCATCAGGGAGAATTATTAAATATCTAGGAACATTGTGCAAGTGATTTAGGAAGATTCTGGAAATATTCGGAGGTTTAAGAGCCAATTTAGCAAAAGCGGGTTTTGAGGTTGAAGGAGCTTGCACCGCAAAAGAGCACGTGAGCTTCGAAGATGATTCGAGGAGCTACGAAATGATTTTTGAGCCAAAAAAATATCAATGGCTAGACATTTTATTCCCCTACATAGTGGTAAAATCATATTCATCTTAAACCCTATGCATTTTTCTAAGTAACTCATTCTTTCCAAGCACATCTAGTGATCCTGAGAAAAAAAGAGGTTTTTGTGGGTGTGGAAAGCATAATCAATGCATGAGAACCATACCATCCTTCTAAAAATGAATTTTCCATGTAATTTAATATAAATAAGTGTGGAATGCATCATCCAGGAGTTCAAGTTATGTCCATTTCAAGTTGTTGCCCAAGGTACATGTTCGATACTTGGCCATTTTCTCTAGTGTCATGTGGTAGCATGAGGTTGAGGAACACTTTTTCCCCCTCATTTTACCTTTCCAAGGGGACAAGGGGTGTAATGAAAAGTGTGACCCCCCCACCACCCCCCCACCTTAGGCTTCATGGTCACTCCCGTGTGACCCGAGTGATGTCATTTAGCTCCCAAGTGATTTTTTAGCCCCCTCCTCGGCTCTTGCATGTGTGACAAGTGTCAACCTAGGGTGAGGGTGCCCTTGTTTGTCCCCATCATCCCATTCCAAGGGGATGATAAAATTCGCCCTCCCCTTGCTTCCACATGGTTTTTCATATGACCCAGTCTCAGCCCCTGTGAGGAGAAGGTAGTCAAAACATGTGCACGATCTTCGTCGGATGATTACGAGAGCTCCGTAAGGATTTAGAAGGAAATCAAGAAGTCATTAGAAATATAGTAATATCCTCTATATGATGAAACATTTAGATTTCTCAAAAACCCTTGGTGCTTCTTAGGAGAGTTCATTTTGTGTAAGCACGGTCGGTGATTCGAGGAAGAAGGTCATTTTTTAGAATGTTACAAATAGAATCAAAAGATAAGACCCATGTCGTTCATCTCAAAATGCTCTTTCCAGTCAAAAAAATATAAGTAAGTTTCTAAAAAAACCTTCGGGATCACGAGAAATGGTGTTTTCAAGTCTCTTCCCAAGTAGCATGTTTAATGATTAGCCAAATTATCAAAAATAGAGTAGGGTTTCCATTGAATGGACACAAGCCCACATGAATTAGAAGGGAATAATCAAGGAATTTTTCAAAATGTGCAAGCCATACATGTATGTTGTCAAAGTATACAAAGCCATATAGAGCTAAACTCAAAAAAAAAAGCAAGCAATAAAAAGTTTTTGTCAAGGAAGCAAGTGAGAGCCAAAGGTTGTTGTCAAAGACGCAAACCAAATAGGGTTATCGTCAATGTCACAAGCTTGAGCCAAGGGCTCTTGTTAGGTGGCACGTGAATATGAATCTTTATAGCAAAATGAATAAAAGTAAAAATAAAAGAGAGAATGAATATAATTCTTGTTCATTAGGGTACTTTATGCTGTGAATTATTATCTCAAATATATGGAATTTCTATTTAACCTCGAGAAGGATCCCTATTTTGTCAAGGTTGCAAGCTCGAGAATACATAATAGAGAAGGGGCAATAAAAGTTGTGAGAAGGCTAAGTAAACACCTGTAAAATCAGATCAACAATACATGGTCTTCCATCGAGGGTAAATAACTTAATAAGTAGCTAATGCATATGAAGATTGGAAGATTCTTGTATTAAAAAACATCTTAAGTGTAATGCATAGCTATATCTAGGCCTCAAAGAAAGAATCTATGGTGAATGTCGGATTGTGATCTAGCAAAGTAAGCTAGAGTAGTAGCAAAGGCAATCAAAACTTACAAGTATTCTTTCCACTCGCATGGATAAAGTCTTTCTGCTAATAAACTATTAATTTTACGAATATTTTATTTTCATGCTTTTGCATATGCATTTGATGCATATGTTCGATAATGTGGTTTCTTCCTGTTGTATTTACTTCTTGAATATACATTTCATTCATTTCTTCATTGTATGATTTCTTCCTAGTAAGCCCAAAAAAATTTCTACTACTTGATGAGCGTCAAACATATTTTCCATTCTTAAAAGAATGTTAACCTACACTTGCGCATAAGAAAGGAGCTTTCTATTTAACGAGGAAGCCCAATATTTCTGGCATTTGATTTGGTAAAAAAAAAAAAACAAGTAGTGATAAATGTACACAATTAAATGTGAAATTCATGCAACTCTTAGGAAACAAATACCTTGTATAACACGTATGCAGGACAATAGCACATAACTATAGCAAGTAAAATTATGATCCATAGAAAAGAACTTGGAAACATAAACTCCATACCATTTCACTGACAGAAGATCAAGAAAACAATGAAAGTAAATAATAAAAGTGGAAACAATTCAGAAGAGTGTTATGATGAGTAGGCTCTCAAACTCTATAATCAAATGCAACATTCAAGAATAACCCCAAATGAGATTACATTCACGACTATTTTATCTTGCAGCCATGCAGGACTTGTTCATGAATGTTGGTAATTATTTAATAGTATTAATCAACAATATTCCAATATGCTCCGTGAGAAGCATTGTGCATGCATAACATCTTTCCGGGATATAACTTCCTTAATGTTATCTAATGCATCCACAATAACTATAGAATAATTTGATGTTTATGGGGGACAAGCCATCAAAAATTCTCGCCTTAAATATAGGACTCCTCATTTTTTAGATGCTTGGATTTTACAAGATTTGATCTCATGTCTATCAAATTAATTTACAAACTTTAGGGTGGAAGAAATATTTTCCATGTGGCATGTTAGTATTGATCATCAAGAAAGACTCTTTTTAACTAATAGAGAATAATTGTGCACCATTAGAATAAAGGCTCCAGCCAATAGAATTAAATTAAAAGATTTATTTTTACAAATAAAATGAATTTGGACAATCAAATTTTAGTAAAAAAATCTAAACACAGTAGCTCCTTCTAATTAAAACATGAGAAAATGAATATTTATTTTGGTGGAGACAATATAGCTACCTTCAACACGATAATAAACTAGTATAGTATGTAAATGAGGGTAAAAGAACAACTAAACAAAACATTCATTCGTAACCCATCTATACCCTATCTCCTACATTAATTATTAATAGGCCTCTCAATTTCCTAATAGTCACAACAAAATATCAAAAGCTGGCGAACGGTCCTTCCAACTTCTTTGTACATGGCGCTCAAGGCAAGGAGTAAAAGGACATTTAAACTGTGTCATTTTATCTACATGGAGTTCGCCTCTGTTATTTTATTTGTTTGTCAAGTACTAAACAAATCAAGTTTATATAACATGGTAGCCTCTTTCATTTAGGCGAGACATAAATGAAGGGAATGCGAGGATCTACGGAAGCTGCAGAATCTACGAAACTACAGAATCTTGAGACAAAGAATAGAAAATATAATGCAAATGATTTAAATGATGTAAAACAGGGAAAAAGGAGAAGCTACATAAATTTATAACAACAAAATAAAATAACACACTTGGCTGCAAAGATCTGGGCATCAAATTGCTTCAGATCATGGGCATCAAATTACATACATACATACATACATACATACATACATACATACATACATACATACATACATACATACATACATACATACATACATACATACATACATATATATATATATATATATATATATATATATATATATTCGAGGAATGAACAATAGCTACATTTGCACACAAAACTTTCATGCATATAATAACAACATTGAAATGAAGGAATTCTTTCAACAAAACCATCTAGACTTGAGTGGGACTGCATTTTTCTTCTTCTCCCATAACTAATATTCCTCCTCCTTCTCACAATAAAACACGATGCTTTTAATTTACACCTACACAAAAACTTGCCTTATAAGGCAACACAAAATCTCTGACAAGAGATAATCAGGGAGAATAATCAACCAAAAAGTAAATGTGCAGCAGTCATAATTAAATGCAAATTTGATATGTCGAGAGCTAAATTTGGGGGAAGACAGATATTAGTTGCACAATAAATTCTGACTTGATTTTCCAACACTCCCCCTTAATTATGAACAATTGCAGATCATGGAAATTTGAATCAAGTTTGTTCAAAATTGTTGTAGCATTTCCGGAGCTAACTGATAGTTTTCCGGAGCTGCTAACTTGTGCAAAGTCACAAACTCCTAAGCCACTTCGTAAATACTCAAATGTCTCTTTTGCCAATGCTTTTGTAAATATGTCAGCCAATTGATCTTCAGACCTACAAAAATCAAGACAAATTTATTTGTTGCTTACAAGCTCTCTGATAAAATGATACCTCGTATCAATATGCTTAGTTCTCTTGTGAAACACATGATTTTTAGATAATGTTATGGCTGAACTGTTATCACAGAATACTGTAGTGGATTCCTTTTGGTCATGCATCAAATCTTTCAACATCCTTCGCATCCAAACAACTTGACACGCAGCACTAGTGGCTGCCACATACTCAGCTTCAACTGAAGAAAGGGTCACAATGGGTTGTTTCTTTGATGCCCATGACACAACACTATACCAAAGTGAAAAGTATACCTGAAGTACTTTTCCTATCATCTATGTTGCCCCCACAATCACTATTAGTGTACCCAACAAGACTGAAATCATCTGAAGTGGAATACAATATACCAAAATCCTTTGTACCACTTACATACCTCAATATCCTCTTATCGGCCTGCCAATGTGAGTCTTTTGGAGACTCCATAAACCTTGAAATTAGGCTTACACTGTACATAATATCCGGCCTTGTGGTTGTTAAGTACATAAGGCTTCCAACCAGCCTCTTGAACAATGTAGAATCCACACATGCTCCATCATCTTCCTTGCTTAACTTCATCCCCTGTCATAACCTGGTGTGTTGGGGATACTGCACCTTGCCATATTAAATCTCTTCAAAATTCATTTGCATATTTAGATTGAGAAATAAATATACCATCATTGGATTGATGGACTTCAATCCCCAATAAATACCTCATAAGACCCAAATCAGTCATTTCAAATTCATTCTTCATTACTGATTTGAAAGAATCTATGTTTAGATCACCGGTAAAGATTAGATCATCCACATACAAGCAAACAATCAAAATGTTACCTTGTTTGTTGACCTTGATGTACAATGTTGGTTCACAACCACTTCTTTGGAAACCATTTTGAATGAGATAGGAGTCAATGCGGCTGTACCAAGCTCTTGGAGCTTGCTTCAATCCATAGAGTGCCTTCTTCAACCTATACACCTTGTCTTCATGACCCGGAAGCTCATAGCCTTGTGGTTGTTCCACATACACTTCCTCCTCTAAATAACCATTTAAAAATGCAGACTTTACATCCATTTGATATATAGGCCACTTGTTGTGGGCATCAATAGCTAAAACAGTCCTAACTGTATCCAACCAAGCAACCGGAGCAAATGTTTCATTGAAGTCTTTAATGGGCTGTTGTGTAAAGCCCTCGCAACTAGCCTTGTTTTATGCTTTTGCACTTTCCCATCAACATCTTGTTTAGTCTTATAAATCCATTTGACACTAATTACATCTTTGCCTTCAGGTAAATCAACCAACTCTCATGTTTGGTTCTTTTCAATGGATTCAATCTCCTCATCCATGGCTTGTGCCCATATATCACTACTCACAACCTCTTCAAATGTTAATGGATCATCAATATGAGAAAATAAAGCAAAAGCTGAAAATGAATTAGTTGTGTCAACATTATACAACTCACTCAAACTCCTTGTTTTTCGTGGCATCATGCTTGCTAGAGTTGGATCCGGAGATGAAGAACTACTTGGAGTGCTAGATGGTGTTGCTCCAAGGATACCGATTGATGTAGATGTCGGTGTAGATGCTTGTGAAGTTTGTTGTCCTATTGGTGTGGACAACAACCTTGAAGATCTCCTTGGTGTGAATGAAGGTGTAGCTTGAGCTGCAACTTGTGGTACCATCCCGGGATTGGAAGGAGCTGTTGTTTGAGTTATATTTGGTGTGGGAAAAACTTCATCCACCATATTATCATTAGGGACAACAGCTGCAATTCTAACAGTCCTCTCTATGCTTCCATCCCATGCTTCATCCTCCACGAACTGAACATCACGATGATTATAACTTTCCTATTAATAGGATCAAACAACTTATATGCTTTTATTTCCTCTGAGTAACCAACAAATATACATTTTTGTCCTTTATTATCTAACTTCTTTCTCAACTCATCTGGAACATGCGCATATGCAATGCAACCAAATACCTTCATATGAGAAACACTATGTTTCCTTCTTGTCTAATCCTCTTGAGGGACTTTGTTTCTTACACTCTTTGTTGGGCACCTATTCATGATGTAAATAGTAGTTGCCACTGCCTCAACCCAATATTCATTTGGTAGATGTTTGGCTGCCATCATGCTACGAGCCATCTCCATAATTGTTCGGTTCTTCCTCTCCACCACACCATTTTGCTGAGGTGTATAGCGGGATGTAAATTGCTTGTGTATGCCATGAGATCTGCAAAAATTATAAATTCATTAGATATAAATTCACCGCCTCTATCCATCCTTAGAACCTTGATGTAGTGGCCACTTTGCTTCTCCACAAGTGCCTTGAACTGCTGGAAATAAGCAAATGCATCAGATTTGTGTTTCAAGAAATAAACCCAAGTTTTTCTTGTGAAATCATCAATAAAAGTAAGAAAATAAGTGCAGCCTCCTATAGACGGTGTTTGCATTTTCCCACAAATATCTGAATGCACAATCTCAAGTGGAGCTGTAGCTCTATTTGCCTTGCCAACCGGAAATGACTCTCTATGTTGTTTGCCCATAATACATCCTTCACAAACTCTTTCCGGTTTCTCAATTAATGGAAAACCTTTTACCATATTCTTCATATGTAGTAATTTCAGCACTCCAAAATATAAATGCCCAAATCTAAAATGCCATAGCCAAGAATCATCCTTTACCACTGATTGAAACGCTGCTTGAGTTTCTATAAACATCTTTTTCCTCTTTGGAGCTATTATGGCCATTTTCAGTATTGTCTTGGACATTTTTCATAGGTGTCTTGAACATTTCGTAGCTGTCTTGAACCTTTTTGTAGCTTTTTTGAACATTTCCATAGTTGTTTTTAACTTTTCCGTAGCTGTCTTTGGCTCATTTCGCTAATTTTGTATCTTCTACCTTACAAGTTGCTCCGTAATATACAAGTATTTATCTCATGAACAGCTTGAGCTATTTTTCCTTTCATATGACAAATTTATTTTTAATGGAAACATGTGGTTTGCAGTCATTTGTACCTTAGCAATAAGCATATTGCTTGGAAGCTTGTCCAAAATAACACACTCATTGTTTTCCATGTACACTCTATAGCCCTTTTGTATCAGTTGTCCAATGCTCATCAAGTTATGTTTTAGACCAACAATATAATATACATCAGGCATAAATTTGGCTCCCCCTTTTTGGTTAGAATATTAACCATACCTTTACCCAAAATAGTGACTTTGTTGTTGTTACCAAGTGTAACATCAGTTTGAACTGATTCATCCAAGCTAGAAAACAAATCTTTATTACCTGTCATGTGATTACTGCAGCCCGAATCTAAATACCATATGTCACATGGGCTTTCTTGAACAACATTGCACTCAACTGGAGAGTTTGTAGGGATTGCTTCAACAATCTTCGTGCATGCAATGAACATGCTACCTGAGGGAGTGCTACTTGACTGATTTTGACCTTGCTTCTGCTGATCATATTGTTTTTTCTTGCATTCATGAGCATAATGCCCAAACTTCTTACAATAGTGACATTGAATGTGTGATTTGTCAAATCTTTGGCCACTTGGGTGACTGAAATTCTGATTTTGACCTCTACCACCAGCATTTGCATGATCTGCTACTACGTCCACTTCTAGGAGAACTTCTCCCTCTACCTCTAGGACTAAAACTCCTCCTTCCTCTTCCACGATTTATAGAAATCTGAGATGAAAATACATTTTCAACTGAACTATTTGATCTATTCAGTCTATATTCATGATTGATAAGAGAGGCATGTAGTTCATCAACACTAAACTGGCTCAAATCTTTGGTTTCCTCTAGAGCCACAACTACGGGATCAAATTTAGTAGGGAGACTTCTAAGTACCTTCTCAACAACCTTCCTATCCTCTATGACCTCTCCATGGGACTTGATTTGATTTATCAGACCAACAACATGAGTAAAGAAAGACTCTATTGAATGAGTTTCTCATTGATAAATTTTCAAATTCTCTTCTAAGGAGCTGTAATTTAGCATTTTTAACCTTGTCCATACCTTGATACACAATCTAGAGTGTGTCCCATGCTTCCTTGGCTTGCTTTGCTGCTGCAACTCTTGGGAGTATGCTCTCATGCATTGCTTGATGGATATAAAACAATGCTTTCCCATCCTTCTTCCTATGTTCCTTCAAGACGTCCTTTTGAGCTTGTGTAAGAGCATTGTATGCTACCTGGTCTGCTGGTTCCTGGTAACCGTTTTCAACCATTTCCCAAATGTCTTGAGACCGAAACAAAGCTTTCATGGTCAAAGACCAATACTCATAGTTCTTTCCTGTGAAAATCGGAGTTTGCACACTAACCAGCGATGCGCAGACGTAGAAGCCATTAATGGCTACCAAAACAAAAACCCAGAAAAAGAATAGAAGCAAGGTTTAACCTGGCTTTGATACCAGATGAAGGGAATGCGAGGATCTACGGAAACTATAGAATCTACAGAATCTTCAGACAACAATAGAAAATATAATGCAACGGATTTAAATGATGCAAAACTAGGGGAAAAAGGAGAAGCTACAAAAATTTATAACAACAAAATAAAATAACACACTTGGCTGCAAATAACACAGATCTGGGCATCAAATTGCTTTCAGCAATATATATATATATATATATATATATATATATATATATATATATATATATATATATATATATATATATATTCGAGGAATGAACAGCAGCTACAGCTGCACACAAAACTTTCATGCATACAATAACAACATTGAAATGAAGGAATTCTTTCAACAAAACCAGTCTAGACTTGAGCTAGGACTGCGCATTTTTCTTCTTCTCCCAAATCTGATATTCCTCCTCCTTCTTCTCACAATAAAACATGATGCTTTTAATAATAAACACCTACACAAAAACTTGCCTTACAAGTCACAGAGATAATAATCAGAGAGAATAATCAACCAAAAAGAGATACGTGCAGCAGTCATAATTAAATGTAAATTTGATAATCAAGCTAAATCTGGGGGAAGACAGAAATTAGTTGCACAATAAATTCTGACTTGATTTTCCAACAATAAACACTGTGAATGTAGATCAAACCAGTGGAATTGAAGTTTTGTATGGTTGTTCAGAATGTATGTGGATCTAGAAGAGGCTAGAACATGAAATAAACTCCGTAGAAGAATCAAAGTAATTTCTTGGTTATTAGAACTTCTGTTGGCAAAAGAATTGAATTGCAGTAATGAAATCGTTGCCAATATCACCATGTACTGTAAACATGGAAATTGTACACAATAAAACTATGATCGTATAGTCCATCACTCTGTGTACATGCTCTGAATAAGGATTATTGAGGAAAATATCTCTCTCAATTTTAAATATGGTCCTAGTCACCCCGCTGCTGAAAACACGTACTCAATTCTGTGCTCATACAGCTTATGTTTTTCATGGTGTTATTATTGACTTAATTGCTGTCGTAAAATTCATGAGGAGCAGGTCTGCCACGCCTTGTATGATCATCACAGCTTAACAATCATGGGATCTAGAAATCCAATCAGCTGCTTGTGATTTAATCCATTGGGTTGATCAATGTTAAAAGATTATCAGAGGAGAAGGATGGAAGTGGGCTGAAGGTTAATTGTGGATTTATATCATTCCTTGAAAAGGCACGCTCCTGATCATGATGTATTTCCACCATTTTTTATCACTTTTCTTTGTGTTATTATTATTAGTGCCTTCCTTCCTGAAGGTCTTTACCGCTTCCGAGTTCTACAGCTTCAGGAAAATGTCAGTGGGTTCCTTGACATTGGTCACTCCATTATCAAGATGATACGCCAATAGAAAATAGAGAGGGCAATGCCAAAAAACCCACCGACATTTTCTTGAAGCTGTGGAACTCAGAAGCAGGAAAGACCTTCAGGAAGGCAGCTGGCACTAATATTAATAACACAGCGAAAAGTGATAAGAAAATTTTGGTGAAAATACACATGATCAGGAGTATGCCTTTTCAAGGCATGATATAAATCCTGAGTTAACCTTCAGCCCGCTTCCATCCTTCTCCTCTGATAATCTAAACATTGATCAATCCTACGGATTAAACCACAATCAAGATAATTCAGCTGATTGGATTTCTAGAAGAGAAATATTTTGTCTTCAGTCGACTTTATTGATGAAATCTGGTTGTGGGTTTTGCCTGGCGGCTCCGCAGCTATTGCAGCCCACCTGCAGAGTGCAAATATATTAATAAGACTAACAACACCACCTTTCTCTCCTGCTATGTAGATATCAGCAATGGACAAAAATCACAACATCACTTTTATAAAAACAAAAAAACTGTACCTCTTCCCTAAAATTGGATGCATCAGCTGTTTTAATCTTCTGTGCAAATGGAGCAGGTCTTCAGTAATTGCTCCAACGCAGCCTGCAACACCCACAAGTCCTCTACAATTAACAAAATATATACCTAAATTCACACCTTTGAAAATTGACAATTCAATCTGAAAAACATCAAGAATTGAAAAAATAATAAATGTAAATTGAAAATTGACAATTCAATCTGCAAACATCAGGAATTATATCTTGTAGAAATCAAGTTAATGCAATATATTATAAGCACATCACCTTGTTGGGTAATGAGCATGAAACAATAAGGAATTGTTTCAGATTATGAAACCATAATCAATAAGAGAAGAAGACCGAAGCAAGCAACATACTCATCTGATCACTACCAATCCACCATTATATTAAGAAGAACACACCAACTCCCATAAACATTTTTCCTGATATATTTAAGAAGGGTTTCTCCTTGCGGGGTGATTTTACAGGTAAGTAGCTGTACCATTATTATTGCGTTACTTTCTCTTGGTGGAATGCAGGAAGAATAAGTAACTGTAAATGGTTGAATGGCAGTGGTCTCCACAATATTAAATATTAAACTGACCTTATAATGATTCAGCTAAAACAGGTGAATGTATTTAATCTGCAATCGAAAGGCAAAGAATTGAAATACGTGTTCCATTCCTTGACGAATATGCGGCAGTTGTATAGGAATTAACTTTAGGCAAATATTACTTGTTTCATTTAAGCAACGGCGTACATATTATTTATTCTAATCGGGACGTACTACCCACTTTTAAGTGGCACCTTGTGACCTTTAAAATTGGGCACATGCTTTACCAACCAATTAAAAATATATAATATGTTCATTTAATATATTTTTTATTTGAAAAGGAAATAGCAATTACGCTCCACGATGGATTTCTTTTATTATGATAGGGTTTTGATGTGATGGTTTTACTAGGGTTTAGGTTCATGCTTGTTGTTGTCGGATGCGATACTATTGTCATAATACTATTTTGGCAAGGTTTTTATATTCTCGCACAATTATTTCATTGATTCGGCCATTTACTCTACCCTTTGGGCGACATTAAGCCTTTATTTATGGCTTCCATCTCGTCGCCTCCATCTATTGATGCAAGTTCGGCTAACGGAAAGCTCATCGCCCATGGCTCCCAAGAAAGTGAGAAAGTTTGTTCGAAGGTCTTCGACGAGGTAATCACCTTGATTCTAAGACTATTTTACTTGATGTTGTTTTGAATTTACCTGATTTTGATAAAGTTTGTAACTGGCTCAAATCTTTTACCCTAGTGGGTTACTTTGTTGGCCGAGTCCCCTAAAAGTTTGCTAAAATAGTGGGTTCACAACCACTGGCAACACCATGGTGTCAAACTCAAGGAATTCAAAACCTCACCAAGGGTTTCTTTATTTTTCGGTTCAACAATGTTGAGCATTGCAAAGCCATTGTCAACCATGGTCCTGGTTTATTCGTAACACGCTAGTGGTATTTTCACATTAGACTAGGGATTTCAAGTCACAAAGCAAGCCAAGCTTAAAGTTCCAGTTTGGGTTGAGTTTCTCGGGCTTCCTCTCCCCTGTGGGGATTTGTTGAGCATTTAGGGAGACTTGTTTGTTTGGAACAACCCAATTTTTTCAATGCTCGCCCTCAAAAGCGAGTTTGTGTTGAAGTTGACCTTTCCAAAGACTTGAAAGATACCATTGAAATTCAAGTTGGGGAAACCCATTTTTCTCAAAGCATGTTTTATACATCAAATTACCCAATACCTGCTTCCATTGCCAAGCATCTGACCATATGATTCGGGAATGCCCGCTTATGGCCAAATCTCACTCTGGGACACAAGAAAAGCCTCAACCAAAACCCAAAGCCCCCTCCTTTGGAGATGGTTGGACCACAATGACCGAAATTTTTTTATTCATGTGGCACAACAAAATCCTCGGCCTTTTTGTATCGGCAAGTCAATAATAATGGTGCAAGCTCCTCCACCACTCCTACCAAACAAGTTATTTCTCATATGCCTCCATTTGCTCTTTCGCTCTCCACTAGCCGCTTCATTCATGATACCCACAAAATATTCTTCTCTTTTGGCCTTCATTTCTCTTGACTTCATGAGTCACCTTTGAGGAAGAAAACCGCTCATTCACAGTTGAAAAGGGCATCTTAGCCACTCCCGTAGCCCAACGCTCGCCGATGATGGAGAATTTGTTCAAGAAAAATGTAGACCATGATCATTTACAGATGTTGCCTTACTCGACTCATCCCACAATCAGTTTTCTTCCCTCTCCAATCTTGATGACGAGGGATCTATGTACCTCGATTTTGTCCAATGATTGTGTACTCTTGGAATATATGTGGCCTTATTGATCCCACCCAAAGATATTTGGTTAGGGACAATTGTCTTCACTTTTAGCATGTGTATTCTCTGTCTGCAGGAAGTTAAACTTGCAAGCTTTCTTCTCGATCTACCGCTCACACAATTTTGCCCGTCTGCAACATACCACGTGTCTAATCATGAGCCTGGATGTGGAGGGGTCATGACACTGATTGCTCCTAAATTTGCACAACATGTGATTTCTTGGGATTGGACCCCACCTATCGGGTGGTGTGGGCCCTTTTTGATTTCGATGGGCATATTATTGGGCTCACTAACATTTTACATCTAATGATGCAATGAGTGAGCTATTTTATGGAGATGGCTCACAGACTCCCTTCTTAATGCCCTTTGGATTTTTGTGGAGACTTTAATATGGTGGAATTCCCATAAGATAGAGTTAGGCCATCCGCCTGCCTATGCGGTGGTGTGCGGGAAAATGGGAGGCTGGTTCTATCTGAGACACAAGCTCGGATTATTCAATCCTAACATCCCTTTCAAGGATAGTTCTTCCTCTTCTTGGTTCACTTGGTCCAACTTTTTGTCGAGGGGCAAGACCATATTGTTCAACATCTTAACCATGTCATGATACTGAGCCAAGACTTCTTCTATCTCCTAGTTTTGGTCGTCATTATTTCCAATCTTGCACTTATCTCTTATCACTCCCTTGTCTTCTTCAACATCACTTGGCTTGTTCTGCCAAAAAACAAAGGTAATTCTCAATTTTACCTCAATACTGCTCACCTAAAACATGCAAGGACTATGGCACACATTCAATGCATTTGGAACTTGGTTCCTTATCCTAGTGGTCGAGAAGGTTAGATATCTTGGTGGAATGATGCCATCACCAGGACCAACACTTTTCTTCGCATTTATGGCAAACAATTTGCTCTTTTCCAACAGGCTTCTCATAATGCTTCATATTGTGAATTCCAATGAATCTCACAAGAGCTTAATGCCTCTCCTTTCAATCAAAACTTGTAGCTTCAAGCCACTCACTAGCGACAAAAACTTAAAATTGAAGAAGCTTACAAAGCCAGAGGTGCTCTGCTTCGTGCTCGGCTTCATTGGCTTAAAATTGGAGACATGACTTCCAAAGAATTCTTTGCTATGCTTCGTGCAAAAAATTTCCATGAAAATCAAATCCATCTTTCAAGTGCATATTCGGATCACTTCTTTACCCAACATTCTTCAAGCGTTTGTTCACCATTATCATGGTGTCTTTGCCTCGTAGTATGCCACCCAAACGAGAGAAGAGGCCTTTGCTTAAGTGTTTGCAAGTTGTGTTGTGTAAAGTCTCCCACACTCAATGTGTTGCGTGTGATCTCCCATATCTCTAGCAGAGCTTTAAAAAATTTCTTTTCAAATGGCTTTTGATAAAGCTCCAGGAATTGATGGCTCCCATTTATCAAAAACTAGAAATATTGTACACTAATGTTATTTTCTAGGTTGTCTAAGACTAGGGATCACACATGAACACTACACTAAACCAATAGAAATAGTTCTTGGAGGAAAAGAGCATGAGATAAGAGCAGGAGAAGGAAATGGGGAATGGGTTTTGGGTAATAAATAGAACTATTGAGTTTATTAGCCACAAAACCTAAGTATCTAGATTCAACAAGAAGACACCAATATGCAAAGTAAGACAAACAACACAATTAACACAAAGTTTAACTGCATCATATTCATCAAAATATTCTTTCTTTCCCTAGTTGTGTAGGATTACAAAGCTCTATTGGAGTGAAAGTTGAGAAGGAGAGGAATACATTAAGCAAGAAATAGAGGAAATAAATCTTGCTATATGGGGATCAAAAACTAATCCTTTGGAATGGATAGAGCCTAATTACAAGTTATACTCAAAAACAGTGAATCCTCACACTCCCATGTGACTTTTCAACTTAAACCGTAATCATAACAAAGAAATATAAGCTTTAATTGACTTAGGTCACTTTTAAAAAATTTCTCCTCAACAAAGAGATAAAATGTAAGAGAGAAAGTTTTCTCAAATGAAGATGATCAACGATGAATTTTTCTCTTCGCTCATTGTAGAGATGAATGTTGTAATTGAATAGGACATTCCTTAAGTACTTCTCTGATTAGATCATGAAAATTGTGCTGGGACTAAGAAATGATGTTCCACACCTTATCTAGAATGATCATATTTTGTTATGTCTTGAAATATCTCTTTCAACTCTTCACCTCTACGAGAAATGGTAGGTTACACAAATCAACTACTTATCACGAACATGATCTCTTATCTCTCACATGGGAAAATAATCACCTTACAATCATCATGAAGAATGCACTCACACCACGTATGCCTCGAACTCGGTAGCCATGAGACCTATTGGATTGAACATTATTGGGAATCCTTGAGAATCCTCGGGATAAACATAGCAATCCTCTAACATGGAAACACTTCCTCCTCTTGAGATGACACCAAGACATGACTGAATGGAAAATGCTTTCTGAAGAATATGAGCACTCCCTGTCACGTCCCTTGAATGGAGAATGGTGAGGAGATAGAGAATACACCATGCAACCATGGTTCCCATCATGAAATCCTTCAATTTATTCAATTGGATGTTTTGTGATCAATAATCCTCATGTGCACTCTGACTTAGGTCAAAAATGAGTTTTCCTTCTTCCATCCTCTCGCTTCATATCATCGAAATCCACATGGTCCATGTTGTTGTTTCAATGTCCAGTACTCGGCACTAGAACCGAAATGATATCGAATCCAAAGTAGTGGAACTTCAATGTACGTTTTTATGGTTTTAACGATCTTAGAATATGATGGGAATGCAATGGTGCAAGTGAAACTAGATTCCAAAGAGTTTTCTTAATATACAAAAATTTGAATGGATTTTAATGCTATAGACAACTGAATTCGTATTTTAGGAAAAATGATAGAAAATCAAATCTGAATTGGACATGACTCGATTAGCTGGAAATATATTCCCAAGACTAATAGACGCTCTGAATTGGGTGAAATTGTCTCATTGGAATGAACAGAAATTAGGAACCAAATTTTGACCATGGGAAAAGATTGAAAAATGAAATTAATGGAGAAAGGCCAAAATTTAAAATCTTCACTCTAGGGAAGTTCTTATCCAAATTAAGTTGTTTTTTGCTCATTAAGAAGGTCTTGGGGAGGTGAATGGATTCTCCAAATTTGGTGGGGTTTGAGAGAAAAAGTCGAATCAATTTTGTATGTGTATGTAGTTTTTGAAGGGTTTTATGACTGAATAATGATTTTGTTCACAACTTGAGAAATTATCCACCATATCACATGAGTAATGGCCCAAAATGGAGGTCTTGGGATAGGAAACTTGTTGGTAAATTTTGGGAACCCTCCTCCATATGGATTTTGTGCAATCTCCAACTCAAATTTCAATGGTCACAGAAAAATAGGCTTTGAATAGCTGGAAATTTCAAGTGTTTACATAAATTAAAATGTGGATTTAAATTGCGTGAATCTAATATCGTTAGAAAAGCTCCCTTAAGAGGAATCTATGGTCAAATTTTGGAGGGATTTGGACTAAGGAATCAAAAGTTATGGGCAAAACAAGTTTTGGAAACCTAGGGCACAAGGGGTGGTTTTGAAATCATGAAGGGGGAAATAACCAACTTGAAAAGTGGTTTAATGGAGGAATTTCATGTTTTCAAGTTGTTTTTTGTGCAATGGAGGGAAAGTGGAGTTTTAAACTCAATTTGCACCTTGGTGGAAAATGCACTTTGCAAATGCAAAGTGGATTTTCCACCTTTTTACAAATGCAAGGCCAAAAGGAGGCACACTTATTGGGTGAAATTGCACCTCAATTTGCGCTCAAGTACAAAAAGCTTCCAAAAAGTGCGCCATGGGGGAGAATGTGGGGCCTACTTGCAAAAATAACTTGCTTTTGCCTTCTTTTTATGTTTTTTTCACTAAGTTAGAATCAACCAATCACATGGGGATGAAATTTTAAAAAATATAATGTAAAGTGAAAATTGCAAGTTACAAAATCTCCTCAAAATTCCACCACCCTTCATAAATGCGCCAAGGCACGCATGGGGGCATCATCACCACAAGGCCAAATTAGACCAAAGAGTGTTTTTTTCACCTCGAGGTCCATACATAACCAAATTTGACCGTATAATATATGATTTTCACATGAAAAGGGGAAAAAAATCCAATGAAAATATTTAAAAAGTATGAAAACGATTTATTTAATGATTTTTTTCTTAAACCTTCTTTTTTCCTAAGAGGATGTCTTTATGAAGTGAGTTGTTGGAGTTTGGAAAAATTGAGAAGTAAACCATGAATTGGGTCATTAAAGGGGTTCAATGTACTTCCATTTGAATTTTTTAGGCTCAAAACTTTGCTTGAGATGCTTGAAGCCTTATGTACAACTTCTTTGTCTAGAAAGGACATCATGCTTCTTGATGTCAAAAGGTTTCATCATGTCATGTTCCCAAAACTTAATGTTACCCATTCCACCATGAAGTAGACTATGTATACTTTCTAATAATTTTTATATGAGGTCCGTGAGCTATGAAAAATACACTACTAACAAGGAAATAAAATACCAATAATCGTACCTCCTCCTTCGTGTTAGTAGCAAACCTCAAAATGGGCTAGGAAACTTGGATTGAGCCCGATTTTGTGATATGTAGGTGCTTTTCTTCAAGATGGAGCAAGACCTTCCCGCAACAACGATCCTCTTACTTTTGACCTTTGGATGGGAAAAAGGATTATGAAGCTATTTTGGCATTAGGACGAGAGGCAAAGGATGTTCTTTGCTCAAAGGATGCAAGAACTTAGATATGGCATGTAAGCTTATTCTCCGTGTCTTTAGAGGGGAGGGGTAAGGTTGTATTTATAGCCTGAGGGAGTGATTAGCTTAGATTAATTTAAGTAATCATGGTTTGAAAATGTGGGCAAGATTAAGTGAGTGGTTTGAAAATGTGGGCAAGATTAGGTGAGTGGTTTGAAAATGTGGGCAAGATTAGGTGAGTGGGGACCACGAAGAATGGGTGAGGATTTGAATTATATTTTTAATTCATAAGTGGAGGATTTTAGGTGAGTGGGGACCACAAATGGTGGGTGAGGATTTGAATTTGAATTTTTAATTCAATAGTGGAAAAACATGGAGAATAATGACATGTGGTGAGGATTGGATTATTTTTTAGATTTTGAAATGGATAATTAATCAAATTATATTTGATTAATTCGAAGTGTATTTTTGTGGGAAATGAGGAAGGGGAATTAATTGATTTAGGATAGATGTGAAATTGGGGTGTCTACATTTGCCCCTCTTTGGAAGGGTACTATGAAAGTAGTGTCCTTTCAAAGAAAGTAGACGGTATGGGGGAAGAATTCAATCTACTTTTTAAAAGGTAGAGCGAATGTTTGTTGGGGAGAATAGAAAGTGGTGAGTGACCGATGTTATAGTATCCTCCTCCAAGACAAAAATGTCATGAGAAGATATGATTATGGATAGATGTGGTGATGCCCCCTCGAGAGGACCGAGCGAGAATGGAATATACGGAGAACTCTCAAAAAGAAGGAAATGGATTCGGCGGAGAAGAGGATGATAATGGAGTGGAAGAGACTGGAATGACTGTACGATGCTTGAAATGGAGAAAGGATTTAATCGACCTTGAATGCTAGGTGTGAGGGTGTGTGGGAAAGAGAAAAGGGAATGGATAGGATTGGGGGTTGATTATGAGAAGAGTAAGGGAGATAGGGAGGGGAAAAAAGGAATGAAAGAGGTAGAAATAAGAGAGGGATGATAGGGGAAGAAGGTAATGATGAAGGAAAAACAAGGTAAAAATAGGAAAATGACAAAGTAGAGGGTGAAGGGATGAAATGGGAACCCTTAGAGCACTAGAGGAGACTCACCAATTCTTACTTGCCTATTTTCAGAGTGAATCACCACGCCCGTAATGAGGTTTTGTGAAAAGGTGGAAGGTGATGGAGGGATGAATGTGTATGGTGTCCTTATAACTCCCGAAGATTTACGGGGGACGATGCCGAGGCTTTGTTATTACAGCTATTTAGGTGTGACTGACTCGCATGCTGCCGCTGCACAACATTACCTATAAGTGAAGAGCAATGCGAGGTAAATACCGAACGTTGTGATGAGACTAGGTCTCAAAGTGCAATGCAGATGCAAATGTTGTTGGTGCGTGGTAGTCAAGTCCATGTCACCGGTGTAGCTTTGGTGGTGATGAAATCCACCTCGTCTACATGCAAAAACAATATGATAAAGTGATTAAACGCATGGTTCTTTCCAACTTGAAATAAATCACTAGCAGAAAATAATTGCATACCTGAGCGTACTTTTTTTGGTTTCAGCAGTTGTCTTTGAATGGTGGTATTTTTGCGGGATTTTTGTTGTTTTTGTTTTGTTTTTGTTTTTGACAATATTCCAGCAACGCGGTTCTACAGAAAACAAATTAGTAGTTATCCTACAAATGAAATGTTAGAAAAGTGATCGTGGTTGTTTTTGATTTGCCAGATCGCTCAAAGGCGCAGGAAAAGAGCATACACAACCAACGACCAAACAAATATTAAGAATATGAAAAAGGAAAATAATTATTAAAATGACAGTTGGAAAACAAAGCTAGAGGATCCTGCAATGTTAGAACAAGAAACTAAAAAAATGTGACCATTTCTGATTTTCTAGATCGCTCGAAGGCACAAGAAAAGAGCATACGCGGATACAATTGGAATAGTTTTTTTTTTTAATGTTAATAATTATTGCAATTAATCATGATTGTGAAATAATGATAATGATTATTTTCACAAAAAAGAAAAACGATGAAAGAAGAGGGTGAAAACGTTACTTAGAAGTGTTGTCGTGGAAAATTGAAATGTAAGGCAAAAAATTTAAAATTAAAAAAATGGTTGTGCAGAGCCCGAGCGGCCTCATGTTTCTGATTTCCAAGATCACTTTTGAAGTGCGAGGAAAGAGCATACGTGTGAGGTTGTTACGTGAAACAAAAATTAAAAAAAAACTATAATTTTGTTGTTTTTTTGTTAAAAAGATATGTGTTAGAAGAAATAAAACCAAATTTTTTTGTAAGTCTAAATCTAAAAATTATTTTTTTCATTGCATAGATCTTTTCAATACCTTTCCGTTAAAAAAATAATGAAGTCATTCCGAGTTCGGGAGCAAAATTTATGGCTTCCGGAAGATGGGCTACGAGAACGCTCTGAATGAAAATTTTAAACGTGAGAAAAACGTCCCGGGAGCTGGTTTTTTTAATTTTCTGACTTCTATACTTAACCTGAGAAGCTAAAATTTTGACAGCAAGATTAAAAAAGAACAATAAACAGAAAGAAAGAGTTAGATCGCAAAATGATTGATTAAAATAAAAGAAAAAAATGATTAACTTCCTACAAAGCAATTATTTTAGCAAAAGTAAATAAAGAAATGCATTTTCCGGATTGGTTGTCCCATGACAGTAAGATGATAAACTAATGGATAGTTCATGTGTTTCTACAGATGACGAGTAAATAGAAAAATAAAAACTAGGAACTAAACACCAAGCACCGAGGAGATCAAAGACAGGATGAGCTTCAAAGTTTCATTGTTGCTATAACCTGCAGATACACCACAAGACACCACACAACAAAAACACTACCCAAAGTGTGAAGGTTAACCAAAGAAGACCATAAGGAACAGAAAAGGAAATAATTATGAATAATAATAAACAAAGAACAGATAAAACCACTAATTGAGAAATTAATGGTAACAGATCGAAAGTAACCGGGCGTGCCAGAATGTAAGCTATGAAAAATACACTACTAACAAGGAAATAAAATACCAATAATCGTACCTCCTCCTTCGCGTTCCGTAGCAAACCTCAGAATGGGCTAGGAAACTTGGATTGAGCCCTGATTTTGTGATATGTAGGTGCTTTTCTTCAAGATGGAGCAAGACCTTTCTGCAACAACGATCCTCTTACTTTTACACTTTGGATGGGAAAAAGGATTATGAAGCTATTTTGGCATTAGGACGAGGCAAAAGGATGTTCTTTGCTCAAAGGATGCAAGAACTTAGATATGGCATGTAAGCTTATTCTCCGTGCCTTTAGAGGGGAGGGGTAAGGTTGTATTTATAGCTTGAGGGAGTGATTAGCTTAGATTAATTTAAGTAATCATGGTTTGAAAATGTGGGCAAGATTAAGTGAGTGGTTTGAAAATGTGGGCAAGATTAGGTGAGTGGTTTGAAAATGTGGGCAAGATTAGGTGAGTGGGGACCACGAAGAATGGGTGAGGATTTGAATTATATTTTTAATTCATAAGTGGAGGATTTTAGGTGAGTGGGGACCATGAATGGTGAGTGAGGATTTGAATTTGAATTTTTAATTCAATAGTGGAAAAACATGGAGAATAATGACATGTGGTGAGAATTGGATTATTTTTAGATTTTGAAATGGATAATTAATCAAATTATATTTGATTAATTGAAGTGTATTTTGTGGGAAATGAGGAAGGGGAATTAATTGATTTAGGATAGATGTGAAATTGGGATGTCTACAGTCCTAACACCTCTAAGGTTCATGGAACCTTTCTCATAAGTTGGATATTCAATGGTGCACACACATTCCTTTTCCTCAAAAAGTGTCTGGAGAAAAAAATTCTCAAGACCATTCCAAAACCCACGAGAATATGTCCTAAATCATACTATCATGAAAAAAACTACGAGACTTTTCTATTTATCTGCAATATGGGCTCTCGAAATGCTCTGAGGCTCCCAAAACCTTTCTGGACATGAACTTTGAAAAGGGGAAATTTTGGCAATTTTAGCAATTTTGACAAAATTATTGAAAGGGATAAAATTTTCAATGGGGTTTTCAGATGTAGAGACACTTTATAGGCAAACAAGATAGAAAAGAGACAACATCCACAAATGCGGTTAAATTGGTAGAATGGAAAATTCAATATGAAAAATCCAAAACCAAAATTGGCCTTGCTCTTTCGATTCTAAATTACATTAAATAGATCTTGCAAATTCATCCAAGTGCGTGAGGAAACTTTGAACAAACTGTTTGGAGATAAAGAAATCAATGCAAATATTTCCTTGAAACTTCAATTATTCAAATTCAAAATGTGTGATGGAGTTACAATGTCTAGCCACATTAATGGTTTGAGATCTCTAAGAGATAACTAGCAAAAGTCAAAGCTTTAGTTCATGATGAGGATGTGAAAGCTATATTATTGGAGAATTTTCCTTCTAAATATAGAAATGTTATTTTACTCTTGGACACATGCCTTACCAAACACTAGAAGATATGATTTCATCTCTCTAGCTGAATAAATAAGAATATAAGTAATTGATGAGAGTGTGTTATACTCAAGAAGCAATCACAATTTTTTTTTATTAAAAACATGGAGGAAATTAAATGATTTTATTAAGGAAAAGAGGCACACGTCTTAGTATCAAAAAATTGGAGCTAAATATATGCTCAAAGGAAAACTTAAAACAAATGATGCAAATATGGTTAGGTGAGAAAGAACCAATCAACGAGGAAGAACTAGTGAATGATGGCGGTGGTTATAATTTTTCGGACTATTCATACTAAGTAAATATCATCCTATTGGAGGATGGGGGTAATAAAGGAAGGAGGTCGAATAGCGACCTCTCACAACCATTAGCGATAAGGTCACACAATGATTTGGTGGCAATTATTCAAAGTGTGTTTACTTTATGTTGTGGTTTGTTGAGATTCCTTGTTTGGTGTGATTTTTGAATAAACCCATTGTTGACATCTAGAGAAAGAAGCATATTCAAATAATCTTACTCTTGGGAGGTAGGAGAAGATTTTTAGGTAAACTCAATCTGTATTGTTGTCCATATAGTTTGTGAGCTTGGTATCGGGAATCGTGGAGATATTCAAAATTCGAGTGTTTGGGAAAAGGAGTTTGGAAACCTTGGGAATTCGGCTCACAACTATGCATTTATGAGGTAAAGAGAGAACTTGATGGAGTTTTACCCGGTGTAAGAAGTGTTTTCACGGAGTAACATTTGCGGGATGTGTTTCTCTTCTCGCATGTTCACACTGGGGGGAATGTTAGAAATATTAGTGTGAACACATATTTATAAGTTAGTAAGTGATTTGTTATAACAAATCACGTAGTTATTTTGTTAAGGATATAGTAAGTTGTTAGAAACAACTTATGAATATAGTAGAGTTGTTTTAGTTAGCTCTCCTACTTTATAGAGCTCTGCTCCTATTCATGTATGTAATTGATTGTAGGAATCAAAGAAGTGTTGGAATGTGTTATTGTTGTTTTCAATTTGATCCAAAAATGACAAAATGTTAATTAGAATAGCTAATGTGACAATAAATCTCACAACCTCTTCACTTGTTTCTTTCATATATTGCACTCATCCTACATAATTAAAAACTCATAAAACTTATAGCTCAAAAATAAATTATATTTAAAAAACTTATCAAAAACAATTATATGAAAAAAATGGAGAACAATGATTACAAACAATAGACACATGAATTAATTTTGTACATTAAGCGTTGAGTAACAACTATTATCCTCAACAACCCTTAACTCAACAAGCATAATGCATAAAATCGTGGAGGAGTGATATTTTAATACATAGTAAAAAATAATGGAGATCAATAAAACTCCACCCCTTTACCCATTTATGATATTAAAACGTTTCATTCTCCTAATGATTACGAGAAAGGCTTTCACCCTTAATTAAAAAAAAATTGGTATATGTAGCCATGATGAACAAGGCGCATATAGAATTTTTAATTTCATTTTCTTTGATTTTTAAAGGGACCCATCTACATCTTGATCCCATCCTCACATTAAGTATCAGTATAATAAAGAGGTTTTCCATCACGTCATTGTCCAACATAATTTGTTTCCCTATTTGCGAAAAAAAAAAATTAAAAATAAAACGTCAAAATTGGTAACAAAGACGTTAAATGGTCTTTCATTAAGTTCAAGGCAAGGAGTAAAAGACGTTTTATCTGTCATTTTATTTGCATGGAAATGAAGACAACGTGTACAAGAAATTAAACGGGTGCCATTTTAAATTTCTGTCCACTACCAAACAGATTAACTTGTGTCCTCTTCCATTCACACAGATCCATATTAAGATTACCTGCGTCCATTGTTTACAAGAAAAACTTGATAGAAGAATTGAAGTATTTTATTTTTGTTAGCAGTGCTTCTGTTGCCAAAAGAAATGATCTACATTGATGAAATGGTTGCTAATTTATCACAATTTGCTGTGAAAATGGAAACTCGTTTACACTAAAACTAAGATCATATACAGGCCAGCCACAGCTCTGTTACATGTCATGAAAGATTTATCATGGAAGTTGAGGAGCAGGTCTGCCAAGTCTCATATATCGAATGGATGTAAAATCAACATTCTTAAATGGTTTTCTTGAAGAATAATATGCAAATCAGCCAAAAGATTATGACATTGAAGGTCACCAAGGAAATGCATACATATTGAGAAAAATGCTCTATTGTCTCAAGCAAGCACCTAGAGCATGGTATAGTAAGATTGATTCTTCTTTGATCCAGAATTATAAAAGTTTGAATATCGAAATCAAGAGGGAGTGTTGGAATATGATAATTTATCCCCGCATGCTATTATTAGGAAAAGCAAACAACATGTTTTTGCATGCATAGTTTAGTTTTAATTAGATGTCCTATTTTTAGGATAAAAGCAAATAAAACAAATAGTTTTGTTTTGCGTACACAAAAGCATGCAATGTTTTTAGATGATAATTTATTATTAAGATTTCTTTGTTTAGAGCTCTGGTTTATTTTTAGAAGAAAATCCTCTACATATTAAAGGCAATTGTAAGTGTTGTATACACAGATTGTAAGGAGTTGAAGCTTGATGCGGGAGCATTAACTCTCAACATGTAAATATGAAGTATATCATCAATTTTGGCTTTCTAGGAGAATTCATAGTCTTAGGGGTCATAAAGGCTCTATTAGATAAGTTAGATTGCTTCAACACATTCATGAATTTGAAATTGCCAATTTCCCTCCAAATTGCAATTTTGAATCTTGGGGCAATTTTGGCTTGTTTAGGATATATTGTTGTAATCTTGGAGCATCATTGATATGTAACAAGCTTTTAATAAGCCTTGTTGAACTCTAGGAGTCTTAGTGAGGCCATGTTTGTGAACTAGGCCTAAGGTCCTAGGTTGCTAGATTAGACTAGGTCTTAATGAACTAATAAAGAGACTAAAAATGTAATAAGAAGGATCATTGAGTTAAGATTCAGTTATGAAAGTTTATGAAGGCCTACTTAAGCCTCACCTTGTAACTATATTATCATCATTCGAATGATCATAGAGTGGAAAAAGATTTTCAAGAAAATTTTTGAATCCAGTTTGGTGTATACAGTAGAGAGGGACATTTTCATGTTTCTTTGTGCATTTTGATGATTAAGAAGTTTGTGCATGCACATTAGTTAAAGGATTATCAAAGGTAAGAAATCTTAGATTGAGTATTTGCATTGTTGTTGGTATGATTTGTGATTTGTGTAAGGGATCAAACTTGAATATAGTGCACTAAAAGTGTGATAGTTCCTGTGAAAATATCTATGATCAAATGATGAATAATGAGACAAGTGATCATCTAGAGGGATGAGGAAGATAGATGAGGAAGAGGATAACAATCACCTACTGGTTCATTCCCTTCAAAACAAAGATCTTACAATTGAATTGGAAGCCATTCACTAAGGAAATTGTATCAATCTTATGTCTCGTGTTCATTGAGATTAGAATATTAAGGTTTTGACCATTTTGTGATTTTAAGACACCCTGAACCTAAATATTAAGGAAAATATGTGCACGAGGTTGTTGGGCCCCTAAAAAGTAACTAAGTACCTAAGGCACGAAGCCTTGTGGCGCACAAAAATAGGTTGCGAAGGCACGCGCGAAGTAGTCCTTAGAGAGGCGCGAAGGATCACCAGGGCAAGATGGAGTTAGGACTTAGTGAGTTTTGGACAACGGAAAAAGACACGCATAGGGAGCAAACAGAAAAGTGACCAGATATAGATGTGGATAAGCTATGGAGACTTGTGATTCAAGAAAAGGATATTCCAAGGCATCATTATGGTTATCATGAGAGGATAAGGAGTCGAGGTTGTTAAGGATTAGTGACACATGCATGCTAAAGACACTTGATTGAGGGAAACACATGGTGACATCTGACATATTCCTAGGTAGTGGTAGAGAAATCATAAGAAGATTCTGCAGGATTTCACAGATGATGATGGACAGTTAGGAGAAGATTCCTTTTGATGCTTGATATAGAGGGTCTTTCTAGATAAGAAAATAGAGAGATAGGAAGTGAGGGTATGGGTGAAAATAGATATGTATGGTGAGCTCGTGATGTAAAGAAAGCTCTACTAGTATGAACATAAAAAGAAAAACAATGGAACTCTCTTGATGTAATCTTGGCTACCATATTTTGGCTTATGAATATAATGAAGTAATTTTGTAACACTCTTGTAATGGATCTTGATCTATGTATTTTTCCTTTATGTTCATGTGTGTGTTACAGGTTTTCTTGATGATGCTCATGGGTTGATTCTACTTTCCTTTAGTTGATCATGTTAATCCATGTTTACAATGCATTTAGGCTAGGAGTTAGTGTTTACATCTTAAATTCCATGAATGAATGCACTTGTTTCTGGTTATATTACATCCTCATGTTAAGAAGGAACGTTCTCATGAGGCTCACATAAAGGAGGGACTCGACACCCTGTGTGTGCCTCGGGTGATCTTCCAAGCTAAGAATAGATGATATGTTGGCACGCTTGGGATTGGTTGTTGAAATAGGTGGTGATAATAGAGACTACAAAGGTCAAGAGGAGGCTGCAGCCTAAATTTGTAGTTACGAAAGTTAATAGTTCTTCTTTTATAGCAAAATTCACATTCTCAAGTTCTTAGTCAAAACCATCGATAGGGTTTAGAATGCAAGAGTTTTTAGAAGGAATAGAAGGTTAGATAAGTGCTAAGATATTTATATAAAGCCTGTAGAATCCTATCATACAAGTATAAGGTGATTAGAAGACTTAAACCCTTTACGACTAGAAGAAAATCATGGCAGTTATATTAGAAACTTGTAGGTGGCGGTTTGAGAACCCTAGAGCAAGTTGTAGAGAATCAAAATGAAGAATTGGGGTATAATGAAGGTCAAGACTCAAAAGTATGCCTGAAGATATTGTGACAATCATGCAATGACAGTTTGGAGTGATAAAATAGTTATCCATTTCTTGATAAGCTTAACAGTTATCTCTTTAAAGGACTGTGCTAAGGAATTGTGGCTAGGGTTTTGGAATTGAAGCATTAGATCATTGAGTTATTGTTTGAATTTGGTAAGATGACATAGTGATAAGGTCTACTCAAGGATTCTAAAATAATTTTTGGTCTCCACCGATCTAAGTTAGAGATTTCTTAATCAGTTCTCTATCACACACTGTGATTGTGTTAAAGGCCTAATCTAGAAGGTAACCAAACAAAGGAAGTGTGTCCAAAATTTAGAGTTACATATTGAAACTTCTTGGGTAGGATAAATGATTTAAAGGGTACTAAAAATTGCTTTTTTCATGTTTGGGAATATCAAGGATGGGAAAAATGTTTGACAATGTATATGCATAGGGTTGGTAGAAGAGTTGCAAACTAATAGAGAAGGAAGTGGATTTGAAGGAAGAGGCTTGTGAGTGAGACCCTAAAAATTTACAACACCTTAAGCACTTTAAATGGTACTAGAAGGTGGAACTAGTTGGTTTTGGATTTCCTAATTGGTTCTAACCTTGAATGTGACAATGGCATGTGACTTAAGAAGCCTTGCAAGGTAGTTTTACAAAAGGTAAGTCCAATTGTACTTTTTAGTTGTTTTGATCTATTTCAAAGGATAAATTGACATGAGTAAAGGGCTATGAACATGTTGAGAATATTGGTTTATTGGAATGAGATAAAATTTCAAGGGATTGCATAGTTTTAGAGCCTTGTGTATAAGAAAAGTAGTTTGATTGAGGCTTAAAAGGAAGAATTTAAGTAGTGCATCAACTCTAACATTGTGAATTGAGTTTGATAGAATTTGGATACATCTTTTGGTATCATAATAGGAATATGATTATTGAAAAGAAGAAGATATTTTTTGAAAGTGATTGTTGGTAGAGAAGACAAAATGGTACAAGTAAGAGAGATGAGACAGTCAGTTAGGGAAACAAGAATGGAAATAATGATGGAGATTGTGATGAGCAGGTTAGAGAGCATGGAAGAGAATCGAAGGAAGATGAGGATAGAGATGAGCTATATCCAAAGGAAAGAATAAAATAGGTAGGTGAAATTTATAGGTAAATTATAAAAGTGTCGAGGGTATGCAGGGCACAAAGGATATGAGTGCAAAGAGATGATTGTAGAGAGGAGAAAAGATGACAAATTTGTTGATCAGATTGTACAAGATAAAGGTATGTCATTATTGTGTATAAGAGTAATTTTGGAACCAAATAAAATAGTGAATGAGATAACTCAAAGAAGATGTTTGTTTAGAACTACATGTAAGGCTAAAGGAAAAGTTTGTAAAGTGGTTATTGACAGTGGAAGCACTGAAAATATTGTTTCATTTGAGATGGTAGAGAAGATAAGACTAAAGACTAAAATGCACCCTAACCCCTATCAGGTATCATGGATACATAAAGGTTATCATATTTTGGTTAGGGAACAATGTCAAGTTGAGTTTCAAATTGGCAGGTATAAGAACAAAGTTTTATGTGATTTAATCCCTATGGATGTTTGTCATGTTTTGTTAGGTAGACAATGGAAATATGATAGGCAAGAAATTCATAATGGTAAGAATAACACTTATACTATCTTAAAAATGGAGTTATCTACACTCTTCTACCTATCAAAGGAGAACAAAAATCCCAGTAGGGATAGTGATAATGATGGCAGCCAAGAAGATCTTGACAGAGACTAAAGAAGTATGTGAAAAACTATTATATAGGGTTGTTAAGCAACAAAAGTCAGATTTGAGAAAGGGTTTTGATAGTAATGGATGTTATGTGTTTATACAGATTGAGATGATTTCAGATACAAGAAGGGATGAATGATGAAGATGATGATGAGAGAGAGGAAAGAGATGATAGAGTGAAAATGTTGTGTGAAGAAGTTATGAATGGAAAAGAGGAATAACATAGTAACATGAAGATGAATGAGGCATGTAAGCCTCTTGTTTTTGAAACTAACACTATTATGAGATTTGATTTTGTAGGTACAAGTGAAAAGAGAGCAGGTATAAACCAATTAATGAGAAGTGAGAAGAAATTAGAACCAAGAAGGCAAGATTTGCAAGAGGAACTAAACAAAAAGATGGAAGAGAAGAAGATTTTGTAGATATTAAGAAAGGTGAAGACCAACAAGGGGAAAATTAGAGTGCCACCAAGGTATGCAACACGCAAGACATTAAAGTTAAAGAAATCAGTGAAGGGAGATATGCAAAAATTGTCTTGAAGGATAATGATTTACAACATTTTCTAGAGAACTAAGATAAATCAGCTGAGAGAGAAACAAAGCATGGAAAAGGTAATTAAAAATATCAATGACAATCAATTTTGTTAGTAAAATCTCTTTTGAATGATAAATACACACATACATTAGCTAAGATGAAGGAAGACTGATCAAAGGAGGGTGATCCTTGTAAACAAGAGCTAATATATTATGGATTTGTAAGAGGAATGAATCAAATAGGAAAACGGGAGGGTAAGAATAATAGTTTCACAGTCATAAAGGATAAAGAGTTAGCATATGTACAACTACAAAAAGAATACATACTCAAGTATCGATTGAACAAAGAGCATACAATCCTAGGATTGCAATTATAATCAAGAATTTAAACATTTCAAAAGAGAAACAATTGTTGGTTGACCAAGGATAGCGTAGAAGGTAGAGTAAGGATGGTACATAATCAAGGAACTTTTCCAAAGGATCATCTACAATTGGAAGTAGAGAAAGAAGAAAGAGAAAGAAGTGTTAGAATACAAAGTATAGGGAAAATGTTCCCTTCCCTAAGAGTATGATGTAGGAGCATCATCTCTCAAAATGTAAAAAATGAAGTATATAATCAATTTTGACTTTCTAGGAGAATTCATAGTCTTAGGGGTCATAAAGGGTCTATTAGGTAAGTTAGTTTGGTCCAAGAACTTCATGAATTTGAAATTGTCAATTTCCCTCCAAATTGCAATTTTGAATCTTGCGTGATTTTGGCTTGTTTAGGATATATTGTTGTAATCTTGGAGCATCATTGATATGTAATAAGTTTGTTTTTGAACTATAGGAGTCTTAGTGAGGAAATGTTTGTGAACTTGGGCCTAAGGTCCTAGGTTACTAGATTATACTAGGTCTTAATGAACTAATAAAGAGACTAAAGATGTAATAAAAGGGATCATTGAGTTAATATTCAGTTATTAAATTTTGTGAATACTACTTAATCCTCACCTTGCAACTATATTATCATCATTCGAATGATCATAGAGTGGAAAAAGAGTTTCAAGAAAAGTTTTGAAGCCGGGTTTGGTGTATACACAATAGAGAGGGGTTTTCATGTTTCTTTGTGCATTTTGATGATAAAGAAGTATGTGCATGCAATGGATAGTAGTTAAAGGATTATCAAAGGTAATAAATCTTAGATTGAGTATTTGCATTATTGTTGGTGTGATTTTTTATTTGTGTAAGGGATCAAACTTGAAAATAGTGCACTAAAAGTGTGACAATTCCTATGAAAGTATCTATAAGCAAATGATGAAAAATGAGACAAGTGATCATCTAGAGGGATGAGGAAGATAGATGATGAAGAGGATAATAATCACCTATAGGTTAATTCCCTTCAAAATAGAGATCTTACAACTGAATTGGAAGCCATTCACTAAGGAAATTGTATCATTCTTATGTCCCATGTTCTCTGAGATTAGAATGTTAAGGTTTTGACCATTTTGTGATTTTAAGAGACCCTAAACCTGACTGTTAAGGAAAATATGTGCATGAGGTCAAGAGGATCATGTGTCCTGAATTTATAGTTTTGAAAGTTAATAGTTCTTTTATAGAAAAATTTACCTTCTCGGGTTCTCAATCAAAACCCTCACTAGGGTTTAGAATGCAAGAGTATTTATAAGGAATAGAAGGTTAGATAAGTGCTAAGATCTTTATATAAAGCTTTTAGAATCCTATCATACAAGTATAAGGTGATTAGAAGATTTGAAACCTTCATGGCTAGAATAAAATCACGACCATTATAATAGAAACCCGTAGGTGGCGGTTTGAGAACCTTGAGCAAGTCAGTTGTAGAGAATAAAAATGAAGAATTGGGGTTTAATGAAGGTCAAGACTCAAAAGTATGCTCGAAGATATTGTGACAATCTTTTAATAGTAGTTTGGAGTGATAGTAAGTTGTCCATTTCTTTATAAGATTAATAGCTATCTCTTTAAAGGGCTATGTGTGTAGACACGAATATTGCACATTAGACAATATTTAGCTTGCTATTATACTACTATTTACAAGGTTCTCAAGTGTAAAAGTACCGATTAATCCCACCTTTTTCCATCTTTGTTTTATGTTTTACTTCTTCATTCCCATGTACTTCGTGATACTTATCACCCCATTTTATAACTTCCTTGAGATTCTAGCCCTAATTCCGGGTGCCCCACCCTGTATGGGGCGCCCGGTCCCACTCTAGGCACCCCGATCTATGCTTAGCCTCTTTCACTCCTTTTTGGGTCACTTCTAGCCGTTGGTCATCTTTATCTTTTCCTCAGTCAACATTGTCGGGATTAATTACGAAATTAAACTTGAGATCCCTATAAATATAAAGCTTATAAGACCATAATGAAGGTCCTAGGTCATTACATCCTATCACTACTATCACTACATATAGGGTTGCATCCATTGCACCATCTTACATCCACATATCACCATACATTCGAGCTAGGAAACTCGTAACACACACATTCTTAGAGGATGAGGGATTCTATTTATTCTATTCTACTATCTACATCTTCTATAGCTACCATAGCTCGTTATTTCACAAAGTGCAATTAGAATGAGAGAACCTAGGGCACAACATACACACACTCACCAGAAATACATCAGGGTTTGTAATGTAGTGTAGCACTCAATGATAAGTCCATCGGTTTGGTAGTGAGGTCATTCGGACCCCTTCTTCTTCTTGTGCATGACTTCATCCAGTTCATCCAGGAATCTAGTGTGATAGATAAATAGAGTTTCGAGATCAAATTATGACACTTTCAAACATAGTTCCCGAGTCTCTACATAGTTCACGTAGTTCCCAAAATATAGACTAAGGCACCTCGGGGTGCCCTAGTACATTTCTAGGTGCCTGTGTCACTTCAGACACTCCAAATCTTCCTCTACAAGGCCTCCAAGTGTTTTTCTACACCTTTGTCGAGTTCTAGTTCTGTTGGTTTGAAAATCTGTTGGTTAGACAGTCATGGGGAAATAGGCCAACAGTGTGCAGGGCATAGCCCCTCTTTGAGACAACAAAGTGAAACTAGTTTATTGCTATTCTATCAAGCAGGAATATATGTAAATCTACACTATTCTAACTTCGGGGTTTGGGATCTCATCCCAGTAGAGGTAGTTCCAACTACGAACAGAAAGGTAAGATGGAAGGAGTGGAGGAGAGTAGATCTAAAGGAAAAAAGAAATGAATTCCAAGACAGAAAGGTCGGAAGGTTTATGCTTTGGGTTGGTAGTAAACAGAGCCAAACTTACTTGCATAAACAAACAAAGCAATACTGATGAACATATGACGATAATAATAATGAATCCAACATAATAGAAACATAGATCTAACTTAAGGAAGATCGATGCAAATAACACATACATTGAGCACAAATTCGAACACATATATTAATATCTTTTCATTACAAGAAGGCACAAAGTCTTTCTCTCTTCACCTATTTTTTCATATAAAAATGTCCACAGAATACAACAAGTATTCCAAAGATTTATAGAAGGAGAAGGAGAAAGAAGACAAAAATAAACCAACCACTTTACAAAATATCTACAAAGTATTTACAAAATATCTAAAAAGTCAAAAGTTGACTTTGGGCAAGTTTTGGATGGCGAAATCCCATGATGCAACATGGATGATGTCATCATAAATGCCAACATACTTTTTAAATATTTTTACAAAAATGATCGAAGTGTACACAAGAGGAGACACTACTCCTCATCATATCTCTTGTTTAAACGAGTGTCTTGCTTCTTATCGGGAGAGGCGATGTGACACTGAGCTTGGTATTCCATAAACTTGTTGATCATTGTCTAAAGTTGATTATGATCTGGACCTTGAAATGGTCACCAATAACTTCACAAGTTTCTTTTTAGTCTTGAGCTTGTCAGGTAGCTCAAGCATACTCCTCACATGCCTCAATCAAGAATCTAATGAAATCGCGGCAAGCCAGAAGGTTATTGATTGATTCTCGGTCAAAAGTGACCTCTGGCGCCAAACCTTGGGTTGCGATAGCCTTGAAGAGCTTGATTGTATTGTCTCGCCTCCTCAAGGTGAACAATTCACCTGAGCATCCCTGGAGACATCTTGGTAATAGCTTGATCCATGTTGTATATTTTGCATCTAGGGCTTTGTCCTTGATTTTATCTATCCTCTCCAAGATATATTCCATTTGATCAACCCGATAATCCAATGCAACGAGAGCTTTGTTATGTGCCCGCGGGTGATCAATGACGCCGATCTTTAATAGGTCATCGGATGAAAGCGATTAGCCATTACTTGGAATGTTTCATGTTGTAATCGGCATTGTCTAACTCCTGTAGAGAGGGATCCTGCATCTGCTTGTAGCTCCTTATTTTCCTGATCTATACCTTGGTAGAGCCCTGTGAATTTCTTGATTATTTCCTCACTATCTCTGAGGATTCACTCTATCTAGGAGGACACTACCGTGCCTTGTTCGCCAATCTTGGCATATTCATTTATCTTATCCCGAGAACTTTAGTAGGTTCAAGTGATGATTATAGGTGGAGCGTTGCCCATTCTCTATAATGCTTGAGGAGATGTTTGTTTTGCTCCTTAAGTGTTCTATTCTCCTCTTTTTGCTTCTGTAGATTTTTACAAAGAATCTACAGAGATAAGGTCTCTCCTTATAGGCCTTCGATGAGGTTCCCATCGTGACTTGGGTCACTGTAAAGTCTGTAGGAGACAAATCTTTCTTTTCTTTGGTGGGATCCAGATATGCAATCTCCATGAATCTCTCCCGAAATGCTTTTAGAGAAGCGAGTTATAGCTTTTTGCTTCTTGGGTCCCTTCTTCGGAATGACAGAGAAGTCCATGGGTGCTATGGGAACCTTTCTCTTGAGTTGACCCAGATGGTCAGAGATCTAGCTTGGACTTATGGGAGAGGGAGTAGAGGAAATAGAAGAAGAAATGGGGGTGAAAGGGGAAGCAACTGAAGAGGCCGCAGGGAAGAACATTGAGACACTTGGTGGTGGCATCGACAAGGAGTCCAACACGCTACTACTTGTAGGGCCCTGGAGTTACTATCGGGAAGAAAAGGACATGGAGGAAGAAGGGATCTGTAATTGGATGGAGGGAACACTTTGGGCCTGCAGATCCACAAGAGAGGAGAAGATGGAAGAGGTGGGAGATGGAAGGGAGGAGGGAAGAGAAGAAGAAACATCCATTGGAATAGATGCTTTAATGACAGGGGGAGGAGAAGGAGCGGAAGAAGGAATGGTGGGTACCTTAGTAGTTGTAGCTATGACCACATCTTGAGTGGATGTGTCCGTTAAAACTTTGGTGGTCTCTTCTTCTTTACCTGGAGACACCAGGTCAACCACTTGCTTCTCAGAAGTAGTAGGAGGGCTTTTAGGAGTTTCTTCTTATTTGCTTGGTTCTCCCTCCTTATCTTTTCCTTTTCCTTTCAGCACCTGGGCCGTTCTTGGAGGCACTCTACCTGAAGGAGAAGTAGTAAAATCTACCCCGAGGTAGGTGAGACCATTCTGTTTGCACCAATGTTTGGTGTGTGCTGCAACGTGGGCTTAACTCTTTCCTGAATGGTCTTCGGTGCCTTGGCTCTGTCGATCTCTACGAATGACCAATCGTCCCCATCCATGTCAAGGTAAACTTGATCAAGTTCTTGGAATCCTTTTGGAACGATGACGATGCCATAATGAATGATTTCTCCGAGCTAGCCGGGAGTGATCCTTTCACCGATATCTATCTGTGTGTCGATCAATGTAGATGTCCTCGATCTCAGGAACATGGATAGGATCAATTTTTTCCTTTGGGAGGCAACTCTGGCAATCAAAGGTAGGCCTTGCTGGGAAGTTGTGCTTTAGATTCAGCAATTCAAGCTTGGCATACATTTCCCATGCTTTGGCCAGTGTGGTGCAGGTGTATCGGCCCACTGTAAGGGGGAATGGAGTTCCTCCCTTCTTTCTCTTCATGCATTTCTCATGGTATGTGATCAGTTGCCTTGACAACTCCAAGACAATCAGCTTGGGCCCTGCATACCTTGGTAGATTTGTCGGTTCACCTTTGAAATTCACTACCCTGAGATATGTGAATGTGGGAAACTACATGAATAATGCTCCCCACTTCTTTGTGCGGTGATCACACTCAGGCTAGTTGACCATGTCTCATATTCAGCCTCACAGGTAGATCACCTCATGAAGAAGGTGTCGTTGATTTTTGAGAATTGGGGATGTTATTCTTGAGCTTTAGCTCGGGTAATATTCATATATTTTGACATGGGGCCATACCCCATTTCAAGCTAGGCCTGCGAAATCTCTTCGCGATCCGTGTAGCGTATATAACGTAGGAATTCATATAGAACTTCTCACTTGTGAGGACTGTTGAAATTCTTGGGAGATGGTGTCACTGATGATTTCTCCCACCAAAACACTGATTAGGTACATTCTTGCTCATGGTCTCTAAGTACCTTAACATCCATTTATGGAAATAATGGGCATCAGGAAGCCCAAACACTCTACTCAGGAAGGTGATTATATCACTCAATTCCTCATTGAATTCACTACGGTGGATGGTCTGAGGCCATCTGCTCACCGAATTTTTGTTCTTAAGATAGAGCTCATTCATCATTTGCATGCATTTTTCCTCATTTTCATCCCATGCCTTCTTGCAGTCTTCTATGCTTATGGCGACATATTGCCTGTGATGAGGAATGCCCAGGTTATTTCAAAATGACAAGTTGTGAGGTCGATGATCATCTTTCCCTCCTTATCTTCGACACATCTTGTGTCCTTGTTATAGCATCGAGCCACCAACATGATGAACTCATTATTTACACTTTTGGCAGCCCAATGAAAAGTGCAATCCACTACCCACCAATTTGTTCATCCAGGCCACTAGTTGCCTGGTTGGTTCTTGCCGTAAGTCTTCCATATCAATGTGCCCAAGCTCGGAGTCTCTGATATCGAGATCACTCTCTGCATATGAGTCAAACATCCTGACTTTTTCGATATTTGTACTTCATCTCTTGTTCGTAAACTTTGCTTTTCCTTTAGACTTGGTTGGCTTTTTGCTTGATGAAGACATGTGTGAGCTTCGAGGATGGATGTTGTTGTTCTAGTTTTATAAAGGAAGAAGGACGACATGGGGTCCACAAACTCAAAAAACAACATGCGGGGGTGACAAGGATAGTTGACAGGCACAGAGAAATACTTTTCACAATTTTTAATTCATGAAAATGATAGGTGTTGAGTGCCTATTTATAGAAAACTGACATTTATTATTTCACCAACTTTCTTTGGTGTGGTTTTCAGAGTGTCGACATGGGTTTAAACTCACCTTGACGTAGGTTTATTGGTGTCGAAATAAAGCCTTTTATGATGTCAACACAAAATTTAACCTTGCACATTTTCTCGTGTTGACATGATATGTCAACACAAATGATTTGGCATGTCATTTCACACCTTAAAGCGCACATTTTTTCTGACATGTTGACATTTTTGTTAATCATTTTGGTGAACCCATGTTTCTTTATCACACTTTCTGAGGTGTAGTTTCCCCTTTTCCCATGGCCCAAACTCATGAGGACTTTACCAAATCCCACCTTAAATCCATCAATGATCACCTTGTTAAATGCCCACAGGATTTAGATTTACTTCTACATGTGGCTCGTGAAGAGGCCACTAACTTGGTTGAGCTCAACCCTTCTACAACCTTTGCCCACTCAACCTCCCACCTCTACGCTTCCACCCATTTCTACTATTCTGGTTTCATTCCCACTCCCACTAACCACTTCACCCCTCCTTTGGTGTCACATCAACGAAAACATCCTCTGCTAGCAATCAAGATTTAACCTCCTTGTATCATGATCTCCAAGCTCAAATCCACAAGTTGCAATAGCCACCACATCTCCCTCTTTAGATTCTACCTTGTTGTTGCATACCCCATTTTCACCTCTTATCTCTACTTACCCTCTTCCTCCTAATTTTTCACCCCTAAATTGCCCATTTTTAATGGACACGGTGACCCACAGGAGCATCTTCGTGTTTCATGTTTCTGTCTTGATTTTTCTAACGATCACCTCTGTTAGCCAAAATTTTTCCTCGTAGTCTCCAGGACTATGCCATGCATTGGTTCTATGATTTACCTGTTCATTCCATCACCTCCTTTACTCATCTCGTTGATGCTTTTCTCACACAATTTTCCATCAACATCGGTTCTAAGATGACCTACACCCAATTAGTGCAAATTAAATAGGGACCCAATGAGCACTTCGCTAACTATGTTCTTGCTACAAACATAATCTTTCCAAAATGACTAATGTCCTTGCTCGATTTTGAGTTACAAGATTTATTTATACAAATCCTTTTACCACCTCTCTACGAAAGTGTTCTCTTTGAAACCTTTCCTTCCTTTGACCAACTATGTCATACTCTTAAGCTTCATGAATCTAAGCTTCTCTCTATTGGAAAGCTCAAGTATCAAGAAAAATCCTCATCCTCCTCTCATTTTCCAACCAAGACACCATTTAAACCTTCTACGTCTAAGCCTATCGACACTAAACTCACAGTCAACATTGTTACACCTTCTAAGGAGACACCATCCCAACCACCTTCGGTGTACATTCACCACCCTCCCTATGGCACCACATCTCATCTTGCAACAACTCCTCGATAACAACCTCATCACCCTCCCACCACCACTCGAGTTAGACCCATCATGGCCTAAAGGACACAATTACAATGAAAACTTTCATTGTGATTACCATCATTGTGTAGGCCACTCTACTAACCATTATATGAAACTTTGGGCACTTATCCAAGATCTAATTGACAATGACCAACTTGAATTCCCCGAACCTACTAGCCCTCCTCCCACTAAGGACAAGGGTAAAGTCAAACTTTTTAACAAAGAATCCAACCAACGTGACAAAAATTATATGGAACTCCTCCGCTAATCATGCATACCATGCCACACCACCTCCCGATGTAGGAGCACTTGACTTCTTAGTTGCATGTTGATATGACCCCACATGTTATTTCTTTCTCTCATTGACTATCATGCTACATTCACATCCGACCATTTATACATACAGGCCCTTATCGCCTCAACCCCCATCAACAACACTAAGGTTGACCTATCCTCTCCTATTAGCATA
Organism: Taxus wallichiana var. yunnanensis; assembly: GCA_018340775.1. Taxonomy (NCBI): domain Eukaryota; kingdom Viridiplantae; phylum Streptophyta; class Pinopsida; order Cupressales; family Taxaceae; genus Taxus; species Taxus wallichiana. The sequence continues at coordinate 640,727,668 of CM031239.1, read as the reverse complement.
TGTTCCTTATCTCTTCTATGATCTATGGTTACCCTCCATCACAAATTGACTTTCTATTCAAGAGGCCTTATGGTGTCGTTAAGTTACCTATCAGTTGGTCCTCTCACTCTTCTCCTCCCTTGTGTCATTAATCAAGCCATCCACCACTATGACCTACTTCTCGGCTTAAATTGGATCCATAAATCCCAAGCTATTGTCTCCATCAACCACTTGTGCCTTAAGTTCATCCTCGATAACCAAGTTATCTCCATCGATGGCATCCCTCATTCACCTCTCAACATCCTCACACTCTCATTCCACTTCTCCTGCACCTCTTCTCTCCCTCACAAAGCTCCTCTGTCAGTCACCACCTATGCATCATGTTCCCATGTCACCACCTCAATTGGCCCCCACATGACCACTCCATTCTCTTAGTCCTACACATCGGTATAGGCCTATTCCAAAATATTATTACCTCTCATCATAAATCACCACCTCATTTTATCCCCATCAATCACCCTCTCTTTACGCAAACATCTCATCGATCTCCCTCACCTACACATTTTACTATGCCCCGCCATTCATCTTATATACACCCTTTACATGCATATCGGCTTCATTCTCCTACAATGCTTATCTCCTATACCGCCATTATTAGAGTATCCTTCTCCATCATCCTCCTCTCATGTATGGGTCGATGGACATCCATCCCTCGACCTTATTGGTTGATTCCTCTTCTACCTACCGGATGGGGCCTAGCCATTAGACAACCCCCCCCTCACTTTCACATCACACCATCCTACCCGATACACACCCTAGTGCTTCGGTTCACACTAGACTATTGAGGGATCACTCGTTTACACACCCTAGTGCTTTGGTTCCACACACTGAGGGACACTACCACAGACACTATACATATACATATACATCCTACATCATCCTATACATACCTCATATACTAGTCATTTCTACCTCATCTATCTCATACACACTACACTAGTCATCATCATATATGAGTCTAGTTTTCTATGTCATCCATACATCCTATACATTCTACATGCTACACTAGATTTCTTATACTTGGGTCTAGTTTTATCTATCATCATTACACATTCTATTCCTATCTACACACTTATTTCATTACATTCCCTACCCACACATTCACATACTACCCTACCTATCTACACCCTACACTAGATTTCCTTATACTTGGGTCTAGTTTCATCTCTCATCAGTACACATTCTAGTTCCTCTACCATACCATGACACTATACATTACATTTCCTACACCACACATTCACTACATACCTTGTCATCTACACATTTTCTATCTGTGACCACCCACCACCCTATATCATCACTCTAGTTCCTCATCCATACTCACTCATGTAGGGTTTACCAATCAAATGGACCTTACCTACATGTGACATGTCATAACACATTTCATCGACTATTAGTGACCATTCTCTCTAGGCTATATCATCACTCATACTCATCATCATATCATCAATAGTGGTATACACCTTAGGTTATCATCACCACTTCTTTCTTTCCCATCCTCTTACATACATTCCCATCATCTTCATCATATCATGTATGGTATATCATCATTTTAGGGCTAAATCACCACTCTCCTCTATCCATTCAACAATTAGTGGTATATGCTAAATACCACCTATAGGGTCCACCACACATTTTTCTACTAGTACATACGCTTATAAATCATCACCTTCTCTTTCTATCATGTGATATACGCTTAGGGATAAATCATCATCACTCCTTTATCTATACGCTTAGGCTATATGGTCATGGTATCATCCATTCATCTTAGTAGTGATATAGGGATAAATCATCACTCCTCTATTCAACCAAGTCATGGTATACGCTTAGGCTATAGGGTCCACACACATTTTTCTATATGATGCATTCCCATCCATTCATCTTATAGTGATATACGCTTAGGGATAAATCATCACTCTTCCGATCAAAAAATTCATGATATATGCTTGGCTATAGGGTTCATGCACATCTTCTCCACCTATCGCATTTCATCACCACTACACATACACACTCATCGCAAAGCACACTAGACACAACCAACACTACTTGACCATTTCCCGATGATGCACTCTCTGTTTATGGTTCATTCTTGACTGCTGAGGGGGAAAACAAAATGAACCTCACTGCATACACTTCCATACACTCAGGGGGCATGTTGTTCCTATCATTCCATCTTGCATTCCATTCCATCCATCCAACATATTGCATTGTCTTGGTAGCATTTACTTTTTTCTTACTAGTGTTTTGCATGCTCATTCTATTACACATGTTAGCTTTCTTTCCTATATGTCATTATCATACACACATGTGCATTCACACCTTTGTTTAGTGTGATCATAGATACAAGACATTTACATGTGGCATGGATGCTCACCTTCTACCCTTACTATATTGGGTCACTGGGGCATCCACATTCATCTCATATAGGTGTTATTGTTTCATTTTGTACTTAGCATCTTATACTACTTGCTTATACACGCTTTGACATATTGGTTTTCACTCTAACATGCTAATGGGTGTTCCATGTGCAACACTTTTTTGCATAGGACTACATGTTCCCATGACTACTTGTATTTCTACTTGTATGTTTTGTTTTATTTATGTGGGATTTTCCCTTTGCTTGTGTGCACACTTGTTTATGTTTTTTGTGGCCATGATGGCCTTACGTGTCTTGTGACATCATGAGTGATGTCCCATGTTTAAAACCCACTTTGTGTGGTCTCCTTGTTTTCTTGCATGTTTACACTACTTTGCTTAGTAGTTTTTACATTGTCTACATCTTTTACACTTATTTGCATGCATGTGTTTGGACTAACACTTGTATTGGCTATCCATCCCCTTTTTGTGTGCCTTGGTATCTACCAAGTGCTTTCCTTTCCCCCCTATAGGGTGAGTTGGTTACAAGGTCAGAGTGTGGTTGGTCCTCTCTTGGGGCCACATTCTCCTTCCAGGGTCATCACATGTGCCCCAAAGAGGGGGCATCATTGAGGGTTTTCTACTAACACAACGTATCTACACCGGTTCACACATGCATGAGTGAGTTCAAACTAGTCTACGAACTCCATACACAATGGCCTTAATAGGACATGGTGTGTCTTCTTTGGAAATTTTTATGGAGCGGTTAGCTCAGGGGTTACAATGGGTGGCCTCTCTACACTTCTCCATCCAGTGGCATAGGATCACCCAAAAAACTAGCGTAGTACAGAGATCTCTTCAAAAAATTTCAGCAGAAGTAGTTAGAGTTGGAGGACACCGAGCATTTCCTCCCTACACTTCTTCAGCTAGGGTGGCGTGAGATTGCCCAAAAACTCATGACATCACAAGATATCCTTCTACACCCTTTTTTCTCGACATGGATCAGGTGCACATGTTCCATTTTTCCATTTACACTTTCTATTCTAGCATACTTTACATTTATACTTTACACAACATTTTTACATACATACATATTTGACTACTTGATCATTTTCTCCTTGCAAGTCCATCGTATGAGAAACAAGTAAGTCAAATTGGGGGCAACAACAACAACAAAATGACAATGACAATGAACACACCATGATGGTACTTTCCATACTAACCATGCAAGTACACCACACACATGCAACAACTACACACGTGCATTCCACCCTAGGTTCACTCTCATCACTTTTTACACATGTTTCATCTTTAGAATCCACACTCCTCCACATCTTTATTTTTTTGTCATTCCATGCTTCTAGTCCATCGGTGCACATTTTCTTCTACACTCTACGCATGGACATCAAGTACACTTTTCTATCTACTTTATGTTACCAAGTTGTTTCGCTCACCAACATAAAGTGGGGAAAATGTAGACACAAATATTGCACATTAGACAATATTTAGCCCTAGTCTTATACTACTATTTAGAAGGTTCTCAAGTGTACAAAGTACCAATTAATCCCACCTTTTTCCATCTTTGTTTTATGTTTTACTTCATCTTTCCCACGTATTTCCCAATACTTATCACCCCATTTTCTAACTTCCCGAGATTCTATCCCTAATTTGGGTGCCCCACCCTATATTGGGGCACCCCGGGGCACCCCGATCCCACTCTGGGTGCCCCGATCTATGCTTAGCCCCTCTTTCACTCTTTTTGGGTCACTTCTAGCCATTGGTCATCTTTATCTTTTCCTCAGTTGGCATTTTGTCAAGATTAATTGTGAAATTAAACTTGAGAGCCCTATAAATATAAATCTTATAAGACCATAATAAGGGTCCTAGGTCATTGCATCCTATCACTACTATCACTCCATCTAGGGTTGCATCCATTGCACCATCTTGCATCCACATAACACCATACATTCAAGCTAGGAAATTTTGCATCACACACATTCTTAGAGGAGGAGGGATTCTATTCATTCTATTCTACTATCTACATCTTCTATAGCTACCATAGCTCACTATTTCACAAAGTGCAACTGCATGAGAGCACCTAGGGCATGACACACACACACACACACCAAAACTACATCAAGGTCCATAATGTAGTGCAACACTCAAGTGATAAGTCCACTCCGGTTTAGTAAGCTGAGGTCAGTCCGACCCTTCTTCTTCTTCATGTGTAGGGCATCATCCAGTTCATCGTGAATCTAGTGTGATAGATAGAGAGTTTAGAGACACTTAGTTAATGACTGCCAAATTAGGGTTTTAGATTATTTATATTGTTCCGAGCACCCAAACCTGCACTTGGGGGGCCCCGAGGTGCCCCAAGACACTCCCAGGTGCATGTGTCACTTCAGATAGTCCAAATCTGCCCTCTACGTGGGCCCTACCGAGTGTTCATCTCGCACTACTCGAGTTCCAATTCCAGATCTACGACAACCTGTGATAGTCACCATCAATCAGCTAAGTCATTTCCTTTCCCTTTTACATTCTAGGGTTTTATTTCCATTAGATCAAATCATGTAATTACTTTACATCACTTTAGCATATTAGTTTTTTGTCATTTGTTATTGTTTAGCATCTTTATTTATAAGCGTTTTAGTCCTCCTATTTAGATTATTGGAATTGAAGCATTAGATCATCGAGTTATTGTTTGAAGCCTCTTTGGTAAGATGACACAGTGATAAGGTTTACTCGTGGGATTCTAAAATAATTTTTGGTCTCCACTGGTCTAAGTTAGAGAGTTCTTAATAAGTTCTTTATCACATATTGTCACCTGTGTTAAAGGCCTAATCTAGAAGGTAACCCAACAAAGGAAGTATGTCCAAAATTTAGAGTTACATATTGAAACTTCTTGGGTAGGATAAATGTGTTAAAGGGTCCTCAAAATTGCTTTGTTCATGTTTGGGAATCTCAAGGATGGGAAAATATACTTGACAATGTATATGCATAGGGTTGGTAGGAGAGTTGCAAACTAATAGAGAAGGAAGTGGATTTCAAGGAAGAGGCTTGTGAGTGAGACCCTAAAAATTGACACACACCTTAAGAAATTTAAAGGGTACTAGAAGGTGGAACTAGTTGGTTTTGGATTTCCCTAATTGGTTCTAACCTTGAATGTGACAGTGGCATGTGACTTAAGAAGCCTTGTAAGGTAGTTTTACAAAAGGGTAAATCCAATTGTACTTTTTAGTTGTTTTAATCTATTTCAAGGCTAAATTGGCATGAGTAAGTGGCTATGAACATGTTGAGAAGATTGGTTTAGTGGAATGAGATAAAAGTTCAAGGGATTGCATAGTTTTGGAGCCTTGTGTATAAGAAAAATTAGCTTGCATCGAGGTGTAAAGGGCAAAATTTAAGTAGTGCATCAGCTCTAACATTGTCAAATAACATTGTGAATTGAGTTTGATTGACTTTTGACTACATAAAAACTTAGGAAGAAGAAGAAATAATTATTTATGCACATCGGTGTTGTTTAGAGTTAGAAATACTTTGTCTTTATTTGTAATTCTTTATTTTATTTCGTTGTTCATTGTTTTATCTACCTAATTTCTACATTATCCACAAGATTTTATCCATATTTTGATTTTATCTTCATGGGGTTGAAGGTAAGTGGAAATGACATATCACTTGTGTCATTTTGTATGTTTGAATTGTACTTAAACAAATTAAGTTACGACATTTTAATGATTTTAATGTAGATCAAATCAATAGTATTGAACTTCGATGTTCATTTGATTGAGAATGTAAATACAGTCCATATATTTAAGAGTACCGAGTTCAATATTGTCTACATGAAAATAGAGGCTAATACATGAAATAAACTTGATAAAAGAATCAAAGTAATTTTTTTGTTAGTAGAATTTATGTTTCCAAACGAAATGATTTACATTGAAAAAATGGTTTCCAATATCACCATGTGTTGTGAAAATGGAAACTACACAATAAAATAAGATCATATATAGACCACAACTTTGTGTACATGTTCTATGTAAGGTTCATTGAGAAAAATCTCTCTCAATTCTCAATTGAAAATCTGATCCAAGTTACCTTACTTGCAAAAAAACATGTATGTGATCATGCACCTTATGTGGATGGGGTTATTATTATTTGATTGGTATTATAGAAATTGAGGTGTTGGTCCGCCAAGTCTTGTATGTCATGTCATGTCGTGCTTATGAAGGAATCATGGGATCTAGCAATCCAATGATCTCGAATTATCTTTTTTTGTGATTTAATCCATCGATTGATCATATAAAAAATTATCGAGAGAAGGAGGATGGAAGTGGCCGAAAGTAAATTGGGGATTTGTACCACTATGTGAAAAATCATGCTTAATCATGATTGTTTTCACCATTGTTATCATTTTTGTTTGTGTTAATAATAATGCTCTCCTTCCTGGAGGCCTTCGTGATGCTTCTAAGTTCCACAACTTCAACAAAATGTCAAGTGGATTCCATGTCATTGGCCTCTCCATTATTTAACCGATATTAGTTGATAGGAAATGATAATGGAGAGGCAATGCCAAGGAACCCACCGACATTTAGTTAAATTTTTGGAACTCCAAAGCAGGAAATACCTTCAGGAAGGAGAGCATTATTATTAACACAAATAAAGGCAATAACAATGGTGCGAAAACAATCATGATCAAGAGTGATAAAAATTCCCATCCTCCCGCTCCGATAATATTAAGATGGATTAAGTCACAAGCAAGATAATTCAGCTGATTAGATTTCTAGAGGAGAAAATTTGGATAGACAATAGTTTTTATTGACGGATCCTTTTGGTGTGGGTTCTTCCGGCACCACATCTATAGAGTTCAAATACACTATAACTAACACCACCACCACTTTTTATTTTTGTAATTTCCTAATGCAAAAATAAAGTGTTATGATAAGAAGAATCATCTAAGCATAGCTACAAGAAATGTAAAACCAATAATTTGAAGTAAAAATTCAGTGTGAGATTTCTTATGAAAATGGCCATACCTCAAACATGTCTCGCAACCCCAAATCCACTAAAGAATGTGGAAGTGCAAACATGGGTGAGGTTTTTACTTTCACAATTTGTGCATATAATTTAATGCCAATAATCATTCATGTCAAGTGATTTTATATGTGGAATTGCAAGCATTTTCTAATTTCTAGAAATGAATGCAATATATAATATACACACCTTCTTGCTTTTGGATGAGATTCAATTGCAATTTGGCCTTCAATATTAAATATTTAATGGACGTGTTAATAGAGATGTTAAGACAACAAAAAGCATTGTGATCTCTAATTGAAATGCAAATACTTTTTTTTTTTTGAATACTATAGGAGTTAATGACCCAACGACCTGGCACACTTCATGGTGCACTAATGCAGGGTGAGTCCTCCCAACCAACTGTGTAAATGTAAGGGTAACCGGTCCCCATGGCCTCGGGGATTAGAACTGCGTGGGTGGTGACGAGCACTCAAGCCCCACCATCGACAAAGAATTTTTATATATATTCCATTTCTTCAAGAAATTAATGCACTTAACATGTATGAACAACACTATTTCAGTGTATTTTAAGAAAGGGTGTGCATATTATTTATTTATAAGGGAACATATCGCCTACCGCTTACTTTTAAGTGGTTCCAAGTGGTGCTTGGCCACTTCAAAATTGGGTACCCTATTCAATCAAATAATAATAATAAATTATGGGTACACACTAATCACTTAACAAAATAGTGCACTTAAATTTTATTTGTGTTTGAATAACTAGTAATTACATCGAGTGGTATAATGGAATTATTGATGGGGAGGGGTAGAAGAAAATAAACTTGAAAGACAAAAGGTGAAATATTACAAGAGGAAGAAGGGTGCAACATGTATGGAATGAAAGACACATTACTATGGAGATCAACTATGGAAAAGAGGCTCCAAATGAAAAATGTGACAATAAACCAACGACTAATAAATTAAGAGAAATAAAGCGTCTTCCACTACATATATAGACCCATTTGACCGATATACTTGAACTCAATGATGGAAAGGACAAAGAGAGATTAAATTGTTTTGGGTTTTATGAAAGTTGTCTATTATTTTGTGATTAAGTTGCTTAAGGGATTCTCCACGCTTACCTAGTCAAAAACATATATTAGTGAAGTTATTTTAAATCACGGGGTAAGATTTTTCCTTTTGGATTTGTATTTGTGTGGCACCTCCTCAACATTTCAAGTTCTTAAAAATCATTAATCTTTGGGGGATTTTCAAGTGTATATTCCTATGCCTATAATTTGAAATTTTGACAATGTGTGGCTCTACAATACAAGGGATTTGTTAAAGAAGATGAAATAGGATCAAGTGTAAGGCTAATCTCATTAATTTTAAAAGGATTTTATCATAAATTTCAATCGAAGAAGTAGATATGTAAGAACTAAATTTATAGTGAAAGAAATGTGGCAATATGTTTTGACATTGACTTTAATAGTCCATATCCAATACATTGTCATTCTTCTTTCTAACAATAAATGACAAGTATGGATTCATTATTACTCTTGTTATTCACAAAACTAGTTGTCATACAAATATAATACTTGAAATCATATGGATTTTTTTGTTTGAACATGTATTTTTACACGGGTGAGGTACCCAAAATTCTTAGGCTTAGATTCCAAGGAATGAGGGGTTCCCACTCCAACAAATTTTCCTCGGGGCACAATCCCAGCCTTATCCCTTATTACAAGTATCTCCGGGCCTTCGCACTCAATAAGAATGAACCCATGGGCTCTTTATGAGCCAAACAACTTCACTAATGGGCCAATGGCCATACGATAAATCATATGGATTTTTTTTTTTGATACAAGACTTGAAATTGTATGTATTCTAAAGTTGGCCCTCAAATCATAAATCAATATTTTTCATACTAATACCAATGGGTTATGGAATTCATCTTCACCTCATAGAATTTTGCTACATAAAATGAAGAAAGAAGAGATAAATTAGAAATGTATTCACCAAAAATGACAACAAATTCATCAATGAAAGGCTTGATAATTTTCACCTCGATTATACTTCTAATAAATCCTCTCATGTGTGGCATGAGGAGAGCACAATGTGAGTGGAGTTGAAGTGGATTTAACAAAAGAAGCCAAGTGAGACAGTTCAACCCATTTGAAATAACCTAATAGCTAAAATCCTCGTCGTCCATCTCTCAAAGATGACATAAACACATAATTCTTAAGAAAATACATTAATATGTAAACATATAAACAATATTTTTATTATGTACACTTAAAATAAAAATGAAGTCTTTAAAATATAATTTTAATTAAAAAAATTTCAAACATTTTTGGGAAAAAAATACAAGCTTAAAAAGTATAAAGGATGAAGAAATAAACACATCAAATCAAAATAGGTATGTTGATACAAATGTTGTATGTATCAATAAAACAATAAAAATAAAATCAATTAAATTGTAAGTTGGTTAGCCATCACTACATCATCTTAATCATATTATTTTAAACTTAAATGTAAATTTTATTTTTATAACGAATTAACCATATGCATGAGTTTTAAAAAAACATCCAATATTGTTGGACATGTATGTTTGGATCCTAAATCAAACCAATAGGTACACATGGATGCAGAAGGAAACAACTTCACACCATAGAAAATATGTCCGCATCACTAAACCCGAGATGTTCTTAACTTTATAAATCTATAGAATCAACGTCTAAAAAAGAAGTGTATCCAATACAACACCATAGCTTAACAACATAACCCAATAAAATGATAAAAAGTCCACAATGAGGTGTTAAAAACCTAGGGATGATGCTCATAACCCTCCGTAGAATATCTATTTTCGAGGTAAAAATACATGACACTATGTACACCATAGAGGTAATGGACACTAGTGACTATGAAGAGATAAAATGGAAAGTTAATCGTGTTAAAGAGTAAAGTTAGTTGGCATGTTGTGTACACAAAAACCTATGTCAAAGGGGTAAATCCTTAAGTTATCTCCCTAATGTTCATATGTTCCTTCCTTTAGAGCCAAGGAACCAAACTCTTCTTTAAAATTTCTTGAGCGAATCCCAAATTCTCCTAGATTATAATGGAATCTAAAAACCTTTCTTATTTATCCATTATTTACCTCATGTACACACTAATATTTAAATTAAAAATAACTTATAAATATATACTACTATAGTTAACTAGAAAGTATTCTATTAGTATCACTGTGAGAACTAGGTTATAGTGATGAGTAATATATCATGCGACCTATTTTGGGATTAGATAAACATGAAGGGAAAGTATATAAATATGTATTATTGTAAGGAAGCTTATAGGTGTATTTACTAGGTTAATATAATGGAGATTATGGACTGAAACAAGGTGTTATCATGGTTATAATTCAATATTGCATGCTTGATTCCATTATGGTTATCTTTTAAGTCTGTTATGTTCTAGATCTAGATCTGAATATGCATTATAGAAAGATATATTAGCCATAGATCTGAATGATTTAAGTCTTCATCATGCTAACATCCTACAACAACAACCCTAAAGAGGGCCTGGTACCTTTGTGCACTTTGGTGTGAGTGCTTAATCTAGGATGTGAGTGATGTGCCAATGTGCTGGGCTTGTATTGTGAATTCTAGGCTGCATCATTGGTTCCATTTTCGGGACCTCTTTTTAGTTGTTTTCAGGATGGTTCATGATGAAGACATACCGGTTGACCTTAGAAAGTGTTGAGGAGTGGATACATGATCTGGAAGAAGAATACACATGGCATGTTTCAACACTAGATCTGAGTTTAACACACGTGTGGGTGGAAAAATCTATATGATAATTTATATGAGAGCTTCTTCACTATCTATTTCCAGTAGAATTATATGAGTGGTTGATTGCTTATGCATCTAAGTGGAATTGGAGGTATCGTGCACTTGTCTAGATGCAGGAAGAATTTCAGGCCCTTTATGATGCTGATCTGATTTGGACTCGAGTTGTGGATACGTGGTTCCATGGTGTTTTGAATAGTTATATCTTGGAGTACTCAATTTCCACTTATTCGTGCCCAGAGGTAGCTGAATTCTAGTTTTTATGATATCCAAGGGGAACTTACCTACAAGGCATTCCACTGGTGATCAAGATCCTGATGGTAACTTTGAATTTGGAGAGTAAACCGATGGCTAACTAAACCCCACCATGCGGGGGGAAGGAGTAGGTTTGGTGAAGGATGGAAGACCTAGCAATAGAAAGGAAGAGAGAGGAAAGGTGGCTTAAGTATAATGAGGGCATGTGAGAGGGAGGTAGAGAAGAAAGCATGGACATCATAGAGAAAATGGCATTGAGGAGAGAGATAGTTCTGAAGGATTTGGAGCTCACGTAGGAGATGTGGAGCCAAAGCATCAAGAACTCCCCATTTGGGAAAGCATGATAGGGATCCCTCCTTGGCCTCACGTACAAGAAGCAGTGCCAACAGAGATGACCTGGGCCATGGGGTGCACATCTGAATCCACCTGGAAACCTTTCCCTTGTGCTTGGTTTTCCAACATCTAGTACAACAAATAAGTCAACAACTAAGCTAATTCAAAGTGGGAGAGTAGAGTGAGTCTTATAAAAGGCATAGTGATGGCAGCACAAATGGCTTCATTGTTATATGGGAGTACTTTTTGGGTGTATCATCAGCATAGAATACAGGCATGCTGATTTTTGGACTAACTTTTGGGAGTGGTAACGCTTCAGACTGTCGGGGTATAGTTTAAGTTCTACTATTGGGACATAGGAAGTACATCTTCTGGTCCAACCCTAGCTATAGGTTTGGGATCAGGAGGCATAGGTAGCTCTAGTTCAGGTGGATCTGGTGGTTCTGGAGGTAGGGAAACACAGAGGTTTCTGGATCAAGTGGGCAAGGTCCGCACCAACCCCAAAATATTTACATGGAGATGTCTCTTCATCTTCCAGAGTATAGGGCATAGAAGATGTTGTTGAACATGTGCATATGTGTGAAATATCTATGTGGCACAAAAGGAATCATGGCTTCTGAGTGTAGGGAAAGCCAATTTTCTACTACGTTACAAGGGCATGCACAATGGTACATAAAGTTTGACCCTGATCAGACTTATGTAGACTATACAACTTTAAAAGATGCATTCCTTAAAGAGTTTCACATCCCTGAGTTTGAGTAGAAGAGTATAAGTGCACTCAAGGATATTAAGCAAGGCACTACTGAAGAGTGTTAGAGAGTATGATGCCCATTTTAAAATGTTGTTATCTAAGCTTTCTTATGATATACACGCAAGCCAACATGCACAATGGTTCGTTGGGGGCCTAATTACCCCTTTTAGAGGGCATTATCACATAAGACATACATTGATCCACATGTGAAGCACTTGAGCAAGCCTTTACATGCTGAGGAAGTTGGAAGCATAGATATTGGGGTGAGCCCATTTTTAGAAGCACAAATCACAGCTATGGAAAAATAGTTGGAGAAACTATCAAAAAATTCAGCACATGAGATGCACACAGGATTTGGTGCACAGATTGTGAAGTAGAAGGTCACACAAAGGATAGTTGTCCTCGCAGATCAATACACTCATTGTTGATTGGATTGTGAGATATGCCATTTAAACCATGATGCTAGCCGTTACCCATTATTACAATGTGTGATAAGGAAGAATGTTTCAAGCTACTATAAAATCTGTAGGTCCATGACTCATGACATGGAAGACTGTCGATTGATTGGTCAGATCCATGATGCTATAGATATTTGTGTATGATAGACAAGAGTTTTAGATAACTCTAAGGGAAAGAATGAGCATTAGGATCGGGATCACAATCAGTGCATGCTATGATCGAATGAAGGGCATTTTGAAGGTGGTCATGGTAGAGGTCGAGGATACCATGGTGTGGATTGGAGGATGAGGCCGTGGTAGTGGAAGAAGTGAGTTCCCTCATGGAACATGTTATACATGTGGATCTCCTGACCACTACAGGTGTGAATGTCCTCAGAATATTACATGTTCTTTTGTGGAAAGAACCATAGCTATGAGGAGTTCCCGAGACTTGTATGAGCATCTTAGTAAGCAACATAAACAAGAAAACAAAGGTGTAGGGATGGTTAGGATACAATGCACTGTTGAAAATCAATGGATGCCTAAGTTGGAAGTAGAGTCCGAGGTTGCAAGTGAAGATCATGACCCGCTTGAGGGTGGCACACATGCAGAAGAAGCATTGCAACAAAGCCTACCATCACTAAGGAGGAGGTTCTACATGCATGGTACCCAGATCCTGCCCATCAAAAGGAGGTTTATCAGGAAACCATGGAAGTTCTTAGGAATCTTCAGGGTGAGATACAATACTTAAAAGAGCAATCATAGAAGATGGAGCAAAAGAAAGTATCAGAGATGGTCCAAAATGATATAGATGACTTAAGAGAAGTGTGTAAAATGTTGTGCCAGGAAAATATCATTCCATTGTTAGGGGATTGGTTAAAAGGAAACACTCATGTGCAAGTAAAGTATTGAGACTGGATGATGGCAGATCCTGCATGTGAATCTTCCCCTCATAGCCTAGATTATGACAAGGAAATCACTCTGAATGTTGTTGTGGATGGGTGGCTATTGAGTAATATATTGATTGATACAGAAATGAAGTCAATGTTCTTACCTTAGATGCATGGGTACAAATGGGGAGACCCCCATTGCAGCCATCCTCTAATGTATTGTTCATGGCTAATCGGACTAAGGCCACTCCCATCGAGTTTTGAAAGATGCATCCATTACCATACAAGGAGCCAAGTTCACTGGAGACTTTGAGGTTTTAGCATTGGCAGAGTCAGATAGCTTCCCAAACTCTATTGGGGCATCCTTGGTGCTATGCAAATAATGTTGATCTTTGGTTCAACAAGGGTTATATCAGTTTTGAAAACAAGGAGGAAAGAGTTATTATCCCTTTAACAAGATGGAAAATGTGCCCTATGTTGAGCCCTTAAGTGAAGAAGATCTGAATAGGATTTATGTACGTGCCATCCGAGATCAGAGATGCTTGAGCCAACTAAAGAAGGAATAATTCAGTGGGAGGATGCATAGTCTATTAGTGATACTACAAGTGTTTCTTGTGATAATTGGGCTCATAAGCACTTATGAGTTGGTAGGGTGTGAAGTAAAGAGCATATTTCCTAGAGGGAAAAAAACCATGTTATGTCAAGAGGATAGGTAACAACTCGGTACCTTGTTACACCAGAGAAGGAGATCCTATGGTATTCCTGCACGCCATGGAAGAACAATGGATAGACCCATTGGAAAGAAGAAATATGCTAGCATATACACTATGTGGGACAACAACATGTTGGTGGGTGGCCCACAAGGATAATCTTGTAGGATGGAATGAAATTAGGATCACTCTTACTACTAGGTTCTTCAGAGAAATGCACCTACTCAAATATGTACTTATCATGGTAATCAACCTATTCAGCACCATGTTTAGAAGTGTGAGAGACTCTGGATAGAAGGGCAGGAAGCTTTACCACCTTCGCTATGGGTGCACAAGTTTTATTCCACTTTACAAGGATGCATGTGTGTGCTTGGTATGTATATGTATAACTCCATAGAGAGACTGGAAATTGGTAGGATTTAATTACAGGAATGGCCAAACATTTGACTTCTTCTCTACAAAGCCTCTCGGTGGAAGAAGCATTGAAATTCATAAAGTGCTTAACTATGGGAGATAGTGCCAAGGCTGAAGAACTCCTTCAGGAGTTATTGGATGAAGGAGACTCAGGAGTGCATCTTGTTGAAGAAAAAAGAGGTCGATGCAACACTACTTCAACACATGCTTTCCTTGAGAAAGAAAAAGGAAAAATGGTCTACTTAGTGGATGATGAAGAAGTAGAAAATCTGGATGTAAACCATTCAACAGGTAGGCGTGAGGTGTGGATAGTGTGTAGATAAGACACACATGTGCCTATCATGAACCTATGAAGAAAAAGAAGGTGAATATTGGATCAGATGTTGAGCCTAAGGAAGCCATAATTGGGGACTATTGGTCAGACTTGAAGTGGAAAAAATCATAGAGTTACTAAGGGATTATCAAGACTTATTCCCTAGGGGTACCATGAACTTAAAGGCATGCATGAATCATTAGGGGAGATGAAGATAAAGCTTAAAGGGTGTGCACACCCTAGTTAGAAAGAGACCCTACAGGATGAACCCCAACTTGCGTGAAAAGGTCAAAGAAGAGATTGAAAAATGTTGAAGTCTGGAATTATCAAGCCCCTTGATGAGTCAGAATGGGTTAGTCCAATGGTGATCAAGTATCAAGAAGGATGGATGGATTAGGATTTGTGTGGACTACAGGGAGCTGAATGTTGCATGTGTGACTGATCCCTTTCCTATGCCATTCACTGAGGAAATACTAGAAGGTGTTGTAGGGTGTGAAATCTATTCATTTATAGATGGGTTCTCTGGGTATCATCAAGTTAGGATTCCCAGGAGGATCAAGAAAAGACTACGTTTACTACTGAATGGGGTAGCTTTTCACCTATACTGTAATGCCTTTTGGTCTGAAAAAATGTGCCTGTTGTATTTTCATGCATAGTTGTTCAAGCATTCAAGGAATTTATTCACAACTTCTTACAGGTCTATTTAGATGATTGGATGGTGTATGGATTAGTTAAGGATCATTGTGACAATCTGTGCTTAATGTTTGAAAGATGTAGATAGTTGAGTATCTCTTTGAACATCAAGAAGTGCATATTTGCTACACCATTTGGGATATTATTAGGACACATAATCTGCAAGGAAGGTTTGTTGGTTGATCCAACCAAGGTTGTAGTCATTATAGGCCTAAGAGAGCCTACCAGTTAGAGTGAGGTGTGTGGATTTTTGGGTCATACAGATATTATAGGAAGTTTATCAAAGGATATGCCAAAGTTTCACACCATTGGAAGAGTTACTAAAAGGGAAAGGTACGTTCTACTGGGGAGAACCGCAACAACGCGCATTCGAGACATTAAAGGAAAAACTTACTACCATGCCTATTACATTTTCCTTCATGGGACCAACCATTTCATGTACATGTTGATGCCTCTGGCATGGACCATTGGTGTGGTGTTGGCTCAACCTAGAGAAGGTATTATAGATCATCCTATCTATTTTGCTAGTAGAAGTTGACTCTGCATAACATAATTACACAACTACAAAGAGCGTGAAGCTTTGTCAATGATCTATGCACTACATAAATTCCGATAGTACCTACTAGCTACACCATTCATCTTTTATATAGATCACATGGCATTGAAGTATTTGGTAAACAAGCCCATTCTACAAGGGTGCATATGTCGATGGGTGCTCTTATTTCAAGAATTTGATTTCACAGTTGTGGTAAAACCAAGGAAAAGTAATTCTGGACCAGACCATCTATCAAATACAATCAGAGAAGAAGCATAGGAAATTGAAGATACCATGCCAGATGCATAGTTATATAGGTTACAATGAGCAGTGCCATCAGAACTAGAGGACATTGTTGTCTTTCTATGAACAGGATGACACAGAAGGAATGAAATCCTTGGAGAAGAAACAACTTGCTATATATGCAACCCCCTATATGTTAATCAAGTGGTGACCTATACAAATTAGGTCGAGATGAAGTATTGTACCGTTGTGTATTGGAACATGAGCACATGGATATTATGGAAGAAGCTCATGGTGGTATTGCAAGTGGCCACTATATGTAGGTGATGCCACTGCGCACAAGATTCTACTCATGGATTATGGTGGGAGACCCTGTATAAAGATTGTAAGGAATTTTGTAAGGCTTGTGATCATTGTCAACATCTTGGGAAACTAGGTCAATGAGATGAAATGCCTCTAAGACCCATTACTAGTGCAAAACCATTTGAGAAATGGGCTATAGATTTTGTGGGTCCTATTTCACCAGCTGCACTGTAGAACTAGATCATGCTACATCATAACTTACACATATTATCTGACAAGGTGGGAAGAAGCAACACCTACAAAGGATTGTACAATGGCTACACTACAAATAGCCAAGTTTCTTTGGGAAAATATTATTACAAGGTATGGATGTCCTTTAAGTTTGACCAATGATAGGGGCACACATTTTCTTAATGAGACAATCAAAATTTTATTGGATGAATTCATGATTGCACACCATAAGACTACACCCTATCATCCTCAGGAAAATGGGACTGCTGAGGCTTTCAACAAAATTTTGAGCCAGACATTGACAAAAATATGTGATGTTGGAAGAAAGGATTGGGATGATAAAGTATCTATAGTACTTTGGGCATATCGACAACATATAAAAGGTTGAACAAAGCCACACCATTTAGTTAGTGTTTGGTGCAAAAGTAGTTCTTCCTATGGAATTTATGTTACCTTCTTTGTGTATTACACACGTTGGAGGTCTGCTGATGAGAAAGCATTAGAAGAATGCATTGAAAAGTTAATCAAATTGGATGAATGATGAGCCATAGCACGTTGGAGTCAAAAAACAAGAGAAGGCCAAGAAGAAAGCATGGCATGACAAGCACATCAAGGATAAAAATTTGAGATAGGAAAGATGGTGCTCCTTTATGATTCTAAGTTTTTGCGCCATCCAGAAAACTCAAGGTACATTGGTTGGGGCCATATGTTATCACTCACATACTCAAATCGTGCACTTGTCAAGTTAGAGGCACTTGATGGAATATGGTTACCCGGTTACTTCAATGGGAGTAGGCTGAAGCCCTACTATAAATAAGTCTTCTTGGTGTTTGTAATAAGGTAGTGTTTCCATTTAGATTAGGTTTTCAATTCTGCATTCCCTTAATGTGTTTCCTTCTTTTTTGCTATGCTTTTTCAATTTAGTTGGTGTGTTTGTGTAATAAGCACGTTTTACGCGCTAAAAGCTAATTACTATTTGAAGAATTTTTATATGCGAGAGGACTGCACATACCCTTAGTGTGGGGTAGGTTGTTGATATCTAGGTACAAGACTATGAAATAAGTACACATGAAAGGAACTATCTACGGGTGTTATTCAAGGTTGGAAAATTGAAAAAAAAAGAGATTCTTTTGGACACAAGGACCATAGATAGAGAGGAATGAAGAAACAAGTATAAATGTGAGGTAAGTAGAGGCTGGGAAGACTACTACAAGTGGAAGGTGCAGTGATGAGGTACTCAGGTGCATGGAAGTGCTAAAGAGAAGTCTGTAGCCAAAAGGTAGGAGGGCGTGCTAGAAGGTTATAGCTTGGGCGTGAAGATGTACCATGGAAATAATGAAAATGGTCATTAATGAGAGGATTTTTGGTAGGTGGAGGAGCAATAAATGCACTAAATTTTTGAAATTCTATATAAGGATGGGATGTGAGTTCATTTTTACCATTGCAATTGAGAGAATTTGAAAAGGGTTAAGTGTGAATGATGAGCCAAGAAATCGTGTTGAGGTGTGAAGAGTGTGAAACCAGACGTGGAGAGAAGGGTTGTGTGTGGAGAAGCTTGCATTCCCATAGGAGAAGGGTTTGAGCAAAGAAGATGCATTACAAAATGAGCTAGGGCATGTGATTTCCACTAGGGCATGGAGATTTAAGCTAGGGTTTGACTTGCTGATTACAAGAGGGAAGAAAAGAGAGATTTTTCAAATGGCACCAAAGAAAGCACCCGTAATAGGAGATAAAGGGAAGAAGAAGGTTGAAGTGGAAGAAGAAATTGCTCCCGAGAGTAATTTTTAGAAATGTAGTATCCAGAGGGTGTGATTATGGGACAAGAATGGGATTCCCATATCCACCAATGTAAAATCAATGATTACAACCATCGAACATCAGATAATAAGAAGGAGCTTGATGTGTTGTTGAGCACATGAAAATGAACAAGTGCACATGAAGAGGATATGCCAGTATACGATGATGTTGGTGAGAAGTTTTTGAAGTAGAATGGAGTCTACCAGTTGTATGAGCTGCCATATTTTGGAAAGTATGAACCATTGTATCGGTGGTTGATGAGCAGAGTCCATGAGGACTTCTTTTACTTTTCTGGATGGAGGGTAAGAATCACAACTGCTTTGATTTCAATAGTGACAGGACTAAGGGCCTCAAGGTTGGATCTGGATAGTGATTTAACTGATAAGGCCACAATCCTGGAGATGAGGAAGGAGATGGGGTATACCAAAGGTCCACATGGCATGGACATTGAAAATTAAAAAGTACCCAAAGTAGTGTAGGTAGCTGCACATCTTGTAACAAAGTTGAATGACCAAGGAAGGTGGTCGCAGGTAAACACAATGTGGTTGCATGTCACAAAGAAGATGTCTCAAGGAGTGGTCTACAATATTGTAGATCACATAGCAAAGAAAATCATTGAAGAAGCATGGATAGTGATGAATAAGTTTTGGTGTATGTGTTATTATCTTTAGTATTCATGGAGATTGGGGTGCCTGATGGGCCAAAGGAGAAGATTTGGGAGTACCCCATGAACACAAGTCACATGGAAAGATTTGGCAAGTACTTGTGTGATGGATCAATGAGTGGACCATTCAAGTAGAGGGGAGATGTGGTATGATAGACTCCATGTGGAGTTTGAGGAAGAGTGGCACATACCCAAGGATTTTCCTTTGGTGGTGGGTAAGGCAGTTCATTTTTTCGTATACCAACATTTTTTCATCATGTGATTTGTGATGAAGGATGAGGCTTGGAGCCCATGGTGTGAAAACTATCATATGCCTTCACAACAAGATATTTCCAAGCATCAGTTCATCGGTTTTAGATGCATGCCACCTAACCTTCAATGTAGACAAGGTAGATTGTGACTACCACACTCTGAGGAAGAAGTATGTATATCCAGGTGCAATGCATACATTAAAAGACTTATTTCAGATATTATAAGCATGAAACCTGTAAGCTTGGTAGTTGGGGACACCAGAGAGCAAGTGCTTGTGTACCTGTAACTCAAACCCAAGCTAGAGAACACTAAGTATGTGGAGAATGATTTTTGTACTCCCAGGGCCGCCAAAGGGTAAGCATACAATGGAAAATGTTCCAACACCTAAGCCCACAGAAACAATTCAAGTAGATGATGAAGAGGAAGAGCATGAAGATAGTGGTGGTTTGGAACACAGAGGTAGAAGACAACCTCCAAATAAGGATGAAGTTGAGTGTGTAACTACTCCACCTCAGCCACAAGAGGAGATGATGAGGACTTGGATGCAGTCCAAGGAGAGCACCATTTCAAGAGAGTATTTAGAGAACAAGGACCCAAGGTGCTACTCCCAAACAGTGCACAAATCACCTCGACTCTCTCCACAGAAGGAGACAAATGAGAAAAGGAGAAGGAAATTAAATTTGAATGAGGAAGTAAAAGATTCGGAGGAAAAGTGCGCCAATTCTCCTACACCTCTAGAGAACATGGAAGAACAAAAAGATGAAGAAATGAAGGATGGAGAAGAGGGAGAAAAAGGGATAGATGAGACAACAACCGAGACTACTCAGACATAGCAACACAAGTTCCAAATCTTGAAGCCCAAGTTCCTAAGTAGCCTAGATCAAGAAGAACAAGTGGGGAGTATATTCCACCAGCCATGGGCTACACCGAGGACACAGGTAAAATTTTTCCATGCCATTTCCAGAGCACAATGGACACAAAAGGAGTTATATGGCTGGGAGTTAATGGATGAAGATATGGCAACAATGTGCACAAGGAATAAATTATCATGGTCGATGCACACACACATGGATGAACTAGAATTTGATGTATGTGAGGAGTCATGCATGTCAAGGAGGTTGAAAAAGACACCTCAGCTAGACAGACACATAATAGTAAAGCCTACTATGTTATGTCAGATGAAAAAAAGCAATGCTTTGGTGAAGGTCTCGACAGAGGTCACACGATGGAATATGGATAAAGCTACAACAATTAGGGTGCTAAGGGAGGAGATCAAGACTAAGGATGAGGAAATAGCATGCCTAAAATAGGAAAAGACTTGGCACAGAAGAAGAACATTGTGTTTATCAAGCATGGAAGAGGAGATTGGTGACAATGTCATGAAGGCTAGGCCACACTTAGAGCCAAAGGTACCCAAGACGTTTCCTTTGGCAATACATTATGTAAGTACATTGGTGGACTTAGTGCTTGAAGATGAACCTCTCTGCACATGCCAAAACCAAAGGATCCAACACAGGAAGTAGAGCGGAAAAGGCTTTAGTGATGTGAAGATTACATCATATGAAGGATTGCTTCAAAGCTTGCAGGAGGAACTCAAGAAGGTGGATCAAGTGCTGAATATTTGTATAGCGCCAGAGGCCATTATAAGGACCAAGACTATTTTAGAAGACAATGAGGTCTGAAGGCCATGAAGGATGAGACATTGGGCCATGCAGAATGATTAGCACTTGTTAAGAAGAAGCATGAGGCCCTTACAAAAGCTCAGAACCACACAGGAAAGGTTGGATGAGCTTGGAAAACTCATCGCTCAAAAGATGGACTTGTTGGAAGGGAGAATGATTGGCATGTCCAACATTGTGTTGGTCTTACATAATGAAAAGGAGAGATTGCAAGGGATGAATTAGAGTCAATTATACAGTGGATATTCCAGAAGAAAGCAGAGGCTACACTCAATGATTGGTAGACCTTAGAGGTGGAGATAAAAGAAGAATATCCTGAATTGATTATTCAGGTTGTAGAAGAAGATACTGCAAAGTTAAAGACATTATTTTATTCATCAAAATTCTTTCTATTCTTCTATTCATATTCTTTGATTCATTTTGGAGACAACCATTGTTGGGGCAAAAATGCAACTAGTGTGGGGTAATGTTGATCAATCAAAATATGGCACCTAGTGAATAAAATATAGAAGGTTCACATGGGAAATCAAGAGCACATTCAAAGGCGTGAGAGTATTAGAAAGGATCACGTGCATGAAGAACAGAAATAGATTTGGGACTTAGCCATTTCATGATGAGGATCTATTTTTGGAGATAGTGTGTGGAGCACTCAAACCGATTAGAGACTTGCACGTCACACATTGGCTATTTTTGGATGATCAGCTATAAAGCGCTTTACATGGACACATGCTAAAGAATAGATCTACTACTGTCAGTTAACTAAAATTAGTCTATTGTTAGCACTCTTGCATGTAAGCCTATTTTTGTAATGACGCGTGGCTAATAATAGCATGTGACCTATTTTGGGATTAGATAAGTGGTGAAGGGAAAGTCCCACCCTTATAAATATGTATTAAATGTATGTATAGAGAGAGCATAGATATAGGTGTGAGAACTAGGTTATAGTGAGATTATGTTGACAAATTTGTTACGCACATGAGCGTATACTACTGTGATTATAAGGAAGCTTATGTGTATTTACTACAATTAATATAATGGAGATTATGGACTGAAACAAGGTGTTATCATGGTTATAATTCAATATTGCATGCTTGATTCCATTATGGTTATTTGTTAAGTCTGTTATGTTCTAGATCTAGATCTGAATGATTAAAGTATTCATCATGCTAACATCCTGCAACAGTAACCCTAAAGAGGGGCCTCTTCTTCCTTCTCTCAAAGACCTCATAAACACATAATCCTCAAGAGAATACATTAGCATGTAAACATATAAAAAGAGTTGTGAGGCTATCTAAATTTATTTACACTTGTTCAATTAAAAATATATTTGTTTAATATTTCTTTTGATTAAGTTATAATAAGGGTTTGAAAGGCACCCTCAAACCTTGCACAAACAACCAAAAGACATAACAATATAAAGCCACTTCTAATAAAACAAAAGACATGATCAAATAATTTTAATCCATCAAACTCGAAAGGAAAGCAATCGTCATTCAAAATTGACAACTAATAAATCTTATAGTAACACTACAACATTCAATTTTCTTAGGAGCAACAAACAAATTTCCATAATCGGTGGATCTTTTGAGATCACAACGTCATTATAGTGTTTTCAATTTTCCTATTTTTCTACCCTTTCCCTTTCTTACCCTCCATTATCTAATTCTCCACCTTGCCGATGATATAGGAATAACAATTTCCATATCCCCTAAGAAATTCTCCTATCAAAACCGAGGTGTTTTTCCCACACCCACCGTAACTTTCACATTATTTCCTTCTTTATCATTTATCCCAAGATCCTCCCTCTTTCGTTGCTCAAAGTTTTGGTTCTCATTCTCCACCAAAGGTCGAGATCTTCTTTACCCACCAACTACTTAACAAAACAAGTATCATTCTCTTGATCACCCATCTTTGCCCCCTCTAAATCAACCCCCATCAAAACTTACATTTCTGATTTTGATTCGATGACCTATCCAAAATACCTTCCATAATTAAATGACTAGGAAGGGCATCTTTCCACCACAAAATTTTTGCAGATACTTCAAGTTTTTCACACTCAAGCAATCTGAATCCAAGTGTCTCAAAGAAAAGTAATTCCTACACCAAAAGGTAATCCTTCATAGTTAAGGAGTTGAGTCCATATTTTTCTTGCATTTGATCTCCATATTTGTTAGTAGATCGGTTAAGGTATCTGGATCCACCAAAATACGAGAAAAATTTTTGTGAGTATAAATTTTTGTTTTAGAGTCAATGGCTAGTATTATACCTAATGCATTCCCAATAGAACATAGGTAATCCTCACTCCAAAATTGAAGTAAAATATGAGGAAATATGGCTTAGATCAACTTAAGAGAAGTTTTGGTTGTTGGGTTGAAGGAAGGAAACAAGGGCTTCATAAGCAAGTAGTGACTTTCAAGATCCCACATCTTGGAAAATTATATCTCTATCTTGAATAAAATGAAAGGCAACAATAAAAATAACCTTGGGATAGGGATAAATGTCAACTTTATCGTCCATTAGAGTGCATCAACTTTATTTTTTAATATTATTTTAAAATTTTTGCAATTTTTTAGAAAAATACAAATTTAAAAGGAAGAAAAGATGAATAAAAAACACATCAAATAAAAAGAGGTACATTGATAATAATTTAATGTATTTGTCAAAAAACCAATAATAAAAACTAAATCAAATCATATCTAGAAAAATAATGACTTAATCGTTATCATTGTTTCATCATCATAGTCATCTTATCATAAACTTAAATATAAATTTTATTTTTATAACTCAAACATATACATGTGTTTTAACAATAAAAAGCATTCAAGTGATTGACCCCCAAAAAATACATGTATGGATTTATAATGGCATTATGGAAACAACATTGTGATTTAATATAAATGGAATTAAATCTAATTACAAAGTAACTAATGATAATATATAAAAATATACAAGTGCTAAGTACTTAAGCAATGTAAACTCTAAGAAAATAAGAGGGATAGATGACTTAGTTGGTTCTTGTGCAATCTGGAGGTAGTCGGGACTATGTATCTACTTGAATTTTCCCGAGAATGACACAACAATGGCTAGATGAGAGTTTTGAAACTTTTTTCAGTGTGAGATAGAAGCACCCGAATGAGGATAGGAGCGCCCAGTGCTAGTGTTCATTTTGGCCTCTAGTTTCTATGTAAATTTTCGAGATCCGCTCTTTTTAGGTGCGAGGGTCTTCACTCTAATATATTCTTTGTCACTCTAATTCATTGTTAGGGTTTCAATCACACATGTAACCTACAAAACAAACCCTATATACCTATACAAGCTCACAAACACATTAAATCTAAATAAAATATGCAATATGTGAAGTTGGCTGACCCTGATGGTCACCCAATGAGTGAACTTAGTACCAAGCATTGCACTACATTTCAAACTCCATGTAGTTCTTTGTGTTTGTGTGTGAAATAGTGTCCTTAGGTTTCCCTTGCACCAATGATGGAAAAATAGTGGGCTATAACTAACTTTGATGAAAATTTGAGGTATGGAATTCAAATCTTCCCCTCCATATGCAAAGTGAATGCAGCCCAAAATGCAGTCCCTTTGATAATAGTGGTAGTATGTAGATGTGATAGTCCCTTTTGAATTTCTAGCTAGAATAATAGTGTGTATGTTATGTATATATAAAAATATTTTATTTGAATTTCCATACTAGTGACATAAAAGGATGACTATGAACATGAGATAAAGATAAGAAAAGTGAAAAGGCCGCCACAAATGTCAAAATATGAAAAATAAATAAATAGGATAGAAGCACCCATAATGGACACAAGCGCTTGGGTGCTAGTGTCCAGAGTGGGCGCTAGTGTCTTGGGATAAATGACAATAAATGTAAAAATACAAATAGATAGGATCCTGTAACTGATCGAAGTGGATATAGAAATGATAGATGTGGAAGAGAGTTATAGTAGAAAATAATCAAATACGTAGATGGACAAGAGATAATGTCACCAATGAATAATTTTCTTACTTAAGATTCATGCATATAATAACATATTGACGACATAGTAAAATAGTAATATGTGTGTGATTTTGTGTCTACATTTTCCCCCCTTATGTTATTTGAATGAAATTCAAGTAGTGTAAAGGAAGTAAGGAACATACATGTATAGAGTCTAGAGAATCCATATATTACAAAGTGCACGTAGAAGATAGAAGCTTGTAGCGTGGAAAATCATGGATCAACATTTTGACCCACATGGCATAAGAGGAGATAGGAAAATTTTGTAAGGAGAAACTTGGAGAAATAGTTATAATGTCGTTGGAGATATTGAATTTTTTGTAAAATGTGATAGAGGGGGTAGGGAGTGATCAATTCCCAACCCAATTTGTTTGATAATGGGAGGATTTGGGCATCTTGCCACTAGAGGAAGAGTATTGGGGAGAGAGGTCTATTTTCTCTCCTTCCATGATGCTTCCCAAAAGGTCCTACTTCCACAAATGGATAGAGACCGAATTTGTTCCTTGTTTAGTTCATATTAGTCTTCGATTGTATCATATTTGTTGTTCGATGAAGAACCCACATAGGAGTTGTATAGGAAAGGAAATGGCATCTCATTTCCCCCTCTCCTATAGTAACATTTTTACAATTTGAATAGTGTTATATGGCTTCCAAGTTAGGTCATCTAGAAGTGATGGTAGTGTAATGTGATCCCAAGTTAGGTCATCTAGGAGAGATAATAATTGTGATTGTTATATTGATTGATTGATTTGAGTGATAGTAGTTGATTGAATAAGATTTATTTAGACTATTACTCATGGATCGTTTTTCTTTACCCCTATATTGGGTCATTGGGGAGATATATTTGTAATAGTAGCAAGTATTGACTATCGTATAGAATAATTGTAACCATGTTTGAATGAGATCAGAGAAAATTGTGATAGTAATGTATTAGGAATGTTGATTGATTGTGATGTATCTTGAGAGGTATTGTAAGATGATCTCGATTATATTCCCCCTTTTAGCGAAAGGGTGAAGGGTGGAGAAGTGAGCACCGAGCTAAAGTAAAGATATAAAAAGTTGTGATAGTAATGAGAGATAGCGTAGAGAGAAGTAGTAATGTCATAAAAGTGTGTGTATGTATATTGATTAGTACATGTGCTAGATTGGAATATGAGATGGTGAAAATTGCATAGTACGGTGCTAGAGGAGATTGTGATCCGTATGGCACAAAAAAAGAAGAAAAACAGAGTAATGATGCTCAAGATATGATTGAAACCATGTGACGTGTATTAGTTGTAAGAATAGTGGCAAATATTTACTTATAGTATATGGTAAATTCGAATTACTATATATAGTAATAGTGAAAAAGTGAATAGTAATTTCATTTGTACCAAGAGTAATTGAGATTTGGAGCTCTGAGCTACGAGGATGCCACGTGTTAGAGCAGATAGTTTGATGAGATTTGAGAGAGTGACGGTGTTTGTGGCTTTAAAGGCACGACCGAGGAGCTGGTATGTGTGACTATTTTTGAAAAAAATGTCATAATTGCTTTCTTTAATGAGTTTTAGTAAAATTTAAATTTATGTAGTTTTGGTATCCCTAACCAAGATAAAAGCATACATGGTGTTTCTATCCTTTGGGACACTAATGCCCATTTCCTAGCGCTAGTGACCTACTTGAATTTGTGCTAGTTTCTAGCTCTTAGGTGCTAGTGTCCAAGGGCAAGTTGCTTTGAGCACTATAGTGTGAAATGAATGTATTTTGATGAATTTGAGGTTGTTATGATTGATTTTGTAGTATGTATGGCATGTTAATAGTGTGATTTGATTGTTTTTGGTGTTGTGAGGTGAGAGATATACACTCCAAAGAGCACAACGGGTGGGTAGTCACTTGAGTGTGTTACTTGGTTTCGGGTTGTCAAATGTTGAGTGGGATATATTGGACCGTGCTTACATGTGGCACATTACTATATTTGGGGAGATACCCCATAATATGCCTTTAGTGATAGCTTTGTGTGAGAGATGGTGCACGAATACTTGTACATTCTAGTTATCGAAAAGTGAGATGATGGTGACATTGGAGGATGTATGGAGGATACTATGGTTGCCTATAGCATAGAGAGGACAGATCGTGGTTGTATTAGATGCCCGTAGTTAGATGATGGCAGAATGAAGACATTTTATAAGGCCTCGAGTATAGACACGAGACACACATATTAGCTTGGATGTGATTTTGAGATTCGGGGTTGCGATTAGAAGTTTATTACGGTGGTACTAGATTCATAGGTGGTTGTGGAGGCGGTGGAGTTGGGATTTTGTACAGGATGCATGATATTTGTTGTAGTATCGAGGAACATGGTACTAGATATACATAGTATATAAGAACATGGTACTAGATATACTAGATATACACAAGATGATCATGGTGGTGGCATAGGAGCTACTACTTTGTTACATGTATGGGCATATGATCATATTGCTATATTGAGGCCACATAGTGAACTGTAGGCCAATTGGGTCCAACTAGAGATATTTGAGGGGAGGTGGGTGGAAACCATAGTAGGAGAATAAGCATGACCATGTATAGGTATGATGATAGATCAGATGGGATCTATGGCCATTATATGTATCTTGTATAGAGACTATGGAGGATGGGTGAAGGACAATGTTGATTTGTGGTGCATATGGTGTACATTTATATGTATGTGATGATTTTGGTTAGAGACCACTTCCAAAGGTAGGTATCGAGTTGTTTGGGGTGAGCGAGTATATACTCTATACGATCATCCAATTTGTTTATATACTGCCAATTATTTATACACTCACCAAATTTGTTACAATGTGAGGAAAGAATAGTCAAATAATGGACTAAATAGGAATTGATAAATAGAAATGAATAATAATGAATAATATGGTAGATAAAATGGAAATGGTAATGTGATGTAGATGAGTTAAGGGAATAAACTAATGATGCATTGATAATTATGTAATGAGAAGATGTAAAATAATGTTTGTAATCATGTGTGATTAGGAGGATGAGGGGGAAGAAGAGTGATTTCCCCAATGTGAGAATGAGGTTCATTTTAGTAACAATTCCCTCAACAATCATGTATGAACCTTAAGAACACGAGTGAGTCATCGGGTAATGAGTTATAAATGTATGTCATCTACCAAAGGTGAAGTGGCCTACGATGCATAGTAGGAGCATGTGGAACAATAAGCATCATGTGTATAGGTACCAAATTGGATATCAAAGGAAATGGTGCCAATAATGAGGGTGTAATGGTGGGAAGTGTGGAAGCAGGCTGTTTAGGAATCCAATGAGATGCAATAGCAATGTATGGAGGGTGAGATGATGTGGATATAGCTAGAGGTGGGTCAATTGGAGGATGTGGATAGATGATAACCTTATGTGGAGGTGAATGAGACAAGCTAATGGTGGTGGAAGTGCGGTTATGTGGAATAGAGAGAGAGATCAATCCCAAGAGTAGAGAGAGAGAAAGTAATGACACCTTTATCTTATAATTGTTTTAGTTGATCATAAAGAGCATAGCAATCATTATCATGGTGGCCATTGATGTAGTGAAAATTTTAGAAAGGATGGTCATGATGGTGGTGCAACCGATGAGGGGGATGATGTTGGTTGGAAGGTAAATGGATTAACCACTTATCAAGTAAGGTACACAAGACATCATGTGGTTTAGCAACATGTGGAAATTATAATGGCTCATGGGTGGGAGGTGGAGAAGACTTAGGTGAATGTCAACATGGTGGTGGGGAAGGGAGATGCTTGCGTGAGGAGGAGGAGAGGGTGACCATGGAGGAGGGTCAATAGGTGGGAGAGGAGAAGACTTAGTAGGCAAGGGAGGAATAGAAGAAGTAGAAGGGGGTGTTATAACATGACAAATAATTAAGTCCTTTTCTAAATCAATAACCTTATAGCACAAAAGAGTAAATGAATCACATGTGTCATATAATAGCTTTTATTTTAATGGAGGAATCAAGTCACAAAAGAAAAAGATAAGTTGCATTTCTAGATCCATTTCTAGATGTATGCAAAAATTAAAGTGTAAAATGTAATATAAGATTTTTTCTTTCTTTCCTTGATGCAAAGAAGGTAAGCATTCATATGTAACTTTAGGACAATTTTTAGACATATAATGTCTAAGAAAAATCCTCCATATCATAATAAGTACTAATAGATCCATTAGGTAAATGAGTACACCATTGGAAAACATGATCAATAAGGATATGACAAAATGATTTGAGTAACAATCAATCATTGGAATAAGAATTCATGGATAATTGGTAATGTTTTAGATGCAAATAGGGATTACATGTGCCATCGAAACATGAGAAAGTAGGCATGATGAAACCCTTAGGGAAAGTGGAATTGTGAATCTTCTTAGGAATGGGATTTCAGGAAGGGAATTATTGTCAATGGAAGCATAATAGGCTCTAATCTTGAGGGTAAGGGTATGAACTTGGGTTTGCAAAGTACCAAAAACATGCATGAGAGAGAGGATATCTTGTGAAGGGATGGCCGAGGAAGTGAGAGGCACATTGAGGGGTTGAATCTTGCCATTGTGAGTGATCATGGGAACCTGAGAAGGGGGTGGATGTGGAAGGAGGGGATGGAGGTGTGAGAGGAGGAGATGGATGTGGAAGCTCTATAGATGTACTAGGTGTAGGATCATGAGACATAGTGAGAGGTATATTAGGAGTAGGATTGGTGTCAATATGGCCATCATTAGAAATAACTTCAGAAGTAGAAGAAAGAGGAGGTGTAGATTCACATTCAAAAATTTTAATGGAAGAAACATCATCATTAACATGTGTAGTATCATTATCAGAATCTAAGTCACTATCAATCATATTTTCACAAGCAAGGATTTCATCAATATTATCATCAACATACAAAGAAGTGGTAGGAGTGATAACATTAGAGCTATCATGACAATCATTGGAAACATTTTCAGAAGTAATAATAGTAGGAGAAATAGATTCACATTCAACTTGACTAATAATAGGAACATTGTTATCCATATTTACATTTGTAATATTATGAATAGAACTCATTAACATCCATGTTATCATCAAGCAAAACGTCATGATGCAAAGAATTTATATTAATAATATCATTTTCCATAGTACGGGAAGAGGAAGATGGAGGATCATTCATGGCTATGGGAAATGAGGGAGAACATGTGGTAAATTTTTGGTTAGGGGAAACTATGCAAATATCATAGGTTTGGAAACCAATCGGAAGATAATTTTGGAAGTCAAGGAGATTTTGGAGGACTTGTGGATCATATATCGATGATTGTAGGTGTGGTCACGAAATTTAGATTTTGCAGCGGCATTAGAAAATACAAGTTTCGTGTGCATATATGTCATATCATGCTTAGGAGATGGGTACCTTTTTTATCCATGAGGGTTGGGATCCTAGAGAAAGGAATTCAAATGAGAGTGGGGTTCACCAAATGATTTAATATAAATGGAATTAAATATAATTTCAGAGTAACTAATGATAATATATATAAAATGTAAAAGTGCTAAGTATTTAAGCAATGTAAGCCATAAGAAAATAAGTAGGATATATGAGTTAGATGGTTCATGTGCAATCTGGAGGTAGTCGAGACTATGTATCTACTAAATCTACCTAAGAATGATGCAACGGTGGTTGGGAAAGAGTTTTGAAGCTCGATCTATCTTTGGGCAGGAGCAAAGGAGCACTTTTGGAGTGCTAGTGTCTATTTTGGGTGCTAGTGTCTATGTAAATCTTTAGGATATGCTCTTTTTATGGGTATGAGGAGGTCTTCGCTCCAATATCTATTTTTTCACTCGAATTTCTATTAGGGTTTCGATCACACTGTAATGTGTAAAAAAATCCTAGCTACTGCACAAGATCACAAACACATTAAATATAAATAAAATTTATAATATGTGAATTCGGATTGACCTCAACGGTCACCTGATGAGTGAACTTAGTACTGAGTGATGCACTACATTTCAGACTCCATGTAGTTCTTTGTGCTTATGTGTGGAATAGTTTCCTTAGGTTTCCCTCAC
Organism: Taxus wallichiana var. yunnanensis; assembly: GCA_018340775.1. NCBI lineage: Eukaryota > Viridiplantae > Streptophyta > Pinopsida > Cupressales > Taxaceae > Taxus > Taxus wallichiana. Next base: position 640,695,854 of record CM031239.1, on the reverse strand, counting down.
GCCAATGACGTCAAGATAGCAGGTTATAGATAACTTTGATGCAAATGTATGGTATGTAATTTAGTACTTCCCCTCCCTATGCAATGAATGCAACCCAAAATGCATTCCATTTAATAGTAGTGGTAGTATGTAGATGTGATAGCCCCATTTGAATTTCTATCTAGAATAATAGTGTGTATGTTGTGTGTGTGTGTATATATATATATATATATATATGAATCTCTTGTTTAAATTTCGATACTAGTGACAAAAAAGGTTGACTATGAACATGAGGTAAGAATAATAAAAGTGAAAAGTCCGACCAAAAATGTTAAAAAATAATAAGTAGGACACAAACACCTAGAATGGACACAAGAGCCGGGCGCTAATGTCCAAAGGGGCGTTAGTGTCCTGGGATAAATGACGAAAAATTTAAAAAGATAGAAAAAAAGGATCCTTGTGACCTAACCAAAAGTGGATACAAAAATGATAGATGTGGAAGAGAGTTATAGTGGAAAAAAATCAAAGACATAGATGGACAAGAGATAGTGTCACCCATGAATACTTTTCTTCCTTAAGATTCATGCATATAACAACATACTGAAGGCATAGTAAAATAGTAATATGTGTGTGATTTTGTTCTACACACATTGCACTATTGGGAAATGTGTATGTCTCCTTCCCAGGGGACATTCTTATCCTTATAAATCCCTAAAATCAACTTATTGAAAAGTATTAGAGCCAAGACAATACTAAATTTCAACAACAAAATACTGAAGTAAAAGCATAAAACATTGCTTGAGGTGGCCAAAAATGCTAAGGAAAATGATCAAAACCCTCTTGTAGGATGATTATTTTTAGTAAACATGACATTGTGTAGACCACGAACACAATAGACATTAGTGAATTTAAAGAGAAAAAATGGAAAGTAAGTTGTGTCAAAGAGTAAACAATTCCCCTTCTGGGAAAACCTGACGACTACATTGATAGGAGAAAGCCTCAAGTCATCTTCTCTAATGTTCACATGCTCCTACCCTTAGAGCCAAAGAACCTCTCTCTTGAAACTGCTTAGGGTGAATCCCAAATCTTACTATATTGTAATGGAATAACAAAACATTGTCTATTTATTTCCCTTTTAACATTTCCATTCTAGTTGATTTTGTTCCAATTGACCATTCTTTGCCTCATATAAACACTAATATTTATATTAAAATTAATTCATAAACAAGAAATTACAAACTTAGATATTAATAATTAATAAAAATGGGTTTCTATTTAATGTAATTTTTGTTGAGTATTAAATCTATATAAATAGCTTCCAACCTAAAAATTATTATTTTAATGACTTTGTAAATTTTTAGAATTATTGAAATTACATTATTATATAATTTAATAACATACGTCAAATTAGTACTTGAGAAAATGTAAACAAAATGAAAATGAAATATACTTGATAATAGAAAAGCATGGTATATGAGAATAAATTTTGACACATATTATTAAGCTAAAAAAATTGATGACTTATAATATAAATAATAAAATAAATGTTACATTAGAGCATAGGATACATTAAATCCCAACATATAACCAATAAAAAATACTTTGGCTATTGCATAAATGAATATACCATAACAATATTTACAAAATTGATTTTTCAACATTGCTCAAACATTTGGAAGACAAAACATGTGTAACATTCTAGAAATAAGCCATGTTGTGGATAAGGAAACCTCATATGGATGTTCAAAATAATTTTCTTTCCCAATAATTATTGACACGTGAAAAATGACCTGCCTAATGTAATAACCTAGATTTTAAAACTAGAGTTTTAACTTAATTTACTCGAAAAAAATCTAGAGGTTTCTCCTTTGATAAGACAAGAACAAACACCAATCTTAACCGACATAAAATAAAAATTAATGTCATTGAGAATCTAATAGAGGCATTAATAAAAATAAATCTCATAAATTAATTGCATTTCCATTTCTAAACCATGATTTTATTTTATTTTACAAATTAAGCCTAATCAAGGATTTAAAATAATGTAAACATCAAATGGCGTTTGACTCAATGGTGAAAGATGTTTAACTCTTAAAGAGCCCAATAGGGTTCAATTCTACTGAAAGCGAAACCATGAGTTCTTGTAATAAGGGATGATGTCAAGATCATGCCCCAGAAAATTTGGTGGAATGGAAACCCCTCAGTCCTTGGCCACTTAGCCAAAGAAGTTTGCCCACCTCAACTATGGGATATGGTGGTCTATGACCTGCTAGGTTTCAAACAAAAATAATAATGTAAACATCCTAATAACGTCTTGATCCAAAATATTATAAACATAATAATCATATCTTAACCATGTGTTTAACTATGATCACTAATGTTATGGATATTACTACTATATTAGATGGTGGTGTTATTATTATTTCCATTCCCAAGGAAAAATAATCTCTTATAATAGAAATGGAAGAGATGCCCTAAACCTTATATTATTATTATTTTTATTCCCATTTTTGTCATTCCCTTCACTTCTACAACCATCATTATTTTTATTGTCTAACATGGAATCCTCATATTGTCCCTTTCCAAACCCCTATTCACCAATGGGCATCTATAATCTACATATAAGGAAAGAGTTGTGCAATTTTAACTAGGAAAAAATATAATTAGCATGATATTGTATATACCCAAATTTTGCATACTACAACATATAAAACACTTAATGATTATGTTATGACCTATAAAATACTATAAAAATGCTTAGACCCTCTTTTATACTTTTAATTATTTATCTAAGCTTGACTTTTCCTAATATGCTCATTCTCTCTTCATATCTTACCCCAACTATCGGGTTAGAGGATTTAATTTTTTTGCTCTTAATTATATTATTTTTATTTTTGCACTCCTAATTGATCCATAGGGATCTATAAAAACACACCACTTAATTATTTCCATTAGCACCAAGAAGGATAAATCAGAAAAGTGAATAAAATGAAGTAAACAAAGGTTCTTGAAGGAACCAATGCTCGTGTAGAGCGATGGTTTCGAACCACCACCTTATAGGGGCAGCGGTCTTGAAACCACCACTAGCCAGTGGAAATGGTCCGAGACCACCATTCTAGTCGTGGTGGTGGCGGTCCCTGACAATTTTGAATAGAAAATAAGAATGGAATGCGAAGGGACACAAATTTAAAGCACCCAACTATGTCTCTTCCCCTTCCATGCCCTTTCACATCCTCCAATGCACAGGAGGACATGGGAAGGCCTATAAATGCATGAAAGGAGCAAGAGAATGATCATTCGAAGATCCAGAGAGATCAAGAAGTAGAGTTTAATGAGAGCAGTGAGCAAGATCTTCAGTGTTGGAGTGGAATTGTAGGAGAAAGTGTAGAAACAAAGAAAGCAAGTAGTTGGAGAGAAGGTTTACATTGTTTCTTCTTTTCATACTTATTGTAATTTTTAATTGTCTATATTCGACCAATAAAAGTGGGAAGAAAAAGCAGTTTCCCTTCCCGACTAGTTTTTCTCCATTGGAGGTTTCTAGGATAAAATTGTTGGTGTTGAAGTTTTGAATTCTTTCCTTCTCTACAATTTCCTTTCTATAGCACTAGATAATCAGTCACGAAGCTCTAATTTTTCAAGAAAATCTGTCTTTTTCAAAGTGAAAGTAGAACAACATAGTTGTGTGATTCGTATAGTTCCCTAGTAGAAGTTTATGGATCATTTTGGTATCAGATCTGATTATATATCCAGGATTATGGTATTCGAATCTTTCTTGTGATTTTGTATGATAGTGAAAAGGTCCAAAGGTGAAGAAGTTTTACCTTGTGAGCCAGATATTTCTACGAAGAAGTGGAAACATATAATTTGAGTTCAAATGGAGGAAGAGAACTTGGTCCATAGAGTCGAGATGCTAGAGACCATGATGGATAGATTGCATAAAAAACAAAAAGAGATTTTAGATATTCAAAAGATGGCTTTAGTTAAGCAAGATTCCATGGACTCGGTGGTTTGAGAACTAGCTAAAAAATTTGGTATCGAAAAGATCCATGAAGAGGAAGAATGGGAAGAGCATGAAGAGATGCCAATTGTAAGCGAGAAGGTAAAATCTACACATACACCTTTTAAATTTGAAACGAAAGTGGAAATAAAGAATTTTGAAGGACAAGTAGATGTAGAATTACTGGATAAATGGCTAAAAATTTGGAAGTCTACTTTAGTGTGCATAATGTCACTGAGGCACAAAGGATCACCTTTGTATGTCTCAAAATGGAAGGTCATGCTATGGTTTGGTGGGAAACCCATCTAGCCACTTGTGAGAAGAAGAAACATCCTATCATCGGTAGATTGGAAAGGTTTTAAAGAGATGATTAGAGATAAATTCTATCCTATTGGCCATAAGACTAACATGATGATTAAGTGGCAGTACTTTAGACAGGGAAGTGGTCAAAGCGTGTAAGAATACACTATGGAATTTTGGAGACAAGCTATGTTGTTTAATATGGACTTGGAGGATGAGGACATTATGACCAAGTATTTGGGAGGAATTCACACTCACCTTCAGAGGAAGGTAATATCCATGAAGCCCAAGGATCTCAATGAATCTTGTATACAAGCATACTACATTAATGATGAGAAGAAGAAAGGAGAAATAGATCCAAAGGGAGACCAGTCAACAAAATAGCAAGACAAAGAACAAGGGAAGACAAGTAGCAGAGGTAAATGAAAAGGTAAACATGCCGCTACTAATTTGCATACTTGTAAAGATCCTAAGAATTTCTGTAAGAATTGTGATGTAAATGGACATACTGACGCCACATGTTGGAAGTTGCATCAGGAATTACACCCAAAGCATCGAACCAAGGATTCCAAGAAATCCATGGCCACTGTGAAGACAGAAAGAGAGGTGGAGATTGAGGATGATTCGGATGTAGACGAGAGGTTGGGATGCATGGCCACTAACATGTATGGGGCATAAGAAGAAGAAGAGATGGGTAAGCTATTTGAAATCGAGCTCAAATCAAGAAGACTAAGATAAACACTTTATTAGATTGGTTCTCGGTCAAATTTTATTTTGATGCGGTTGTAGAACAGCTTGGTCTAGATACTTACGTGCATCCACATCCATACCCACCTGGGATGGGTGAAGAAGGGTTTAGAAATACAATTTACAAGGAAGTGTAAGTTTCAATTTGGGATAAATAACCAAGACATAGATGTATTAGAGGCGATATTATTCCACTTGATTCATTTGACATTGTCTTTACAAGTCCTCACTTGTATGTTAGGGATGATGTGTTCACAAGGAGGGAGAACCAATACAGATGGGCCAAGGAAGGAGCTAATTTTAACACATGGGCACACCAGAAAATACAAGAAGGCTATGGTAAGTGCCAACCAAGAACCAAGACTTATTTAGAAAAATCATTAGTTTTGGTTGCTTTCATTGGAAGAAAATCAAAATGGACGTGAGAGCACTGAGATATTTATGACCAAAGGATGGGGAATTTGGATAGCACTTATCATTTTTGTAGAAAATCCACCACAAGAACTACTCATTTGAGGAGAAAAACAAACTTCGCTATGCGCAATTATCGTATCTACCTATGGATTCACCGGACTCGACTATGGGGTAGCAAGAAGAAGAGGAGATACAAGGATTGGTGGTGACTATAACAAAATGTACTTGGAGAGGATTTTCCCAATCCATCTCAAAAGACAAAGACAAGCAAGAAGAACTAAACCAATACAATATGGGACCTTTTCCAGACTTGAGTAGGTTGGAGAAGAAACCTTGAGGCCATACTTCATGCAGATGCACACGATAGTAAGTTTCAAGAGCTTACATCCACTAATTCCATCTATGCGTGACAAAGAAGGAAAGATACCAAAGTTTCCTTTCAAGGAGGATTGTACTTGAGGCAACTTGGAGGAGGATATAGTATTGGAGCAAAAAATAGAGATCCATAGGAGTCTTGGTAGGTTGGACGAGAGAAGACACCAAGGTAGACCCAATGGTACTCGAATGAGCACGAGAGGGAGTTGATTCCTCTACCACTCCCCCACTAAGATTTTGTGGGACCAAAAGCCTCCTAAGTAGGGGAGGTATGATCCATAGGGATCTAGAAAAACACACCACTTCATCAGTTCCATCAACACCAAGAAGGAGAAACAAGAAAAAGGGAATAAAATGAGGTAAACGAAGGTTCTAGAAGGAATGGCCACTATGTGCAGAGAAAGCGGTTTTTGAACCACCGCCTTATAGGGGCGGATGTCCTAAAATTACCACCCAGCTAGGGCGGTGGTCTTGAGACCACTGATCTACTCAGGGTGGTAGTCCTGACACTTTCTAAAAGAAAAGAAGAATGGAACAAAAGGGACACGACAATTGTGTCTCTTCACCTTCAATGCCCTTTAACATCCTCTAATCCGCAGGAGGACATGGGAAGGCCTATAAATTCATGAAAGGAGCAAGATAATGATCATTTGAAGATCCAGAGAGATCGAGAATCAAAGTTTAATGAGAGCATTGAGAAAGATCTTTAATATGGAGTGGAATTGTAGGAGCAAGGTGTAAAAGCAGCAAAGCAAGTAGTTAGAGAGAAGGTTTACATTTTTCTTCTTTTCATACTTATTACAATATGAAATTATCTATATTAGACCAATAAAAGTGGGAAGAAAGAGTATTTACCCTTCCAATTGGTTTTCCTCGATTGGAGGTTTCAAGATAAAATTGTTGGTGTTGAAGTTTTGAATTCTTTCCTTCTCTGCAATTTCCTTTCTATAGCACTAGATAATCAGTCACAAAGCTCTAATTTTTCAAGAAAAATTTTATTTTTGCAAAGTTTAAAGTAGAACAACATAGTTGTGTGATTTGTAGAGTTCAAAGTAGAAGTTTATGAATCACTAATCCACCAAAATAGTTGTGAAACGCCATATAATTTAATGCATGTGTTATGGTGGTCTTGAAAAAACTCATGGAACATATACGTAATCTAAAAAGGAGGTATTATAACCCTTACACCACTTTTGTAATCCATTGCTACAGTTACACAACTACCTCTTGTAAACTACAACAATTCCACCACGATGTTTTTTAATTCTATTTTTTTTGTGTTGTGAATGCATTCAATCGGACATTTTCATGTGGTTTTCCTTTCCTTTCACTCCAAAAACCTGATTCATCTTGAAAATATTGTTGACATTCTACTTTATCCTATGCTTTCATTCCTAGCCATTGATTGAAATTTGATCTTTACTTAGATTCCATTAACTCAAATTAGATAATTACTATTTATTTTATAAAATGGGAGATTTTATTCATTATATAAGATGGAAAAAATGGAATTGAATAAATTCTTTTGCAAAGATCAAATTTTTCAGATATTGGTTCTTGTTTTAAGAAACTCCATATTTACTTCTTAGTTGTTATCATCCCACAAAAATGTTTTATAAGAGATTTGTTGGTGAAATAATTTGTTGCGGGGAAAATTATTGGTTTTCACCAATGGCCACAGGCCAGCCCGTTATTCTTGGGTATGGGGAGGCTCACATTTGTTTAATATAAACTAAATAAAATCGAGGGTTGTAGGCCAAGGATCACACATGAATACTCCACTAAACATGTGGCAAAGTGCTTGTATAGTGTACAAGGGAGGAATTTACTTTGAACGTAAGTAAAGAGGAGATGGGGAAATAGAGAGAGAGGTTAATGTAGGATGATTTTTGGTTCCACTTATGTCTTTTCAAATCCACCCCTAAGGTGGATACAAAATACCTTCATGTAGGATGACCTTTTGGTTCCCATATGGGACCCTTAATATTCTTTTTTAGTAGTTTTTCATATTCTTTATTGTATAGCTATAAAAATCTTGTTTTAAATAAAGTGATGGATCTTTGGGCATACATCTCTTATGGAGTTTGTCAATTTGTATTTATTTGAATTCATAATAAAATTTGTTTTGTTTACTTCTCTTTCATTGTAAATTTGATTGATTATAGCACATTAAACGCCATCATTAGTGTGTTGTCCACTGGGTTGCATTTCAATTTGAATCAAGTAAATGACCATGTGAGATTATGAGGAGAGTGCTAGTGTGCGTACGCACTTGTGATATTTAGGTTCCCTAATTCTAGTGTCTATACCCACATGAAGATATTCAACATCACCTCTTTGTGAAGTCTTCACCCTCCTATCAAGAATAATATCTTCCTATAATTCATCAAGAAACTCAAGAGAAAATTCATCAACAAAAGGTACTTGAATAGTCTCATCTTGATCAATGATCATGGGTGGCTCATACAATTTCAAGTTTTCAACATTTACAACAAAATACATCTACATATATGGTGGTAAATCTAATTAGAAGGCATTATTACCAATCTTCTCCAATATTTTAAATGGGTCATACCTGATTGGTTTTAACTTTTACTTTCCTAGTTAGTCTCTCTTTACTAATATGAATCCAAACTTGATCACCAACTTGAAAATGATGATCAACCCAATACTAGTCATGCCTAGCCTTGTATTTTGGTTCTTTTCCAACTATTATTGGACAAATTTATGTACCATCAATATATTCTAAATGAACATATTTTCCTTATCATCATCTTTTTATCCATTCACTACTATGTCTTTTCCGAAGGAAAAGTCCAACTATGAATTAGGAAAATAATAAAAAAAGTCTCAAAATAATACTTTTGTGTGGAAGAATGAAGAGAAATGCTATAAGCATGTTGCACGTAATACAAGTGTTCATCCCAAATTTTAGGATGTTTTCTACAATATCCTTGGAGAAAATTAATTATTATATGGTTGACCACTTTTTTTGCTTGTCATTCTATAGATGAAAGGTAGTACTTTCTTCAAAAAAAATTACATCAAGTCCCATAATGCTAACTGAAAATTCCCAATAAATCAAGAATCCCAATAATAGATAATAGAAGTAGGTAAACTAAAATAAACCCAAACATTGTTCAAGAATAAATGTGTAGTCTCCTTTCCTATTTTTAATTTTTACAAGGCAATAAGATACATATATTGCTAAATCTATCCACAAGAACATACAAATAATCATTTTTTTCATAGATAAACCTCCAACAAATTCCATGGAAACACTTCCCATGGCCTAGATGGTACAAGAAGTGGGGTATACAATCCCAACTTCATGTTACTAGGATTTTGTGGCATAAAGAATACAACCTTTAACATATTTAGATACATTTTCATACATTTGAGGCCAAAACAATATCTTTGCAATTGTGCAATTGTTTTACCAACACCAAAATGACTAGAAACAAGAGAAGTATGTGCTTCCCTAATCAAATGAACTCTTTCATCTTGAAGAATACAAAGGTTAATAACATGATAAAGTAATCCATTATGTAAATGATAGTATGATTCTTCCACCTATTTACCATGAGTTATATCTTCATAGACATCCTTAAAATCAGCATCTCTAGCATATTGTTCCTTATAAATTTCATGTGTCAAAGGATTTGTGATGTAAAAAAATAGATGCAATAGCATGAGGTATAGAAAGCATATCAGAAAACTTATTTTTATACCTTTTTTATACTTGATCACGAGATGGAATCATAGCAAAAAAATCCATCCAATGAAAGTTCATTAACTATTGTAGCTTAGACTATGACTGGAGATATTGCAAAGGTTGGTGATCCATATGGATTATTGTCTCTTTTTTCATCAAGTAATGTTTCCAATTTTTCACACTCTATACCAAATCATACAAATCGTTGTCATAAGTAAGATAATTCCTTACCACACTTATGAAGGTATCTGAATGGTAACAGACAAGTTTTCTTCTCTGCATCAATATTAAACCCATGGCATATTCACTTGCATCGGTTTCAATCTTGAATGGTTGTTGTAAATCAAACAATGTTAAAATTGGGGTTTTTCTTATATTTTATTTCATAATATTAAAGGCTTTCTAATATTTTCCTCCCTATTTAAAGACATGTTTCACACTTTTAAAGGAATGCAAAGGAGCTGCAATCAATGAAAAGTTAGCAATAAACTTCCTCCAATATTGGACTACCCCTAGGAAAATTCTAACTTAAGTGCATTATTAGAAATTTTGGGCCATTTCAAAATGAATTCATATTTATGGGGATCAATTTTCAGTTCACCACCCCCTATAACATATCCCAAATAAACCAAATATCTTTTACCAAATTCACATTTTGACATCTTCAAATATAATTTCTCCTTTCACAAAGTTTCCATGACTTTCTTAATGTGTTAAATATGATATTCCCAAATTTTTCTGAAGATCAATATATCATCTAAGTAGAGAATAAAAAAGCTAATATGAATGGCCTAAAAACATCATTCATAACCCACATGAAGGTGGTGGGTGCATTACAAAGACCAAAAGGCATAACAAGCCATTCAAAACAAACCTTTTCCAAATATCACATTTGCTGATTTTAAATTAGTGATAACCACTTCTCAATTCTAACTTAGTGAAATAAATAGCATTTTTCAACTGATCTAATAAATCATCAATATGAGGAAGAGGGTAGGGGTTTTCATCATTATTTTTTCGGTGCTCAATAATCCACACACATCCGCCAAGTACCATCTTTCTTGGGCACGAACACAATAGACGAACCATATGGAGAATTACTTGGCCAAATGACCCCTTTCTTGAGAAACTTGATAACTTGTTTCTTGGTCTCTTCATTTTCCACCATCGAACCTATACATGAAAAAATTAGGAAGAAATGAATCCTACTTGCAGATGAATATCATGTTGTATTTCTCTTTTAGGAGGTAATCTATATGGCTCTTGAAACACATCATCATAGTTAGAAATAATCTTCACTATTTCATTATTATGTTTAGGATCACAACCTTCCAAATCCTTGGACTTATCATCATCCTTAGCTTTAACAATCATGAGTACAAAATTCTTGCTTGCATTGACAAGCCTTTTCATCCATCCTACAAACACAAGTGACAAATTTTCTTTTATCGGATGAGATCTAACAATGTATTTGATCCCATCCTTAATAAGAAAATACTTATTCTCTTCCCTATAGAAGATTTCTTTTCTATCAAACAAATAAGGACTACTAAGAACAATGCCATAAATATCAAGTGGAACCACATCTAACTCTACCTCATCAATGCATTTTAGAGGTGATTACAAATCTAAGTTTACATGTTTTTGTGACCTATAGTTTAGCATCATCACAAACCCAACCCAAAGGGTGTGGTTTTGTGTTAAGTACCAATTTCTTAACAACTTCATAAAGGAGATTTTATTGAGATCCACTATAAAAAATAATATCAATCTTAGTATGTTTCAAAATAAATCTAATGTGGAAAATTCATTTCTCTTCTTTTCATGCATATATTTAGAATTATAAGTATGATAATTAGTGCTAGAAGAGGAAAAAGATGAACCTTGCAAACCCATAGTCATGATCTTGGTCTCATCACCTGAATTGGATCCAAGATCTTGCACTATTGTAGTAGTTTTCTTGTCACCTCCTTTCTTGAACCTCTTTGTCTTGATATCTAGATGGAGCTTCCAACACTTAGCATTTGTATGTCCTTATTTCTTAAAATGTGAACAAATAGGCTTCTCATCTTCTTTTTTCACCGTGGAAGTATGTTTTGATTTACCCTTTCCTTTTCCTTTGTTTTTAGGTTGTTGTTTTCTTGATTTCTTTGTGAAAATTTCCTTTGTAGTTCTTACCCTTGGATTCAATGTGGGTAGCTTGGACAAAAATACAAAAAGGTTAGAGGTATTAAACATGAGTATGGTATGTTTCAGATAACTATGTAATCCACCAATGTATTTTAACATAGTCTCTTGAGTATAAAGAGGAATGCCCAAAATCAATGCTTTCTTCCTAAACTCTTGAGTGTAATCTTATACACTTTGCCCCTTAGTTTGTCTTAAATTTTGCCAATCCATAGTAGCTTGTTGCATATAACCAAGTGGATAAAATTGATTTTTCAAAGTGGAAACAAAATCATCCCAAGAATAAATCACTTTACCATGTTTTTCCAGATCCTCCCGAGTCTTACTCTCCCACCAAATGAGTGTTACACCACCCAAACAAAGAGTAGCTAACTAAACGTTTTCTTCCTCATCCACAATATTTTGAACCTTGTAGTAAAATTCAATCTACTTAATCCAATGATCCAACTTTTATGCATTAAGCTCTCCATTATAAATTGGCAATTCAATTTTCACATAAAATTTTAAATTTGATGGAACTTCAAAAGAAGAACCAAAAGGTTTAGAAGGAGATGGAGGATATTTAGGAGATACTTATTCTTTACCTTTTTCCTTATTGTTACTTCATTCTTCCGATTTACCTTCACTTCTATGTCTCTATTCCTAGTAAGTGGAGGAGGTTTAGGAAATACTTTGTCTTTACCTTTGTCATTACCATTTCTTCATTCTTTTGAATTACCTTTGATTCTCTATCTATGTTCGTTGTATAGCTCCTCCACTATTCTCTTCATTTCCATAAAGGGTTTGTGAATGCCATTTCTTCATATGGTCTTATAGGATATTCTCTAGGAGACTACATGGTTGTACTTGAATTTACACATTTTGAACCAATCTCGAATTGTAATCATCAAGTGATCCTTCACCTCACCTTGATTTAGACCTAGTAAGCATTCAAAACTAATACTTGAAAATTCTGGAATCATCATTAAAATTTCCTAATCAATTTATTTGATACCAACCTAATCCGAAAAATGTATTTAAGTAACCCACTTAACCAATTTTATCATTTTTGATACTTAAAAGCTTGTTCTCAATTTCTTGTAATAAAGAAATGATTAAATTGGCTGTAAAAATAGAATTAAACTATTAAAATATTAAGTAAAAGGAAATAAAATTTAGAATGCAAGGAAAACCATTTGATAATGGAGTTTACCCAATAAGGGTTATGTTTTCGGGTTTGTATAAGCTCTGAACCGATATATAATGATGAAAAATTCACTTTGTATAATAACATTACATCACAAAGCTTCAATGGTCTTCTAAAATTATCTACACATTCTCTAGGAACACTTTGGTTTAGCATCTAAGAGTATCCCCTGCAATTAAACTCTCTAATTTGTTCTAAAAATCTTTGATTAATGGGATGGACATTACAAAGTTAACTCCTCAAATAAAATTTTAGCCCTTTTATAGTATTTCAAACCTCATGTTGTAATGGTGAAAGCCTTATCCTTTTGCTAAAATAGCCATGGTTTGATTCCCATACCATGTGCTTCTTCTTATTTGTTTTATCCCTGAAATTAGAGTTTATAAAAAAACTCGTCTAAAGTTAGGAATTTGGACTAATGCTTTTGATCCATTGATGGCTCATGAGTGGTCGAAGGTTCAAATCTTAAGGCTTGAGTGAAGGTTTCATGATAGGCTTAAATTTTTTTGCATTGACCATGGGATATATATCCCACATGTAGCATGTTACGAAACAACTTAAGGATTTTTATATCACATGGTAGATAGAGCTCCCATGGTTGCAGCCACATCTAAGGCTCTATTTTGGTAAGGATTTCCTTGAACTTAGCACTTCAATACATTGATCTCAAGCTCATCGTTGGTTGATGTTTTGGTGAGTTGGTTGCGGTGTGGTTGTGAGTTGTTATGCCTCACCGTCGGTTGAGTTGGATCAACCTTGAACTCATATTTGTTGATGACTTGGCTGATATGAACTCGGTGACTTGTCGTTGAGTTGGTTGTGAACTCTTGTTGCTCGGTCTCAAACTTGTTAAGCTATCTATGTGTATCTTTGGAAAACATGTTATTTAGTCTGCGTGCATGAAGAATTTATTCTTCCATGAGGTATACAAGCAAAAACCCATATAATACAATGTGAAGAAAGGCATAAGGGTCCCTCTCCTAAAAATTGTGGACCTCACAGGTTGTTGGGCCCCATTCGGCACATAATGTGGGCCCCACATTGATTATTGAAGAGTGGAGGTTAAAACCATGTTTTTACATGAGCACATTCTACATCTTTTCACCACGTCATTCATCCACTTGTCCAATTATGATCATGTCACCTCATCTTTGTACAACTAGTTTTTTTACCAATTAGAAAAACTTCAACATGTCATATCTTCTATGTATGACATCCGTTTTGTCCCATTCAAAGTGTGTCGAAATCTCTCAATGAGATCTTGTATATGTGGGTAGTTTTGTAATTTGTATGAAATTTTCATCAATTTATAGTGAGGATCCTCCTAGATTAGAAGATAGGTACACCTCGAGTGGAAGGACTACTTGGGAACCAAAACGAGTGAGAAAATACGAGTGATGGAATGATAACCTAGAGTATTAGATAAAGTTTGAGATGTTAATCGAGCGAGATTCATGAATGGACTTTTGAATAATGTTTTTGATTATTTTATTAGAGGATTCAACCTAGATTTTATAGTGAGGATGATAAGGAGTTCAAAAATTGTGCTTGATTTTGAATTTGATACAAATTTGTTTTAGTTATTTGCATTTGAGATTCTCTCCATCATGGAAATGATTTTGTAGGGAATTCCAATGTGATAAATGATTTGTTTAAGGATAAATTTTGAATTGGTAAGGCCATCATCTTGGTAAGAGGCATGACTTCAACCCACTTGGTAAAATATTTAGTGGATACAATGATGAAAATATTTTTGTCTTGAGAGTTAGGAAGTTTATTGATGCAATCCAATCCCCACATACCGAAGTGTAGAAAATTTGAGGAATTGAATCTCAACTGGTGGAGAGTGAATAAAGGTTGTTGTGGTATTGACAAGGTTTATTTTTCTTGGTGAAATCATGGGCATCAACCACTAAGGTATACTAGTAGTAGCCCATGCATAGGCATTTTTGAGATGTCGAATGGCCACCTCAAGGTCACCCGTAGGTTTACCCATTAGCTTCTTTGAGGATATAAGGAATTGCATCCTCAAAAATACAATAGAGTAGAGCACTTTCAAAGCTACGATAGTAGATGCTATTATCTTTGATGACATATTTTAAATATTTCTTATGGATTTTGGTTTGTTTGCGATAATTGGAGTTTGGAGGGTAAGTTTGATGTTGGATGAATTGGATAATATTTGTGTACCATGAATTGTTAGAGGTAGGCATGACATCCATGTGAAAAATGAGAGAAGACTCAAGGGAAGGTTATGTGGAAGGTGTTTTATGGATTTGGACTATGTATTGGTCTTATGAGAGATCCAAATGGGGTTGAAATTGAGTAATAGATGATAACAAAGAATCAGCCGGGGTGTTGTGTTCCCAAGGGATAGACTCAATGGTGAAGGAATTGAATTATCATGCTAAGTCTCTCATGGTTTCATGATAGGATTTGTTATTATCACTTCAAAATTGATAAGAGTTGTTGACTTATTGAAAAACAAGTCGGGTATCACCCATGGCATGGAAATATACAATATTAGAGGTAAGAGTGGCTTTCATGCCAAAGATAAGAGCCTCATATTCATTTATGGTTTTTATGACATCAAATTTGAGTTGGAAGAAGGGAAACATATTTCCTAAGAGATCGGTAAGAATGCAAGTTTCATTAGCCCCTAGAGACATTTTTCCTTACCAAAATGGAGAGTCCAAGTGTCTTCACGGATGTCAATCATGATTTATTTGGTTTGAGGATTGGGTTTTATAGGTTTATGTTGACTAGTTTAGACAAAGTTTGAAAATATTAAACATAATAAAATTTTGTTAATGAATTATTGATAAAACACGGTGCAAATAAATAGGCACTACATCTCCTTATAATGAGTTAAGTACTAAATTGGTGGAACTATAAGCGTAGACACCTAAATCTAACTACGTAGTTTTAATACTAAAATTACACTAATTATCCTATTTCTTGTCATTTCATTATAATTAGTGATTTCGCTAATTAGCTAACATTCCCCTTTATTTTAGTCAATTAACGACACTTCGTTAATTAACTAGCCTTCCCTCCATCTTGGATGTCAATTAATGACACTTCATTAGTTATAATCCTCTTTTAATTAATTAATTAACCATTATAATTAATTAATTAAGCCTTTTAATCTCGTATTTAACTAATAAACCTTCTTATTAGTTAAATCCCCCTTTCAAACCCTTCAAATTCTACTAATTTCCTTCTAAATCATCTCTAAATGGCTTCTTAAGCTTATCTTGGTCTATTAATTAATCCTAGTTGATTAATTAAATCATCTCCAACTCCCATGAGTTTCTAATTACTAATTAATCTCTTCTAATCATGTTTATCCCTTTCTAATTCTACTTTACCTTTATCCCACATTCACTAGGTTGTAAGCTTCTCCCAAATTGGAAAGCTATATAAACAACCTAGTACCTTCCTTCCAATCTTACACCAGTGTTACACCTTTACACTATTTGCATATGATAAGAGCATTTCAACTTTGAAAATCTTATTGATCAAGCATCCCCTTCTATCCTCTACTTGCAAAGAGTAGTAAGAGAAGAACCATACATGGAAATCAAGCCATATTGGTGAGATATCTTCCTCTTCATGGAGATAGCTTCCTTTGATCACACGTAGTCATGTTCGGCTCAACAAAAGGAGTACCTACAATTAAAAAACCATCAAAAACATCAAAGGATGGCTTAACATTTCATGTTAATTAGATGCATTAGTTAGCTTTTCCTTTTCTATGGCTTTATCATGATGCTTTGTTATTGAGACTACTTGGTGTTAGTTTCTATTGATTAACTTATCTTGGTTTCACATGCATACAATAACTATTATTATGTGAGTTTTTATAACTCATATAACAATACACAAATGTAATAAAAAAATTACAACAATATATAACTCACCAAAGTATGAACTTACTAATCAACTTATTTATAGCATTCCACCCTTAGTGTGAACATGGGGATAAACACCATCTTCAACAAGCAGCATGCACATAGTCTCGATCCTCAACCTAAGCGTGGGAACTACATCATCCATGAATAGGGGCATGTTGGTTGGAAAATTTTCATCACAACATTCCAGGGGACAACAATCCCTCCTCTTTATGGGAGAGGTTCCCTTATTCACCAAACAAAAGAATACATACTTATTTACAAATATACAATCTATCAATATTCAAATGAGGATATTGATGTATTAAATGTTTCCATATTCAATCATTCTCAATACAGAGGATAAAGAGGTATAGGAGTTTTTAGAAGAACAATAGTTTTAATGAATAAGACTGGTAAAGAGGGACACAAAGTTCATCTTATTCACCTATCAAGAATATAAGTATTCTTCTTACTTCTACAAGATTATTCACTATTACAAAAGGAAATATATGAAGAAGGAAGCACGTTTGGGTGTAGAGACTGCAGAATGACACCTTACTTATGCATGCATGAAATATTAAGAACACATGAATTTGTATATATTTAAATGACCCACAGGACATATATGCAACAAACACAAAGTTCTCGGCACTACATCAAATGAGTTGAACACAAAGTTTCATATTCAAATATATCAAATCCACATTTACAGGTTAAGGAACAAAAATAGAAAGAATGCAAGAAATGAGAGGGAATAACTTCTTTTGTATTGATTCTTTGTAGTTCTATATCTTTACATTCAAAACATCAAAATCCAACAACCTTTTACAATGAAAGAAAATATTTATATAGGCATAAGGGTGGTTGTAACTAAATTTTCCTAGTTCCATTATCTTTTAATTAAGTGTTTCCACTTAATTAATGAATTACACTTTAGTTATCTTTATTTACAATTTCACATCTTTTAAAATAATAAAGCTAACTTTGAACTACAACGACTAGAAAGAAGGACTTAGGAACTAGGGGAAGGAACACTTGTAGATGGTGTTGCTGGAGTCTTCACTTTGAGTATTTGATTTCTGAATTTAACAAGAGCTCCAACAATCTCCATGCCTTTGGGGATGGTGGTGTTTTCCATAGCATTCATCTAGCTGCCCAAGGAATCCTCCATCTCCTTTCCCATATATGCATTTTGCAATAAGCCTTTGGTTGCTTCTATGACCACATTATGCAATTCACTGATCTCTTCCATTTTCTTTAGTCACAGTTTTAGGCTTGAATAAGTCTTCTTTGATGAGTGCTCTGAAATTTTCTTTGATCTCTTGTAATGTGTGCCTCTCTGTAGAATTGTCTTTATAAAACTAACACCGAAGAGCTTGAAATTCAACAAGTATTGTAGATTTAAATGCCTCTCCCTTTTGCACCATGCTCTTAAGTTCATCGATTTCCTCTTCTAGCACTTTCATCTTCCATTCTACACTGAACACCCATTTTCTTGAAATATTACTCTTTGAATCATCAAAGATCTTATGTGTAAGGAGGATTTTCTCATCTGTATCATTCATGAGTCTAATATCTTGAATACATTTTGACCAAAGTTTAAGTTCCTTCTCAGAGCCAATGATTATTGGGTCAAACTGACTTTGAGCTAAAGAAATGTTTTCATATACTTTGTGTGCTTCATCAATGAAATTCAAGCCAGACATCAACATTCCTTCAACCATTGCTTCAATTTCCTTTCCATAAGAAACATGCTTATGAATGTCCTTGATAGCTTGAACTTCTTCATCAGACAGGATAATGGGAGGGGGCATTGAAGTTAGAGGGGTAGGATCAAGCACTTTATCACTTGCAAGGAGGATTTGATGAAACCAAAGAGGACTTGTACCTACTCTTCAAGTTGTTCATGTGTTTGTTTTCCCTTTTCCACCCTTTCAATGACCTTGGATACTATCTCTTTTAAGTTATGAACCTCCCCCTCAGGAGTAGATTCACCTAGTGGAATTATTGTCAACTCCAAGTTAGTAATAGTTAGATCCTTTTCATCTTTCTCCACTCTTGGATTTTTTATCTCCAAGTATTGTTGGCCTTTTGAATTAGATACTAATTTAGAAGTAGCCTTAGCTTTCTTAATAAGAGGAGTAGGATTTGTACCTAGGAGGGAAGCTACAACATCAAACTTAGGAGAAATGATTTGGGAGGATGCCTTCCTTTTCTTGTTATCAATTAGGGGTTAGACCCATGTAAAGGAGTCACTAGAAGGTGGAGCAACAAGAGGGCCCAGAGCAAGTGTATTCAAATATCTAAGATCTTGGGGCAATGAAATACCTCTAGGGTAGGCATCCCAACACTTGAAGAAGATATTTCTTTCATAGGTGATTTGAGCTTGGGAATGCTCAATGCCTTAGAATCTGGCTTTGCACCCTTCAATTTATCTCCTTCATCTTCTTCCTTCTCAGTACTTCCTCCTTCATAGTTGCTTTCTTCATGCTCCTCTATCCCCTTTTCTTCTTCCTCTGAAAGGTAAATGATTTTTTCAACCCTTTGAACCTTTTCTGTTAGCCTTGGAGAGAGATATTTTTATCTTCTTTCTCAATTATTTCTTGTCTTCTTAGTTCTTTCAGTCTTCTCTTTCTTAGAGTATACCTTGACTAAAGATTCTACATGCAGAGGAGAAAGAGTTGGCTGATTTGGCACCTCCATGTGTGGGGAAAACTTCCTTATGAGATGTTGATGCTCCTTGAGAAGAATATTGAGTCACACCTACTTTATATGCTTTCATCTTTCTATCAAACCAGACTTTGGTCCTCACCATGACTGGGTTTATTATCTCCTAAAGATCATCCTTTCCTTCTAAAACCAATTGATGGTGAGAAGGGGTGTATGCCAAATAGTTTTATTGTATTCAAGAGAATACAAGTCTTCATCATCATTGAACAAGTCTTTTGGCACTTTGTAAATCCCAAAATATTTAATCTGTTGTAAAGAAATTTGGCCAAAGTATCTTCTTCTCACCTCATACTCATCTGAACAATCTTCCCAATAATATTCTAGGGTAGGAAAGTGATAGTAATTCATTTTAAGGTTATTGGAGATAAAACCTTTAATATCAAAACAGGACCTCTTGTGAAAAGTATAAAAATTAAATGTAGAAATGGTCCTTTCTACATTCTGGGCATCTAGTGTTGTCCTACAAGTATAATTCCCAAAGTGATTGGGAATTGGATGCCTAATATTTTCTTGTCCCTGCATGTTCTATGCAACATATCAAGTTTCCTACAGACTTCCACTAAAACCAGTTTATCGTTGCAGTACATGGGAAGCTTGTTAGGTGCACCTTCAAAACCAACCAATCTGATATATGAGAACCTTCTGAACTGGATGAAAAAACTACCATAGGTTGAGATTAATTTTTTTTCAGCAGATACCCTCTCAGTTGTATTTCCTTCCAAGATTCTGACAATGTACATTGTGAAGGAATCATTGACTCTTCTAAAATGATGTTTGTTGTTTTCAAGAGTCAGTTATGGGTAGTAATCATACATTGGTTCATTCTTCTTTTCATCCATTGGAGAAAGACCTAACCAAACCCTGTATGTTGTAATGGTGTACATCAAATATGAGGTCATGTAGAAATATTTTCTCTATTGTACATTGACTAATTGTTCACTGAGGTTTTCACAAATTATCTCTCCAGTTCAAGATTTTCTTCCCTTCACAAATAATGTTTATATAAGGACACATCCAAAACTAAAAATCATTGGTTGAGGGAAGGCCCATGATTCTAGACAACAAAGTGATTATATCAGAAAACTCTTCTTTGAAATCAAACTTGTACATAACCTTAGGAAACCTGGATGCTCCTTTCTTTGGAACCTTGAACCAATACTTAGCTATCATTGTTTTATACTTCTTATCTTGTTCAAAAATGCATTGAGCATGTGCCCTAGTGAGAGTATTGGCATTTTCAACAACAAGGATTCTAAAGGTAGCATTTATAATTGACATCCAGTTTAGCAATCACTTGGCCCTGAGGATCTTTGATTTCTTTTGAATCTGGGTCAAAACAAGAAACACAAGCTAAAATGGTATCTGCACATTGTACTGAGATAGGAAACCACCGGCATGAGAAATCCCACTATATTTAATGCATTGAGCCATGGGAGTGAGAGTTGAATCATAAATAAAGACCGATAATTCATTGAAATCTACATCACTATCCCCAATATTGGGTACGATGTTTTGAGGGATGAAATGTGTTCATAACCTCTGTATTGATATTTCATGATGGCAAGGTTAGGAAACAAACACTCAGAGGAATGGGAATTCAACAATAGTTTTCAAGAAGAACGATATGATAGGGAAAAAAACCAATTTGATATTAAAACCCTCTTAGTAGGATTCAGAATCACTCACCTCAGTTGCAGGAAGAATGGCGCTCCTCTCAGGGTCATAGTGCAATTTGAATTTTTGAAAATGGTTGGAGAATTCTCAGTATATGGCTAGAAATGGCTTCGAGGGCATGGGAATGGAAATTCACGGGACTCAGTTGTAATTCTTGACTTGTGATGGTAAAAATGGATTACTTTACCTATTTTATACTTTTCCATTCGAAAAAGGATGTGAATAAATGCTTAATTAGGAAATTGCAATGTATTATGGGAAATAAGAGGGTTCATGGAACATTTTACCAATTTTCCCTTGGTATTGCAGTTATGACAGAAATGCAGGGAAAAGAGGGCACAAAATAAATAGGGACATGAGGGGTTTAGATCTCCAAAATATTCACAACATATAGGAAAGGATTTAGTGTATGGAAAAGGTGGGCTTCTGGGGAACAATGAGTCGGGATGCACATGGGACACAAGTTATTTGAACACCCAAAATACTTTGCAATACATAGAAACCAAAGAAAGTACAAGAGAATCAGACTGGCAGAGAACACAAGGCTCATGGGACATGGGAATGTGAGTTCTCAAAAAACCCACAAAGTTTGCAATATAAAGGATGAGTGCAAATCTTGTGGAAGTAAAGAAAGCGTGGGGAGCATAAGGATGCGAGGAACCAATGCTCACTCGTAAGCAGTTCACTAATGAACACAAAATCCACGTAAAAAAGCATTAACAAAGCGCGAAAAGGTTGGGATGCAGAGAACCTAAGGCCTAAAGGAACTAGGGACATGAGTTCTCTAAAAACCCGAGATTTCTGCAATGTAAATAAAAAGACCCAAATACTCAATGTACTTAAAAATTACTAAGCTGCTTTAGGACCATTTCTCTTCCACAAGACTTCACAAAGGCAAACAAATTTGTCATAGAAGTCACTTTACCAATTTTTTTAAAAACTTACACACATTTTCTTGGTAAGTGATGATAGGGCCCATCAACCTAGCGGTGAATACATGAATTGGGACCCATCAACCAATTCACATCAACCATCTTGTCACTTTGATAAAGAACACTTCTTACAATAGTATCAATGGTACGAATCTCCACATCATCATCATAATAGGGAAAACATAGAAAATGAACTACACATAAGAAAAGGATATTCTTTTGTTCTTTATTCATCACACAAAAAATTGAAAGGGTTGAAAATCAAGAGATGCCACCAAATCATTAAAGGACCCCATCGTTAGTGGTGATGATAGGACATTGGTTGTCCTCTAACCTCTTTTGCTTCCATCATCTAATGTGACACTTTGCTAACTCAATGAAATGTGAACATAAGGCTCAGTTGCATGTCATAAGATGTCAAATTCCATTGATAGTGCATCCAATTTAATTACAGGTAATAATTTTTTTAATTTTTGGACTTTTTGAACAAAGACAAGACCATTTAAAAAACTAACAACACAATGGTTACTAACAATACACATGTGCATGATGCGAGAGAATATTTTGACACTCTTGACAACAACACAAAGTGACTTACAACATTGAAAATACTCATTTTGACTCAAGACTCTCAAACTGACATTAGATAAAATGACTTAGAATAAATATATGTAATTTTTGTGCCCCACTATAAAATAAACTTGTAAACATTATTCTAAACAAACTATTCCCACTAAAATACTTTCAACACCACTAGTGATTATCGAGGCTTGATGGAAAGAGATAAAATTGGTTTACATTGACAAGATAATAAATGACAACTTAAATACAAATCTTCAAAGTTTTTTTGATGAAAAAGATCTTATATTATATTAAAAGCAACATGATACAAGATATTCCAACAAAAAGTGGGCGGTATGAGACCACACACCAAATTCACAAAAAAATAGGTCAAGCCTTAGAAAGTAATGAGTAAACTAGAAAAACCTAGAAATAAATAAAAATAAGAGAGTCAATTCGTCACAACAAAAATACCCAGAAAGTGGGGTTGTGATCATCAAGCCAACCGTGTCCAAATCTTCAAATTTTAGCTTAAATGACTTTAAATAATGACATTATACCAATAATGCATGGCTTAAACAAAGTGGACATTAAAAATATCTCATCAAATGAGATACTAAGACAACAAAAATAAAAATATAACTATTGACTACAAATGCCTTCTTATTTAGAAACACATGTTATTATGGCATCCGATGCAAAGTAAATAACGTAAAATCATATTGGAGCATTAATGTTCGATATTTAGGTGGTCCATGAAATTTATACACACATTTTAATTTCTCAATGGTGGGAAAATGTGGGAAAATCCACCTCATGTGACTAATTTATTCAGCACAACCATAGAAGAATAAGTAAACTCCAACGTAATGTAAATCTAGAAATGAGTAAATATTTTAGCGTTTGAAAAATAAACGGTGTTCCTATATATATAACATTGATTTGGAAGGTGTAAAATCCAAATGAATACATATGCGACTCCTAATAATGGAATTAGAGTACACTAAGATTCTCTATACAAAACAATCTACCTTTCATTTTTGAGGGCATAAGAGCATTATGATGCCCTGTGACTAATCTCAAGACTTCATGCACACTAAAAAAACCATGCTCGATACCAAAATATTAGTTTGGATAGAGTTTTAAAGATTAAACATAATAAAACTTCGTGAATGAATTATTAAGAAAACAAAGTGTAAATCAATAGACACTACATCTAGTTAGATTATGGAGTTAAGTGTTAAATTGGTGGAGCTATAACTATTGTAATGTGATTTTATAACTCACATAATAATACACATGTAGTCTTTTTTCCCACTAAATTTCCTAGGTGTGTGACACTTCATCCAGAGAGATATGAACGCTCACCCAAAGTGCGTCAAGCTACCAGGTCCCTCTTTTGTATTGTCTTGTCAAGATGTTAGCATGCATAACCAAAATAACCATTATCAAAGCATATATCCCGTCATAAGTATCAGGTCCATGAGCTCAAATTGGAAACACATGTAATAAGGAAACATAAAGATCACATAAGAATTAATATCAAATTTACCATATAAGTACCATGAATAGAGACATCAACAACCAATATCCATCCACAATGATCCATTATATTATCTCATCACATAACAATAGATGAATACATCACAATAATTAATAAAGATTCATGCGTGCTTGGAACAATAGGAAAGCATAACTTTGTAATACCCGCTCTCTTAAAACAATGGAATACATTACATAATTATTGGGGTGGGAAATTGCCCTTCACCACCCATGCATTCTCAAAATAGGTTATATGCTAAGAATAACCATGTGTCAAAGCTCTACGCATGGTGGCTAATAATATATTAATCTATAATTAAGCTCTATCTTAATCATATTATTAGCACAAACTACACATGTATCTTGGTCTTCCACTTGTTCCCAAAATATCTCTTCCTTCACTAAGAAGTCTTCTTGTTCTCATCTTTGCTTGATTAACACTCCATCCTATTTTTAATATGTGCCCTACAAAATGAATAAGTCCTAAACTCATCTTTCTCGATGCGCCCATGTTTAAATACCACTTGCGTGTGCATATGCACCACCTTTTACGTACCCTATCAACACTTAGACAATTTCTCTAGCCAAACATTACCCCACACTCAATATATTGTAGCCCTCGCAACAAGTTTGTTCACTTATCTCTCCAAAGAAAAAGATTAAAGAATGATTTGAAAGAATAAAATAATGATTAATGAAACAAATAGAAGGATGTTCTTCATGCTTACTCCTCTGTTGGAAAAATGAGTTTAGGGTCATCTTTCTTGATGTCAACCTCCAATTCATTCCAGTCACTTAGCCCCTTTTAGGTCTGCATTTTGAAAATCGATGCTCTGGTGCTTCTTCTACTTTCACCTCGACTTCAACCTTCTTCTTTCCTCACGTGGTTTCCCTTGGTGATCTCTTGGGTTCCATTTCAAACTTCCAAAATTCCATGTGCTTTCATGACCTCTGCAACTTCAAACTTCACGCACCCTAGCGTGCCCTAGGTGTGAATTTATCTCCTTCTAACCATAGCTTTGCAAGCCTCTACTCACCTTCCTCTAGCTCAAACACTTGCATAGAGCTCTGTGATGGTCATGTCCCTTCTCAACTATTTTACTCCTCTATTCGATCACTCTTTACACTTTACACTCAAATTACTCTTCAAATCATTCTTCAAAACTCAAAAACTCAAAGTATGCAAGGTATAAATGAACTCACAAGCACCCATTTTATATATTTTTCAAAAATTTCCTTATTAATTGTGATCGATAATGGTACTAATATTTTTTGAAGTAGTACTTATAAAATTCTCATATTTAAAAACTTGATAATTGACTAAGAGTATTAGCAATTTTGGGAATTCTTGAAACCCAAATCCTTGAACTCTTCTAAATAAATCAATTATCCTTAATTTTCAACTTAAGTGAATATATTGAATCTATTACAAATCCATTTAAAAATTCACAGTTGATTTTAGAATGCACTCAAATTGAATTCTTGATTCCAAATCTGAAATGTGCAATTCCCTTTCTATTGTGGGTTATGGATACTGAAATTGTGACTTCAATCCAAATAATCCAATTTTATGCTTGCTTAAATAATTAATCAAATAAAATAACTTGAATTTTTTTATCTGATCAAAAGCTTCTAAACAAACTAAAATCAAATCCACAACACAAGAAGTTGATAACGGAGTTCAATCGAAGGCTACGTCTTTGGATTATCGTAATAAGAATCAATCTATTATTGCCTAATGAAGTACAATATCCCTTCACTATTGACTTAATAGACCTTTATACCTACAATTGAGCTAATTCAGACCTCTTAGAACTCACGTAATTTCGGAAAGCGTTCTCAAGTCCATCTGTGGCCCCTACAGTATTTTCACCTTTGATAGTTTCTGTGCATTTACATTCAAAAAACATCTACAACTTTAAATGTAAAACACCTACATAAAAGAGGTTTACATTTTGAAAACTAAAGATAATTTTGAAAAACTTCCCTTTTACTCCATGGCTCGATTCAAAGTATAAGTGGTTGGAAAATGGAGATCTTGCGTGCTCTATTGCTTGTTCTATGCAATTACATCGAAAAACATCTACACCGGAAATACATAGCACTTCATGAGACAAGAATACCACCATCATCTTCATTGGGAATTTCGATCAGTTTTTTTTACTTCATTCAGAAATTCAGCCATTAAGACCCTCAAAATGCCTGATGAAGGCCTGCTACCCTATTAGGTCTTGACCCTCATTTTCCAACACAGAGCTTAGAGCTCTTTATATATAGGTGAGATCATTTCTTATCCCATCCGAGCTCGGTGGCAAGTGTGTCATGTTTCTTGAATTGTGTGGAGGAGGTCTCATGTTTGAATCCTGGTGGTTCCTTTTGTGGCGCGGATCACTTTGCATGTGGGTGGGGTAAGATCCCACATTCTCACCGCATTAATCAAGACTGGAGTTTAAATTAGAATGGGCCAATATCCTATCTCATGGCATAAGCCACATTTGAGCCTTTCATTTGGCTCCATACTATAGCCGAGTTGTTGAAGCCACTACGTGGCAAGTTGGTCACTTTGGTTTGTTGCATTTGCTACGCTTGGATAAGTGTCGAGCTATGCTATGTGGATTGGTTCAAACACGGTTGTTTGAATGACCAATACAATGTTGACCCGCCGAGCTATGTTTAGACTACCCATTGGCTGAGTCATATGCATAGAAATCTACCAAGGTAATAGGGAGGTTAGAATATCCCGAACCATTTGGAATTACTCGGTCATTGTAATGTTAATCCCGAACTATATGGAATAAACCTGACAATGTGGTAATATAGTAACCAACTCGAACAATGTGGAAAATAAACTCAATCCATGTAGTAATATAATGTGATCAACTCGGTGGGGAGTTGATCACCCCACCAAGCTAGAAATATCTTGATTGAGCTAACTCGACATCGGTTTGAGAGCTCACCATGTCGGTAGCACCACTAGCTCTTATGGTGGTCGGGCCCTTCCCTCACAAAATTTGAGCCTCTTACTACAACCACCAAATTTTACGCCTGATGAAGACCGGAGGTCGGTAACCAAACAAAACAACTCTCTTTTTCCTTTTTTCCAGTTGCCACCTTTGCCACGTGTCATGTTTGGATTGTACCATTGATCAGGGTTGACTTTCTAGTTGACCAAACTTTGACCAGCCACCCAATGTGCATATAAACTCCATTTTCAATGTTCAAATAGGTGTCGAAAGCTCTCAAAGTCATCTTCTATACTGTAGTGATCTTGGGAGATTCATGGAACTTCTGTCCTCTAGATAAAATTTCTCTCCACCTATCAATGTACTCAACATTAATAAAGCTTTCTTGCTTTTTCTACACTTTTCACTGATTTTTGCTCCCCTATCGTAACCTTCTAAAGCATGCCCACTACTTCTCGGCCACAAACCTCCTTACATACACCTACATGTGCCAAAGTACATAAACCATTATGTATCATCCCAAGTATTTTATCATCTTGGTGTCTACCTCGCATTACATTGTGTGTTCATCCTTCTATGCATCGTCTTTAATCTAAGAAATTTTCCTTATCCCTTATTATCACCATCCTTCTCATTGTTTTGCAGCACCTTTTTATTAAACAACCCATAATTTCATCCTTGAGTGTACTTATTTATTTCATAGTCAACCTCTGTACTAATAAAATTAGTCTTCTACACGTCCCTGCATGATCCACACACACAAAGTATGTGTGGTTCACCGCGCATGAACCCAATAGATAGTAATCGACCACTGAACGCAAGCGTGCTTATTACAAAAACACCTTGAACTAAATTGAAAAAGCATAGCAAAGATGAAAGGAAACACATTAAATGAAATGCATTAAAAGGAAATCTAATCTAAGTGGTAATATTGCCTTATTACAAACACCAAGAAGCCTTATTTATAGTAGGGCTTTAGCCTACTCCCATTGAATTAATCAGGAAATAAAGTGCCATCCAAAGACCTGTAACTTACAAATTCCTGAATCAAATATCTTCGTTAAGAAAAATGCTCCCAACTAATTAACTTTCAATTTCCTGGGGTAGCGCGTAAACTTTGAATTATAAAAAGAACCATTTTCCCACCTCAAACTTTTTATTCATGATATGCCTATCATATCAAGCCTTATGTCTCAATTTTTCTATCTTACGGCTCCATTGGGAAATAACATGCCTCTCATCTAACTACATCAATTTATCTATACATTCTTCAATAGCTTGCTCATCATCTATTCCTATTACACGCGTAATATGTAAGAATGGTAACATGAATTCCACAGGCAATATAGCCTCTGTGTAAACACTAATTGAAATGGTGTTGCCTTATTCAATCTCTTGTAGGTAGTCATGTACGCCCAAAGTACAACATATAATTTATCATCCCAGTATTTCCATCCAACATCACATATTTTTGTTAGTGTTTGTCCTAAAATATTTTTGAAAGCTTCAATAGTACCATTGGCATATGGGTGATAGGGTGTTGTCTTATGGTGTGCCACCATAAAATTAGCCAAAATAATTTTGATGGTCTCATTCAAGAAATGAGTGCCCCTATCACTTGTTAAACTCAATAGACATCCATGCCTTCTTATAATGTTCTCCCATAAAATCTCGTTGTTGTAGATGTTGTATAATCCTTTGTAGGTGATGCTTCGCCCACTACGTCGGATAATATATACTAATTATAATATAGTGTGCATCATTCCTATGCATGGGTGGGGAAATAGGACCTACAAATTCAATATCCCATTTCTCAAAAGGTTCAACACTTACAATAGGCCTCAAAGGCATCTCATCTATGGTGTCAAGCTTCCCAAGGCAACCGACGGTGAGCACATGCCTTAACATATTCTTTGATATCTTTATACTGATTTTCCCACCAAATGTTAGCCATCAGAATATTTTGTGTGGTGGCATCTGTAGTACCCATTAACAACCACTTGAGACCCAAGAAACAACCTAGGGTTAGCTAGAAAAATTAGGGGATAATTTTTTTATTTGAAGTGTCTACAACCAGGTTGCAAGACATCAGTTTTCACTAACAAGTTCTAGAACAAGACCAATGTACTATAACATATGTTCCCTTCATTAACTACTAACAAGTTCACAAGGTTCAAATTTTATGGTTAAATGATTTAGTTAGATTCAGGGAGTAATTTACCCCATACCTGCTCTCTAGTAGCCTCAAAGTTTTAACTAGATTTTTCTCAAACTTAACACTTCCAAAATTTCCCTAAACTATTCTCATTGGATAGGAAATTTTCTCACCTTTCCGGTGATATAAATAAGTCCTCCTAACTCCTTATAGAACTCAAGATATGGCCGGGTAGAGTTTTGGGGCTAAATTTTCCCCAAGGGGGACACGTGTCATGCAGGGGTGAAATCCCCTTTGGTAGGTTGGCGGGTCGCGGGGTGGCTCTAGAAAATTTTCTCCTTGTGCGGTGTAATTTTCATTTTCTTCCGAGCCTTCGTGGGTCCTTATTGGCATAGGCCAACACCCTCCCGCACGATGGAGCCGGGTATACACCCAATCAGGCCCAATGGCATATTAAGAGGAAGTGACACCGGGAATTTCCGGAGGTCACCCATCCCAGAACTACTCTCGGGGGCGCACGCTTAACTACTGTGCTCGATATGCAAACAATTTTCTGTCACACCAAAAGGTCAAAGCTTATGGTGGAGAGGATCTTATCGTGTTAATCAGCTGCTACGCCAATACCCTCCCACACGATGGAGCGGGTATACACCCAATTAGGCCCAACGACATATTAAGAGGAAGTGACACCGGAAATTTCCCAGGAGGTCACCCATCCCAGAACTACTCTGGGGTTGGTGCACTTAATCGTTTGGTATCGAGCTACATGACTTGCTTGCCATCACACCAAAAGCTCAAATCGATGGTGGGGAGGAACTCATCGCGTGTTAATCGAGTTGCTTCGCAATACCCTCCCACACGATGGAGCCGGGTATACACCCAATCAGGCCCAATGGCATATTAAGATGAAGTGACACTGGGAATTTCTCGGGAGGTCACCCATCCGAGAACTACTCTTGGGGAAATGCGCTTAACGCCGACTCGATACCAACGACTTACCATCACACCAAAAGTTTGAGATTTTGGTGTGATGGCAAGCAGGTCGTGTAGCTATGATACTAGGAAATTAGCGCGCGCTAACACCAGAGTAGTTTTGGGATGGGTGACCTCTCGGGAAATTCCCGGTGTCACTTCCTCTTAATATGCCATTGGGCTTGATTGGGTGTATACCCGGCTCCATCGTGTGGGAGGGTATCGCATAGAAGTAGCGGTGATTAACACGATGAGATCCTCTCCACCATAAGTTCAAGCTTTTGGTGTGATGGTAAGTCGTGCATCTCTAATACCATCCGATTAAGTGTGCCACCCTTGAGTAGTTGCGGGATGGTGACCTCCCGAGAAATTCCGGTGTCACTTCCTCTTAATATGTCATTGGGCCTGATTGGGTGTATACCCGGCTCCATCATGTGGGAGGGTATTGGCGTAGTAGCTGATTAACACGATGAGATCCCTCTCCACCATAAGTTCAAGCTTTTGGTGTGACAAGGCAAGTTGTGTAGCTCTGATACCATGAAAAGAGTTTGCGAGAATCGAATTGAAAATGAGGCACCACGAAGTAGTTGCACTCCAACGGAATCATGAAAGCTCCAGCGATAAAGAAGTAAAAAATGATCAGTAATAGAAGAACTTGCTCAACAGAAACAAAGCTTGCATAGAGGAAAGACAACGGAGTGTCTTAGCATGCTCATAAATGAATAGAAAAGGGGTACATATAGGGTGCTAAGTAACCCTAGTGCATGACACACATAAAACCTAAACCTAACCCTAAACCTAACCCATGTGAGATGACCTCCAACATGAGAGGAGGACACATAGGATAACTCACACTAACAGTCTCCGGTGGACACGTGTCGAGGCTTGGTTCAAAGCGGGAGAGGGGAAGGGAAGGGTGGAGTGGCGGGAGGATTTTGATTCTTTGCACCGATGGGGGAAAACAAGAAGAAGGGGATGCACGGGTCCGCGTGCTCGCGGAAGAAGAAAAACTTGAGGTAGGTGCCATGATGCGGGGCCGCGGGGAATTTTCTTAAAAAATTTCCCAAGGCCAAAACTCAAAGAAACAAAGGGTCCTCCCTCCCCGCTGCCACCCCCCAAGGTGCCACATGGCACCTTCTCATTGGCTACTGAATCATGGGCAAAAATGAAAAATTTTCCCAAAATTTTCAAAGGGTCAAGGGTTGAAAAGAAACCGCGCCTCCGCCGTAGCTCCAAGAGGACACGTGGCACCCTCGATTGGCTGCGGGCCAGCGGGGATGCGGGAAAAATTGAATTTTTTTCCCAAGGTCCAAAACCCAAAAAAAATTAAATTCAAAAAGGGTCCGCCCCTCCACCGTGCCACGTGTCAGCATCTGATTGGTGCGGGCCGGCGAGGATGCGGGAAAAAATAGGAAAATTTTCCCAAGGTAAAATTTTAAGAAAGATAAGTTTAAATTTGGTCCGCCCCTCCGAGGTGCCACATGGCAGGTCCGATTGGTTATGGGATGGCGGGGGCTACGGACTTTTTGTGGAAATTTTTCCAAAGTCAAAATTAAAGTTAATAGTTAGATTTATTTTATTTTTGAATGCCAAATTGAAGTAAAACTTCAAATGGCCATAAATTTTGATAGGAAGCTCAGATTTGGGAAAACAAGGACTTTCTGGAAAGCTCTCAAAGCCCTCTTTACATAGGAGTCATCAATTTTGAAATTTGATGAATTTTAAGTGGTCAATTTGATGAAAACAATCTACAAGGTTTTACAAAGCAAACTGGTAATCTTTAACTTATAAAATTTCATTCAATTTTGAATTCTTACTTTCTCAACATGTCAATCAGACATGGAGACTTATTATTGGATGGATTTAAGAGAGGTTTCAAGGTTCAATTTAGTTGATTGAGTTGTAATTGATAATTTTCCATCTTTTGACAAACAAAATGGCTGTGCAAGTTCAATTTTAATTTTTACAAGGTTCTCAAGGATCTTTCTTAAGTTTTATTGTCAAAATGAGTTCCTTAGGACTTACTACATCTAAATTTTAATGTTTCAATTCTTATTACTTGGTGCAAGTTTGAACTACTCATTTCTTTGTTAAACTTTGATTTCTAGACATAGAAAATAAAATAGAGATCAAACATTAAAGGTTCTTAAACATTTTTCCATCCTCCAAGAGTGGGAGTTCAATTCCATGCAAGTCTATTAAATTTCATCAAATTCACACAAACCTTTAACATTCCATATACAAAGTCTGATTTCCAATTTCAAACACCTTTCAAGGGAAATAAAACATTGTCTCTTTTTCCTCATACGCATCTTCCTTTACAAACAGAAATTTCAATCTTTAACAGCAATCAAATCCAATACACAATACAATCTTGAGAACTAATGCAATCCTTTATTCATTTCCAATACAACTTTACAATTTTCTCTTTTCCATTTGATTTCTAAATACAAAATGCAATGCATATAACATCTTTTCACATTTCCTTTCAAAACAGAGAGTAGAATATAACTCCTCTACATTTCACATTCCAATTTTCAATCTTGCATTACCAACATAAAAGCCTTTTCATTACAAATATTTATACAACTCATCCACTTCAAAGTGGGAAGGATTACAATAAACTTGCTCACAAGAAGGGACTATCAAAATTGTATACTCTTCTTGCTCCAAAACAACAACATGTTAGTTTCTTCATCTTTTTATCTTGATCACAACAAGGAAGGGGAAAGGCAATGCTCTCCACCCAACCAAGACATCCAATGAGAAGGAATAATCCATCCTTCCTCATTGGCCCCTGAGCCCCAACCATATTGAAATAAGAGATGTAATACAACACATGGAAACAAAGGCTTCCACAACAAACATGCAACATTTTCACATTCAAAACACATTTCAAGAAGAATGTAGTTCACAACTACATTAAACAAGTGCAAACAAAACTCAAGGCTTCATCAAGCAAGCCAACAAGAGAAAGGATCTATGGGGGAAGCTACTTATGCCTCCTAATTGGGAATTGGGCATCCACCTATAATCATACCGCCAATATAACATATCATATCCCATAAACCTTATGCCTCCCAACCCCTCCTTATGCCCCCCCATGCCCCCCAATTTTTTTTTTTCTCCCTTATGACCCCCAAGAGTAAGAAATGCAAGATATTTCTTTTCCATGGTGGATCCAAACCTAAACTCCCTCCACAATAAAATGATTCCATTGGCATTCCCTTATGCCCCCATTTGAAATCTCAATAGCCTTCTCCTACACCATGTCCTAAGCAGTCTACCCAACCAGCCAACACACACATAACAACATTCACCATTTCCATACAAGCATGCAAGAGAAAGAAGCATTTTAAAAAGGCTCAAGTTCCTACCTCTCCATAATGGAGTTTGTTCCAAGATCAACAAGCTTTCTAATGCCAAAAATCAGTCCAAAATCAGAAACACACCAGCATGCAAATGACTCCAACCTCCTTTCACAAGCAAGCTCCAAAACAGCAAGAAAATTTACCCCAAGAGGAATAAGAAAAGTTTCAACAATCTCAAACAAGCAAGGAGTTTGAATTTTAATGGAGAGTGAAGAGAAGAGGATGATGTGGATCCATATGGAATGCCACATCATTCTTCCTCAACCCCAAGATCAAAGTCAACATCATTCACCTAAACATAATAAATAAAATGACAATATAACTTACACACTCCAAAATGACCCATACTCCAAAAGTACTGAATTTAAAACATGTAAGAGAAGTGTAATTAAAACTTATAATTAGTCATTTCAAAATGCATTAAAAAGGTTTAAATTTAACCTCTAAACTATAGGTATGGTTGGTGAATAATTTTAAGAGGTGTGGGACAAGTTTAACTTGTCCCACAAGCTTCAAATATATAGTCTCCAAGGAAAAATTCGAATTCTCAAGAGGATGAAGTGTTTCACACTCCAAAATCTATCTTACATTCTCTTACATATCCCTTACACATTCTTACACACTCTTACAACATTACATTTAAGGGAAACAACTTCATTAATTACATTCTTATGACATATTGATTTATTTATTTTAACACATGATTATCCACAACATTAACACAACATAATAATAACTAATGAAAAGGGTAACACATCACAAAATAAACACATGCAAACCTTAATAAAGAAACCACATTAATAAATTACACAAACCCATGGTCACATATAATGGAAATCCCCATGGGAATCCCTAACATAGCACACACACACACACAAAATAGTTGCCATGGTGACCTTGTTGAATTCACCCAGAATTCCAATATGGTTAGTCTTCAGTCCCCCGACATTGTTGTGATATTTTAACCTATAAAACGTAAATACCTCCTTCGGCCTCGTGGCCATATCAGAACATCCAAAATGATATAACAACATCTCAAGATCATCTAAACATATGAATCACAACAACATCAAGAATTCAACATTATCATTTTCAATTAATTAATCAACTATATCATCATCAATAATATTCCATACTAGGTCTACTCACAATATCCAATGTCACATGTCCAAATCAACATCTATAATATGTCCATGTCAAACAGTATATCGTCATCCATATATAAAAAAATGTCTCTAGTAATCATCATGCATAATAACTAAATCTAGATCAATAATAATTCCACGATCTAACATCTAATCATCATACTAAAAAAAAACATAATAGTGTCCATAATAAGATCATCAAAGATCAAGATCAGTATCTAAAAGTGTCAAAGGGAAGTGGGCACTACAACATCTCCAGCATAATGACCTCCTACAATTCCACTATGATATTCTTCCATAATTACATCATGCTCATACTCTAAAACACACCAAAGCACAAAAATTCATCATGACATAGCTTGTACAAATCTCCACCTATCAACTGGTAAGGTGTCACACATATTGTAAGTTGTTTCTTCTCTAAGGTCTTCATTCCTCGGGAACTTGGTTAGTGCGTAAAAATATTGCAATATCCTCTAGTTTAGTGGGTGCGCGGTTCAATCTAAAGAGTTGTGCATCTAGCATTTTTCCTCAATGCTCTGTGCGTCCTTGCCAAAATTGATTCTTGACAAATGGTTAGGCCCTGAGTTGATTTTTCCTAGTTTTACAATCATTGTAAATTGAAACTCCTGAAATAGTAGTATCCACTCCGAACATTTTCCCTTGCAAAATAGGCTTGACCAAATATTTATGTACCATATGATATGTAAAGAAGATAAATAGTTTTTCCAATAACTATTGCCTGAAATTTTGCAAAGTGTGTATATCATGGACAAAGCTCGCACTCAGTAGTTATGTAATTTTGTTATGTAGGAGTCAACTTACTTCTTGCAAAAAAAATGGGCTGATCTACACTTCCCTCTCCTGGTTCTTCCAACATTACACCAATTTTCATTCTAGAAGCATAAACATGAACATAAAGGGGCTTATCCAAAAAGGAAATGAAAAATAGGTGCGAGAGTAGTCACTTCTCTTTCTTAGTTTCAAATGCCTGCTATTGCATGTTGCCCAGTAGAAATTTCCCTTAGCCTTCAATAATTCCTCCAAGGGTGCATCAATCCTTACATAACCTTTAATGAATTTCCTATAATATCCTATATGTCCAATAAATTGTGTAGTTCATTTTTATTATTAGGTTCTTCCAAACCCAAGATCACTACTATTTTGGTTGGATCTACCAACAACCCTTCTTTACAAATGATATGCCCAAGTAAAGTGTTAAAAGATGTTGCAAAGATGCACTTATTTATATTCAAAGAGATGCTTAACTACCTACACCTCTCAAACATCAATCTTAAATTTTCACAATGATCCTTGACCAAGCCATATAATTTCCAATCATCTCGATATACCTTTAAGAATTTATGAATGAAGTCCGAAAATCTCATGTATAATAATGCGCGAGAACATAGTTGGCGCATTCTTCAATCCAAAGGGCATAACTATGTATGCAAAAATTCCCCATTCAATGGTGAAATTTTTATTTTCCTGATCTTCCTTTACTATGTGTACTTGATGATATCCTAAAAACCCATCTATAAAAGAGTATATCTCACACCTTGTAACTCCTTCAAGGATTTCCTTTGTAAATGGGGTGGGAAACGGATCAATGAAACATGACGTATTCAACTCTTTGTAGTACACGTAGATCCTTATCCTCCCATCTTTTAATACTAATGACCATGGGGCTAACCCATTCTTACTCCTCAATGGGCTCAATTATAACATACTTGAGCATGTTATCAATTTCCTCCTTAACCTTGATGTGTAAATTATGATTCATCATATAAGGTCTCTTCCTAATCGGTTGTGCACCTTCTTTAAGATTGATTCACGTCTCACCTAAAGAAGGGTGTACTCCCTTTAACTCATGACAACCTCACAGAAACAAGTCCTAAAAGTCACGCAGAGTTCAATGATCTTAGAAACTTCTTGTTTTGACCAATAATCACCAATAATAGCCTCCTTTAGGCTATTTATCTATCCCAATGTTAACCTTATTTATTTTCGGATGCTCATTATATATGTGCACATTTTCATCTATTATTTCCATCACCTCACATGTAACTTCAACATGGTTAACATCCAAGTTATTATCCTCATCATCCTCATCATTTATCATGTATACCAGTTTACCATTTTCCTTTTCTTCCTAGGCATGAACCATTTATTCTTCCTTGGTCTTTTAAGGTCAATGCGTGCCTCTAGATCCATTATCCAAACATATCTATCATAATTTCTTTATCCTTCACGCTATCTCCCAAAGTAACACGCTTCATAATCTGTAGTGCTTCATTAACGAGGTTTAGTAGAAAAGTAGTCAAATTATGGATCATACCGAGCTCATCTCCTGCCAATTAACTATTTCTCTTGTCAACTTTTCATGAAAATACCATGTGTGCGTGTAGTTGCCTAGGGTAGCATAGAACTTATGCACCCAAACTGATTATGGAAAGGCTTCATGTCCCTCCATCCGAGTCTCTCACAATTTTTAATGTGGTGTGAAGTAGGGGACTTCCCATGAAATTCACATATTTGTAAAGGTATATTGTTCCATAGAAACCTAGTAGAAAAGGTTATTCTCACCTCTTTCCATTCCAATAGGTTGTCTTTGTGTGTAGTCCACCAACGTGTTGTTGTCCCACATAGAGTATATACCAACATATTTCTTCTATCAACTTCATTCTTCCATTGGGATTCCATGACACACAAAAATACATTAGGGTTCCCTTCACCAATGTACCAAGGTACATGGTTATGAATTAAGCACCTAACCATACAGATTGATCACGCGAGTGAGTGTGTTCTTGATCTCTTTCCCAACTACTTATACATCATATACACCCAATTCTCACAAGAAATACTTGTGGCATCACTAATCGAGTGACCATCATCCCACAAGTATCACTCATTCTTTATATGGGCGATTACCTCAAGATCTCTAATTGTGCACGCATATATCTCTTTCAATTCCTCTTCACTCAAAGGCTCAACATATGGATCATACTTTCCATCGGTCAAGGGTATAATAATACACTCTTCCTTATTCTCAAAGCTAATGTACCCCTTATTGAAGCATAAATCTACATTATTTGTATAACACTGTGGGCACCCAAACAATGTTGGGAAGATATCTGCTTCATCTAGTTCCAACACTTCAAAGTCCTCAGTAAAATTAGATCCCTAAATCATAATATTAACATCCTTAAGTACTCTAAGTGGCATGGCTCTGGTACTATTTTCCATATATAATATATCGAAGAGTACTTTGCAAAGGTGGTCTACCCATCTGATTCCAAGCATCCAACGTGAGGACATTAACTTTCGCACTTGTATATATGAGAATGTTGCTCAAAATCCATCCATCTATAACTACATTCAACGTAATATCCTTATCATACTCATGATTATGGGGAGGTAAATTTGTATGGAGTATTTTCCTCTCACATTCATTACCTACGTATGCGGTACTTTTTCTCTCAACCACTTTCTTAACAAAGGGATTATGTTCTCCTGGCGCAACATTCAACATACCTCTGTAAAATCATCTACGTCCTTCTTTTAAATCTCAACCTTCTTTTCCTATTCCATCATGCGTGCCTACTCCTTAAGGATTTGAATTTCTCCTTGTGAATCCCTAATAATGTCCATAGTCTCCTAGTAAACTTATTTCTATTATGTAGCATCGGGAATTTGGAATTTATTACCTCTTTCTTTTTTATAGTTGGATTATACTTGAGAGGTTCATGAGCACATGCAGCCTCAACACTTGTAGTAACTAATACATGTTATAATTCATAATTAAGTATAGCATTTGACATCCATTGATATCCATCTATGTGTAGTTACACCTTTGTCTTACTTGTGTTGCTTGCTCATATGCTCATACAAGTCTGGAAATTCTTCAAATCTGTGTTGTTTCCCATACCATGAGAAAACAACATACCGAGGGCACTCACCGATAATGATCGGGAGATCCATAATTATAGAAAGTTCCTCTAAGAAATCCTCCTCTACCATCACCACAACCACGGCCTTTATAACCTCCATGAAATCCTTTATTCATGTTATCCCTATTATTGCACCCTTGATTATGTTGTTCTCTTTATTCCTTAGACCCACTTATTACACTAGTATGGCATACACCAGTTTCAATGGCCTCATGGATATGATCAATCACTCTCGTAGTCAACGCCGTCATGAGTATGAGTTTTACAAATATTACAATACATAGACACATTCTTTAGATTGTGCTTGCTGAAAAGAGGACATCTACTTACATCATGGTCTAAATGAAAATTTTCACAATCCAACAACATGGTGTGCATCGGCTTAAGGACATATATCCTTGGTATGTCCTTTAACCTTGCAAAGATATGTACACCATATTTCATTATACATCTCATGAGCTGAATTAGCAGAGATCTTCTTCAATTTGTTTCACCATAGTTTCAATCTGCGACTCTAAAAACAAACTTACCCCAGTGTCCACACTCCCAACTTCCTTAACATGCAGAAATTTGTCTCCAAAGAATCGATGGACCAAAAGGTCTTATGAGATATCTCCTTTTGAATGGAGTTAACAACCCACCAAAAAACCATTGTGCATGCTAACTAGGATGTATGTAATAAGATAAATTTGACAACAAAGTTTTAAAATGTGTATCATATGCGTGAACACTTTCTAATAAGCCCCGCTTAATGTCCTTAAAAGTGCTAATACTTTTTATTCAAACTCGGGAATATGTATCTCATCTATAAATGCAAAGGGAAAGTCATCATAATCCACTACAGTTTGATGCGGGTTGTACTTCATATACCATCTATCTATGCCGTGCCCTTAAAGAGTAGTAACTAATCGACTCACCTTTCTATATGAAGAAATGATTCCTTTAGCACGCCATAGCAACTCACACTTGTGCACATGCTCTGCATCATATTTAATACCTCTATATTATGGAAATTGGAGGGACATCTGTAATAAAATTTTTGAGGTTTATGTGGGCCTTGCCCTCTAGATTGAGAACGAGAACTCCCACTAGTATTTCCTCCACCACTTGATCCACTTGATCTCGACCCTCTTGATCCATCCGATCCTATGCCAAATGGTGTCGAACAAAGTGGATGTACTTCCTTGTTTCCCAACAATAGTAATAAACTGAACTCCCATTATCTACAAATTTTTAGTACTTTTAGATGTGTTCCCAATGTTCTGTGTACAAACTCTGTCTTGATGACGGGCCAAAAATATTCCTCCAATCGGGCCTCCAAACAACAAAGATGATGTATGTTGTGTACAGATGTATGTGTTGTTTGATGTAATTCTATATTTAAAGGAAAATTATATCTACCTAAATATACTTGAATTACCTATACTCACCTACTTATTAATGATTACTTTTGTTGTAAGTGGAACACCAAGCGTAAGGGCTAGGTCACCATGTGGGATGAGATGCATGTATGTGGTCCTTACTCTTTCCTCCTCTAATGCACTCTCATAAGAAGCCGAAGGATATTCTCTATTGTGATTTCCTAAGTGGGGGAGAGCCTGATACTCCAGCTCCATTTTTTCCACATGAGCTTTAAATCCTTCATGAGACGTCATCCTCTGCAACTCTAAAGATTCCTCAATATCATATTTCTTCGTTAATTCCCTCTCCCGTGCTTCATTATATTTAAGTTTTCTTTCCTCTCTCTCGTATTTTTTCTCGCTAGGTCCACTATTTTTTGCCACACCTACTCCTACCCCTACATGCGGTGGTATGTTTAGCTAACCATAGGTAGGCACTCTAAACTTAGCACCACCATCAAGATCTTAATTTCCAAAGGAATAGCGTGAATGTTAGATCCTCTAGGCTCACGTAAAATTCAAACCCAATAGTTTCCAGAGACAAGAATACATAGACACAACGTACTCCAAAGTATAACTACGCACAACACCATCCCACCAATGATCTACAACACACATCCAAGGTTCATCTACATCAAACAAGTTTTGATAATATTCCTACGTCCAAACCCTTAGTTTGTAACTCCAACTTTTCTTTGATGCGTATGCAGACAACCACTCATACAATTATATAGGAAAGTAGAAAAATAACATTTCATAAAGCTCATGATATATATTTTCTTCCACCCAACTACGTGCGTTGAAATCAGGTCTAGAACCATATCTTTGTGCAAACTGATATTATTCATTGATTACCCAATATTCAATGGCTATAAGAGTCAATCGATACACCATCATAGTGCAACATCATGGAAAATAGTTTGAAAAGAGGTCACATTAATGAAACCAAAATGTAGTCTTGTTTTCCCACTAAATTACCTAGGTGCACTAGCACTTCATCAGAGATATCTAAATGCTCACCCAAAGCACACAAAGCTACCAAGTCCCTCTTTTGTATTGTCTTCTCAATATGCTCACATGCATAACTAAAATAACCATTATCAAAACATATATCTTGTCATAAGTATGGATCCACGAGCTCAAACTAGAAACACATGTAATAAGGAAACATAAAAAATCACATAATAATTAATATCAGATTTACCATATAAGTACCATGAAAAGAGACATCAAAACCAATATCCATCCACAATTATCCATTATATTATCGTTATCCAAAATGAGCCCCTATTTATTTTGGCTAACTTACCTTCATTCTTTCCTTCGTTGTGTTTCAACTTTAATTTTCACACCTTTCAAGCAATCAATGGTTTTTGGAAATGGATCCATTAGATAGGATTTTTTCTCACCTTTCCAGAAAGGTAAAAGTTTACTCCTAACTCCAAATATTTTGAAAGTTATGGCTTGGCGGAGTTTTTTTGGGAAATTTTCCCTTGACAGGCCCGCGGCCAATGAAATGATGCCATGTGGTGGTGGAGGTCAGCTGGTGGAGGAAGAAAGTTGAAATATTGTCAAAGAGTTGGCGGAGGCGCAAAAGTTGACCCCGTCGACCCAATTTTGACTTTGTTTTTCACCATTTTTTCCCTAAATCTTCAAAGGGCCATATCTTTTAATCCGAACTCGATTTTTGCATTCTTGATATCATTTGAAAGCTGGTGAAATCATCCACATGTTGGACCCCTTAATTTTGGAATTTGGTGAAGATTCATGGGAGAAAATTGGAATAACATCCCTAGCACTAGAAAAGACAAAAAAATCAAATTTTCATCTACCAGATTTAATGAGGTATGGGAAATTTCTTGTCCTGTGGGCTCGAATGCATTGGGAAGTGGATTTGTAGAGGTTCCTTGCCAGTTTAATGAATCTTGTTAGTTGGTTGGAGATCTCAAATAAGATTTTCCTACATTTTCTCCTTTCTTCCATTTTGCTTCATGGTTAAAAGCCAATTTTGGCTCATTTTGTAATGTTGGATGTTCTTGCTTCTGCAAGCTCTTCTTTTCCCCTTAGCAAGTGGATTTGAAGGAGTTTTAGACCTCCCATAGATATTATAACACATTTTTTTCCTCTTTACTATTACAACGTATTATATCAAATTTGGGCATGATAATGTATGTTTTTAGATCATTTTCAATCCTCTCATGCAGTTATTATTGTCTTTTGATCCTTCATTGTATTATGGTAATTTGTGCATGTTTTTTTCCTACAATCTTCATGATTTGTGTCTATATTTTCAAATCAAGGAGTTCAACACTCCTTTGGTGTATCACCTTTCTATTTTTTGCTTAGTTTTGTTTCCATTTCCTTTTTTCTCTCAACCCTGTCTCCTTGGTAGTTTTAGAATAGGATTTTGAACTAGAACCTCTGCAAAATTGCATGCATACACCTAAACAAAGGAGTAAGAACCAACTTCAATCTGGAGAGTTTTCTCACCTTTCAAGGTCCCACACCTTGGAGAAAACTCAATGTTGTGCATTCACACCAGATGAGTTTTCCTTAGAAAATCATATCCATAACTCATTTGGGGGTCTTTGTGAATTTGCACTAACAATTATCTCATCACATAAAAATAGTTGAATGCATCACAATAATTAATAGAGATTCATGCACACTTGGAACAATAGGAAGCATAACTCTACAATATCTGCTCTCTTAAATTAGTGGAATACATTACATACTTATAGGGTGTGGACTCTCCCTTCACCACCCATGCATTCTCAAAATAAGTTGCATGCTCAGAATAGCCATGCACCAACAAATCTACATGGTGGCTAATAATAGATTAATCTATAATTAAGATCTATCTTAATCCTATTATTAGCACAAACTATGCATGTCTCTTGGTCTTCCACTTGTTCCCAAAATAGCTCTTCCTTCACTGAGAAGTCTTCTTATTCTCATATTTTGCTTGATCGACACTCCATCCTATTTTTATCATGTGCCTTTCAAAAATGTCTAAGTCCCAAAATCATCTTTCTCGGTGCACCCCCTTTCAGAATCGCCACTTGCATATGCGCGCATGCGCCACCTTTACGTGTCCTTTCAAAACCTTAGGAAATTTTTTCATCCCAACAATGCAAACTTAATAAAATGAATTACAACAATATATAACTCACCAATGTGAGTATCAATCAAATTATTTCTAACATATTTTTAGTATTAGTATCGCTAGGTGTGAGGGACTACACCTCGATATCTACAATGAATTTGTAATAGTAGTATTTGATTGTAAGATCTGGTCTATTCCTTCAATCGATAATATGTCCAATTCAAGAAGGGCATTGGGAATGGTTCTAGTTATGGGTATTGGAAAAAAAAGAGTTGGTCCATAATGACTTGACCTTTAATGACCTTTTGTGTAATGATGCATAGTTAAAATTACATAAGGAATGTCATCCATTTTTGATGTTTTTGGGAAAAAAACATGGGAGAAGAATTGGAAAAATGGATTGGTATGAACTATGATATAAGTGGTCCGGTATATCATGTAGTGGAGAATCTTAGTAATAACAAAGTAGATAGCCAAACAAGTTAATTCAATAGAGGTACAAAAAGTATCATAGTTAGGAGAGAAATAATAATGTAATAGATAGCATTCTCCTTCCCTTTTTAATTTTCTTGAGCCATTATTTCCCAATGAAGATGGGGGTATAAGAGGTGTAAATAATGATTTTTTATGGGGAAGTGTGTGAATGATAGAATTTTATCCCATGATAGTGAAGGTAAAATACCCTCCACCCGATGTCCAAGGATATAAAGGCATGTGACGATGCTCTAATATCAGTGGAGTATACTAGTAGTGAAGTGCATGTGAAGGAGACCTATGGTGGAGGAATTGGTGAACACCTATTTGGAGGAATTTCCCAAGTATGGAACTTATGTTGGTAATATGGACTAGTGGACCTATGAGGGCAAGAGCATCGTGAAGTAGGATTCGTGTGTATAAGAGAACTAGGTG
This sequence comes from Taxus wallichiana var. yunnanensis, assembly GCA_018340775.1. NCBI lineage: Eukaryota > Viridiplantae > Streptophyta > Pinopsida > Cupressales > Taxaceae > Taxus > Taxus wallichiana. The sequence goes on along the minus strand of CM031239.1, from coordinate 640,651,648 downwards.
TTGAATGTGCTCTAGATGTTAGAGGCCCTAGAGACCTAGATATTGTATGTGGTGGAATAATATCATTAATACTAGGTTTATGCAATGGTGTACATGGTGGGATGCCTTTGATAATGATAACTTTCTTATTGTGAATGAATTTTAGACACAAGTGATTCATTAAAGGAATAGCTTAAAGACACGGAGCCAAATAATACCTAAGAACATGTCATAACCTTTTATTGAACATACCAAAACGAATGACACAAGCATGGTAAGAGGCCCAGTATAACGGGTAGTTGAATTTAGCTAAAAGAATGAGGAATTGGATATGTGGTGCTAGATATTGGAAATTTGATTTCCATAAGAAGTGCGATAAAACATACGCTGAAAGGAGGTTCTAGATATATCATGGTATTATTGATAGTGTATGAACCAATAATATAATTTATGTGTAATGAATTAGAAGATAATGTTGCATGATAATCATGATCATAAAATACAATGGCTAGTGGTAATGCATTAGTAGAAGAGACAAGAAAATCACCCCAATAAAGGAGGAGATTGAGCATGTTATGTATGATTAGTCGAAAGAATCAGGAGTTTATTTTCATATTTGGACAAAGGGTCATTAAATATTTTTAGCTTTTTGTTATCTTTGACCGGTTGAGAAGTAGATGACACATGGAGCTCAGTTAATTATTGTAAATAAGATCCATTATGAGATGCCCGAGTTTAAAACAATTATTGGTGGAATTATAATGCGTTGATGATGGTCACATTTAGCATTTTCTCTACAATTATAGCCACAAGGGTGAGAGGGATCAAGGTTTAGTGGTAGTGGAAGAGTGATTAGATTACTTTTGAAGAGTTTAGGTAATAAAATTCAAGTTGAATATGGTAATTGGTGAATGTACACTTTAGAGGTTACCATTGAATATTTTTAGGAGGAGAGATGACATCAAAGGTTTCCTTTACTTCAATGGGATTAGGAGATGGCTTGAACATTGATTTGGATTGAAATTTATTAGAAGAAGAAGACGATGCATCATGATATTTTAATTTTCCCATGGAGAGTAGTTTGACTTAACACATTTTGAGAATATGGCATGATTGATCAAAGAAAGAGAGGTATCAAAGATGATACTCTCTTGTAATGGAGGTAAGATACTTTGCACAAAAATATCTTATAATTCCAAATCAAAAGAAAATTGGTCATCTTAGCTAAATTGTTCTTATATCATAACACTTATTCCACTAGATGTTCATTAGGTCATTGTTTAATTTGAGTGAGTTGTGCATAAGAGATCTTGGTGTTGATATTGATTAAAACATGGGCAGAAAAGCATGGATAAATGCATAAAATAAGTTACTTGAATGAATAGGTAGGTCATAAAACCAACACATGGTGTAATCTTGAAGAATTTAAGGAAAGATCTTAGCTAACAATGTATGATCATCCACATAATCGAGACATGCCACATGAAAATATCTGAGATTCTCTTGAGGGTCACCATCACCATTGAAGGTGGGAATCTTAGGGGTGATGAAGTTTGGAGGAAGGGATAAGCATAAATAGCGGGTGTAAAAGAGTGTGAAAAGTAAAGAAGAACACAAAGTGGAGATGAGCTGAAGTTGATAGATTTGAACTTGTAGATCATGATATAGATAAATTAGGTATTTTGTACTAAAGAAGAGACTTGTCGAGTGTGAGAGATAAGAGGCAGAGTGAAATGGTTGGTAGGAGTAGGAATAGACACATGAACAATAAAATTAGGTGGAAGTGTAAAGAAGGAGGTTTTGTTGCAATAGGAATATAAGAAGTATTAGAGATGGGAGGGTTAAGATTAACTATATTGGTGGCCTCCTCATGAGAAGTGAATAAAAGAAGATCTAAATCTTGTGGATGTGGGATATGTGCATTGAGATCACAATCATCATAAAAGGTGCATATGTTTCAGCCATAGTAAAAAGATGATAAAATGCCTAAAATTAAGGTTTTGTTCGAAGGATGGGTTCACCAAATGATTTAACATAAATAAATTATTTATTAAACCCTATTGCGAGTAATAACTAATGTAAACTATAATATACATCTACTAAGTACAATATGACACAAGAAAACGGGTAAGAAAGTAAGTACAAAACCCTAAGAAATAAGTATAGATAGAATGAATTAGCTGATTTACTCTTGATCTAGAAGTGTCTATGAGATGGGAAAACTGTTGAAAATGAGGTGACCAGTGTCATAAATTCTAGGATAAATTCTCAGAATCCACATAAGGGGCTAGACATGGGTTGCCCATGGTAGGATAGGGTGTCTGGGCACTGAAGACCTCTTTTGGGTGCCTATGACTGTGCAAATAGTCATAATCTGGTTTTCAATGTGTTGCAAAAGTATCACAAATATTCCTTGTTGATCTCCTATGTGTCACTCTTTGATCGTTGAGGGTACTTGTAATATGTAAAATATATATCACCTACAAAAACCCACAAACCACATCAAATCCAAAAAAATATCAAAATGGGGAGTCGACGATCAAAATGGTCACCCCTAGAGTGAACTTATAACCAATCACCGCACTACATCTCATTCTCCATGTAGTTCTTGTGAGTGTGTGTAGAAATGATGCCCTAGGATGCTCTAGTGTAAGTTGTAGTTGATAGTAGGCTAGCTAGAATGTAGCAATGTAAATAGAATGTGTGAATGGAATAAAGAACTTTCCCTTCCTATCTTGTGTATGCATAAATTGTAGTTATTTTTCCCTTAAATAGATGCTAGATGGATGCCTTGAAGTGTTTTAGGTGCCTTTGGATGCAAGATTAGGTGATGATAGTATATGCTTAGTGTTTGGTCCTTGATTTTGGTCACATAACTATGTATTTATATGATTCCCTTGTTTGAATTTTGTAATTAACAACTGGAAGTCAACCCATAAATGAAAAAGGTTCTCAAAAGATAAAAGAGTCCTATAAGAAGTGATTATGGTAGAAAAGGGTTGGGGATGCCCAAAGGGGATAGGTGCACTGGGAGCCCCTATCTTGGTTAGCATTGGTGTCTGGAGCCATAAAATATAAATAAGTAAAATATCAACTAGGGTTTAGGGTGTGTAAGACCAAATAGAAAACAAAAGACAAAGAAAAGAGGCCAAAGATAGTTGTCAACCACTAGTTTTCTTGCTTAGGAATCATGTAAATGCTAACATGATTTTAGGACCTAGAAATGTACCCAAGTGTGTGATTTACATTGTCTCACAAGTGCATGTAAGAGAGAAAATAGAGGAATAGATAAGAAAATGGGAATGGAAGAAATGTAGCTTTTATTTCTTGTGAGTTGATGAGTACAAATTTCAACAAAACAATAAATGATTGTTGCCAAAGAACTAGAATTTCAGGATCCTTGGGATGGAGAACCCATCCCAATTTATAGAAATGTGAATTTACCTCTCATCCCCCCCACATGACTCTTCAAAATCTCATTTAGAAAGTAACTTTACATCTTCCTAGGAAGTGAAAATTAAGTTCCCTTTTTATAAATCAAAGGGATTTTACAATATAACTTTAGAAAGTCACTTAAGTGAATGAGAAAAAATACAATGATTATACTCAATGAAGAATTAGAAAGGGGGAGAGAAGGGGAGAAATAATGAGAGAGGATAAGAAAGAATAAATTCTCCAAAGAATGGATGAAGATCCTCCTACATGTGATGAAGATCAGCTCCATTGATGTTGAAGAGAATACACTCCTATGATGATATAGTAGAATGTTTTATTCAATCATGAAATTTGAATAAAGAACTCTGGCCCTCTATAATGAAATAAATCTCCTCCTAAATGATGAAAATTTGTAGCCTTTAACCTTTTTTCACCATGAGAAACCTCTTTTCTAACGATCAACAATTCTAGCCTATTAGGTACCTTGATTTGTTGAAAAGTGAGAAACACTTGATCACTAGACCAATGTAGACAATGAGGAATGACTTATTTCAATTGAAACAACCATCCAAAACTATGAAACACTACCACTCCTTGAAAAATTATTCACATGATGATAGCTTGAAATAATTTCTTCCGCACAATGCAGTCATTATGATCCCTCCCTTGGGAACAATGAGGCCAAAAATGGGAATCGAGAGGGCTTCCCCACTCCCCCGCAAGCATGAGTTTTTCATTATAATTCCCTTGAGACAATTTTTTGATATATGATCACCACACATTGACAGGTGGAAATTTATGTGTGCTTTCAAAATTGGCATTTCCTCTTTAAAACACCTTATGTAGGATATCATCCGTGAAGGCATGGATTTGCTTGCAAATGGAAGATTTAACCTCCATGAAAGATTGAATTGGAAAGGCATGAAGAGGAGGAACATATGAGATAATATTTACTTTCTCTTGACCATTTACTATTTTTAGCATGTTTCACATGGGTGCCCATTCTTACAAATTTTGCAGTTTTTGCCAATTTGCCACTTTTGAATGTTTTGCACTTAAAGGAGTATCTTGAGAAACCGGAAACCAAATTTTCCTTGAATTACTATTTTTAGTAATATATGTGGTAGGGAATTACTAAAAATATAAAATTGTCTTCCCAATTTTAGATTCAAACGAAACCACTTGTAGAAGTTTACATAATTCATTTTAAGGATTTGTTCTAATTTTTAGATGATTCCATTCAACTGAGAGTTGTGAAACATGAGAAAAGGTTATTTTTTCTGGAAAATTCATGTGGATATAAAAATGAATGATTTCATGCAAATACTCTTCTTAAAGGATTTCACACAAGGAATCCACAATTAAAATTTTATACAACGGACATTGGGAAGCAAGAGTTATGAGCAAAACTAGATCTTGACATCTAGGGCATGGGAGGAATTTTTTGTGTTTGAATTTCATGAACCATAATTTAAAAGTGATTTAATGTCTTCCAATAAGGTTTCTTTATTTTATTAAGTTGTGCTCTTAATTTGATAGTGGTGGTGAGCAAGAGTGGATGCATTTATGAAGTGGGAGATGGAAGGAGCAAGCAGAAACACCTAAGGGATTAGATTAGTCGCATGAGGAACCTTAAAGAAGGGATTTTTCATGGTTAAAGATTTTGTCACCAAATTTCCCAAAGAAATGGGACAATTGGTGTAAAAAAATGCACCTGGCTTCATGTTGACAAGTGGCAAGTTGTGGTTTCACGATGGGAGGGTTAGAAAACTAGACAAAAGTGCTTATGGAGGCTTTTCAAGGTCATTTAGAGGTCCGAGGAAATAACAAGCATGGGGGTGGATATTTTTGAAAAAGATATGATTTTCCCAAAGGGATGAGATATTTGGGACAAAAGAGTATGCCTCAACCTCATGTTGACATGTGTCCACCTGTTGAAATGCCTAAGTCCCAAAGCTTACCTTGAGGAGAGACTTGAAGACAAAGTTTTCAAAGCTCTTGGAGGAGTTTTTGAAAATTATTTATATTAACTTGACTCCAAACATCATTTTTATAATAATGGGATTGGTACCATGATCTAATTATCCCTCGGAAACTCCCTAAAATAGCCTTTTTTTCTCATGGACCACAAGGTGGGTACCGCTTAAAACATATTATGGAAAAAGTGCTTTAGTCTTGTGAAATATCTGAAAGTACCATAATTTATATAATTGAATCATATTTCTAACTCATTTATTATCTCTTGAGTCCATCACCTTCCTAAGAAGAGTATCTTTATTTTTTTAGACCGCTTCCTCCTTCACCCTAAAAAATCGCTTTCATTGAACTTGTCCCTAAACCTTTAAATATTCCCTAAAATTTCTCAAATCACTTTCAATAATATATTAGCTCCTCAATACCACTTTTTGATGATTTTTAGCCTTCAACTCTATCCTGAGAACGCTTTTCTGTAAAGGCTAAAATAGCCTTTCTAGGTTCATTGGAAGAAATTACCTTGAGAAGCATTATATTATAAGAACTTTGTGAGCTTGTTTTCACATTTAAAACACTTAAGAAAGGGTTTTACATCACATATGAGAAATTATAGGATGATGATAGGCATGACACGGGAGAAGAATTGATCTGGAGAAGTTCTCAAGAGGGCTTATAAGAAAACAAATTGATGTTAGGGTATAGTTGTCATGTTTTTCAATATTGAATTTTGCCCATGAAAAACACATGCCAACACTCATCATTAATCATATCACTTTTAGGAATTTAAATATCATAGGTAGTGGTGTGTGAAGGATGAAAAAAGGTTTCAATGTTGTGAATTTTAGTTACGTGGGATAAGAGGAGATTCCTTCACTTCATTCGAAATCATCTTCCAAGCAATATATTTGTTTCATAAGTAATTTTTGGATGTTGCGGGAAGTGTGCATGAGTTCCATCAAGGGGATTTTGTAGGTTATAGAGTTAAGTATGTCTAAGAAATTCCATTTTGGTCTAGTGACAAATGACATAACACTATTTGGGTACGTGAGAAAAGGGAATGCCCCATAGTTAGAGGAGGCCTATAAGTTTGAGAAACCTTAGTTGAGGGTGGTGGGGTAGGTTTTATGGGGATTCTTCCATAATTGATTTTGGGATAAGGCTCATCAACTAAAGGAGTGGGATCATCATTTGGTTTCTCATAAGAGGTGTCGATGAGATTTTGATAGTTAGGGGAAGTCTTCTTAGGTTTTGAATGGGGTCCTTACGTGTATTCTTATGAGAAAGTTGATCAAGTTGAATTTAGTTGCATTAAGATATTGTGAATTTAAGTGATTGTAGTCATAAGACCCTTCGACCATGCCTAAAAAGTGCTTCATGGTCTCTTTGTTGCAATCAACCCTAGAAATGCTCTTTATGGGCTCGAGAAGGGATTGATACTTCTCATAATGTTCTTGAATGACGAGAGGAGTATCAAAGGGGAGGATTCGAGGAATAATTTTAGTGCGGATTGGACTTATTGAGGTCCCAATAATCTTTCATGGGAATGGTCGATAGTGACGTGCCATCAAAAAAGATGTCAAGATTAAATGAAGTCATTAAGTTATTAATTTGGAGATAAGATACGAGGGTGGGGAAGATTTTTGCAATAAATCACCATGTGATAAAGATGGATGGTATGGGTTAGGAGAAATAACAATTTGGCTATCATTATTTGAAAAATGTAGTACTCTTTTGCCTTTAGCAAGGGATTGGGAGCTAATGACATTTGACATTGATGTAAGGGTGTTGGAAGGCTTGGGTGATTGTTCAAACTCTCACATGATTTAGTCTTTCTATTGTTAGAATTTGAGGATTCCAATAAATATGGATTTAATCAACTTACATATTACATAATGTTATAATAAATATTTAAATAAAGATTACATCATAACATAAGTAAATAAAGAAATACTTACATAAAATAAATAACACATGTGACACAATATTTATAGTGAAAAACCCCAATATGGTAAAAACCACTTTGAAAATAACCTTTTACTTCAGAGAACTTATTTTACATCCAAGTAATATCACCTCCTCCTTTGAAACCCTATTTACTAAGGGTAAAACCAAATCACTTGATTTGCACACCTTTGATATATTTCTCGAATATATCAAATGAGGACCTAAAGTCCTTTTTATATAAGGTGATCGGGTATGTCTCCCGACCCACCTTTTCAACCTAAAATGGTTGACACATACACCTAAGTTTATAATATTTAATATTAGAAATATAATCATTTCATGATATTAAATATTTAACCTAAAGTATATACTTAGGTTAGCATATTTAATAATATAAAAATAAATATTTCATATTATTAAATATTAACATATATATTAGTGATGGACCCATATGCATTAAGGGTTGGCCAGACCACTTAATCATTATGTTCCAACACTTCCCCTTAATGTTAAGAGGGATAACATAACATATGTTAATAGATTACCCGCCCGTGGTACACTATAGATTTACAATCTTTAAACCATAAAGGTTTTAGGCTAGCATATCGGTTGAAGAAATTATAACACTTTCATCATACTCAATTTACCTTTTAGTACAAAAGGATTTGGAATCTCAAAGATCATCCCATGATTAGTGGCTAAGTATGATTTTTGAGTTTTACATGTTTTCACAAGTTCTCATAAAAGGTTATTGAACCCAAGCATATAGAGTCTTTTATAACCAAGGACCTCCTTAACAATATCTTATACTTGATGTTTACTGCAAGTAAACTCAATAACACTAAAGATTTTATTGAAGACCGCCTTTAAAATCTTTCTACACTTCTTTCTAAAAAAGAAGTCGAGGAGGTATACATGCTCGAAGGTCTTTTACAAATGTCCAAAGGTCTTTTTACAAAACCAAGTTCCATTAGGAGGTGATTTTTACAAAAACCAAGTTCCATTAGGAGGTGACATTGTCATGCACACTCCCCCTCAATGGAAACTCGACAATCCAAGCTTTTCATGAAAGTGACAAAATTTTATAAAGCACTCAGGGACTTTGTGAAGATGTCAACAACATGCTCTTCAGTCAACATGAACTTGAGATTTATCTCATCACTTTGCACCTTCTCATGGGTGAAGCGTATATGTATCTCAATGTTCTTTGTCCTCTGATGTTGAACTAGATTCTTAATCAAGAGTAATACAAACTCGACCACCACATAGAAGATAAATACTTCATTTAGCTTCCATGTGTATCTCTACCAACAGCCGTTGTAGCCACATGGCTTCTTTACTTCTTCCATTGTACTTCTCTGCCTCAGTAGAAAAAATGGAGACTGTTGATTGTATTTGTTGTTCCAAGTAATGGTTCCTACACCAAAAAAACTTGAACACATATCTAAAAAATTTTTTGCATGGTTAGAATTCCATATAATGATCTCTTAGTATAAAAAGGTTCCTATATCTAAAAACTTTTGAAGTAAATCTCTAAAAAAGGTTTGTATAAACCTTGAAGTAAAATATCTTATCTAGTTATAGTTAGATAAATCAAACTATCAACTAATAACATATATAAAATATAATCAAATTTTTTCATATGCGATTTATGATCAATATTTATTCCAACTTCCATTGAAGTAGAAAATAATTTACAATCAATCATAAGAAACTTTTTCAATACAATGGTTGCATATTGTGTTTTGAAAAATAACAATAGAATGAAATACAATCATACAAATAACATGATGTGAGAGACCTAACTCATTCATTTCAAAGTACTGCTTCAATTTATCTTTAATCCTATAAATTAAATCAGAATTGTCACCAAACATAAGCAAATCATCAACATATATACATATAATGATAATATGTGAGCCTTATTGTTTAATGAATATATCATTGTTAGAATAACAATTAACAAAACCTAATAGTTTAAAGAAGGAAACAATTTTCACATACCAAGATCTAAAAGCTTATTTTAAACCATACAATGATTTCTCAACTTACAAACATAGTTTTTTTACTAGTTTCTTCAAATCCTTTAGGTTGAAACATGTTAAGTTCTTATTTTAAATTGTAATTCAAAAAGTATTTTTTTATCCATTTGGTAGATTTCTCACCCAAATTGAGTGGTAATTGAAAATAAGGCTCTAACGAGTACTCATTTTAGCTATAAGAAATGTCTCAACATAATCAATACTAAGTTTTGAGTGAAACCTCTAGCAATAAGTCTATTTTTATGTTTTTAATACTACCATCACCATTATATTTTACTTTGTATATCACCCTAGACTCTATAATACTTCACATGACTCGAGTTCATACAAGATAATTAATACATAGTACATATGATGGCTTCTAGTCATTTTCCTAAGGTTAATAGGATTTGAGTTTTCTAACATAGATTGAGTCAATTTAATTTCTTATCTAGGAAGATAAGAGATTCATAAACATTTATAGCATCAAAACATCATCATGACCATTTACTAAATCAAAATCAAAATCATCATTTAGAAGCATTTAATGAAGTAACTTCAAGAGAAGAAAACAACACATGTAAACCTTTCACTAAATTATATCTATACATTTCATATAAGCTTTGATAATTAACATGTCCTAACCTTTCATGCCATAGTTTTGAATTATTCAAACTTTGAGATATAAAATAAGATGCATAAAAGAAATCATCAAAAATATATTGATCATTTCTTTGAATTCTTTCAACTATTATACTCTCATTACTATCCTTGATATACCAAGTATCCTTCATGCATAGATTCTAGTTGTGTCCATACCTCTTTCGGATGTTTGATATTACCAATGTGTAGAAGGTACTCATCGTTCACATTGCATAGAAAGAGCATCTTACATTTGTTGCAAGAATGCATTCATGTTATCTATAGTTGCTTGACAATTGGTGGGAGCAACCTCAGATCTAAAAATAATCATCCGAGTTTCCTCGCCATAAATTCTATTTTGACCCAAATGTTGTAGTTGGTTTCATTCAGGATCTGGGTTTTGTCAAGATAGAAATAGTTGGACATCATTATTTTCCTAAACTTGTAAAACACACCCCATTATAATATACAATGTACCACATAGTTAGATACATATTTATCAATAAAAATAACACTTTTAATAGAATCTAAATTTTAGATCTAAAGGAACTATTTGATCATAACTAATTTTGTCATTACAATACATATTAATTAACCTCCCATGAATAATAACCCACATTATAAAGGGCTCTACATTATACCCCTGATTTATATAAAAATATTTTCAACTATATAGAAGTGAAGAAGAGACCCTAAAAATGCATGCATAACAACTTCAAATTTTGAAAAAAAAATTAATGTGGACAAAAATCCGGGTAGCTTAAATTTGACGTCTAAATGACCGTCATAATGACTTATTTTTTGGTCTATTGTGATGGTCAATTTTAACATAGTTAAAGTTTCCTAGAACCTATGAGCTTAAATTTGACGTCTAAATGACCATCATATTGTCTTATGTTTGGTCTACCATGACGGTCATTTGACCGTCAAATTTAATGAAGCCAAAACTTGTGTATTTCCAAAATGTGAAATTTCATAATTTCTTTTTTATATAATATTAGGGAGGTTATATTTTAACACATTATAATAACCTATTATAATTTATAATGTAAAAATATATACACTTTTTATTAAAAAAATGTATATAATTTATAGAATGAAAATAAAAAACAACATATAGTTCATAAAAATTATAAACTATAGTATATTGTTTTTATATTAAAAACACATAACCCTTATTAAAGGGGTTTAAAGGACATAGACCAAGTTAAAAGAATTTTACCAAGTGCAAGTAGATTTATGAGAGTATAGATTAACCTGCATATTTTACAGAGGGGACAAGTAATTTCACCCGACCAATGAAATAAATTGAAATCCTTATTTTCATGAACCTTGTCTCCTCCCTTCATTTACTCTTAATTTTACCCACACACATTTAAAAGTATGAAAATATTGTAAAATATTTTATATAATTCCTGCAAGCTAAAAACTTTAAAAACTTTTGTGGCTATAACTACCAATATTTTAATAAATATTTACCACACTTCACGTGGGCCACTAATAAACTAGCCCCTTTTTTTTAATTCTTTATTTATACTTGAGAGTTCCACATTTATACTGAGATATTATCTCATTTTATTCTCCACTCTCACTCTTATATAAAAGAAAACCTTTAAATAGGTTTATTTATATAGTTTTTATAAACTATAAGATCTAAATGAATGGGGCCTCTCCTTACGTGGATAATATAAATGGTTAGGGACACATGTTCAAAAAGTGGACAAGAAATGAAAAAATAAAATGCGTACGCGCATTTTTTCTAAAACGCGCTCATTTTTAATTTGTTTGGCTCAGAATCACCGAAGCATAACGCGTACGCATTTCAAACTACACAAAATATGCATGCATTTCAAACAACACAAAATGCGTACGCATTTTGTGTAGTATGGACCATGCATATGTGTTTTGGTGGTTTATACTTACAAAAATAAATGTTTAAGTATAAGATTTCTTTTATTATTTCTTATACTTTTATTATTTCTTATACTTTAAATTTATTTTAGTAAATATAAGAAATTAGGGTCACTCTGCACCTTATGGAAGTGGTCTCGTAGCTCCAATAGTTATAATCTAGAAGATAGTTTTTCAAAATCTAATCTAGTCAGTACTTACTCATTTTCAGGATTTCAACAAACGACCTAAAACTTTCAGGGCATATATATTGTAGTCGGTCTTTGTTTTGGGAAAGCATATAGTCATTTTTTAGGTTTTTGACCTTCTAAAATGGATTTTGGCCCTACCACTACTTGAATTGGTACTAATTTTTAAATTTGGTCCATAATTCACTTTAGTGACCATGAATTAACTCTATGATGTTTGTAGATAGTTCTTACTAAAAAGAGATCCTCACTTTGTAGATAGAGGATTGTTCCCTGAATGGGATTCTTGTCCTATGGCCAAAATGAGGTGATTGTAATGTGCCTCCTCCTTAAGGTGTGATAACACTACTAGGTGTTGAATGAGTTGTTATGAATAGTACCAAGTGAATTGCATCAAGTGAACTCAGATGATTGCTCATTCTTAGAAACATGGTGCTCCATATAAAGATCATCCCCTCACCTTTCCTAGCTCTAAAAGCATCCTTTCATGGAATCAAATTCATGATTCTCATACATGCTTTTACTCATATGTCTCTTATGGAGACAAACAATGCCTTAATACTTCACAAATAATGGTCCTTGATAACTCGGTGACATGACTAGCTCATTTTAGCTTGTTCTGAAGGGTGTTCAATTAACTACAAAATGGCCAAAAATGCCTTTTTAGGCCTTCAAAGGAAGTAGTCTCTCATAAAAACTAAATGAGTCGATCGATCACCTTAAACATTATTCCTTACACACTAAAACATGCTAAATGATATTTTTAGGACTTTCCTTTGGGTGAGGGTTTATGATTTAGGGTTTAGGTTTAGGGCTCGGGGTTTAGGGTTTAGGGCTAAGGGTTTAGGACTCAAGGTTTAGAGTTTAGAGTTTAAGGTTTAAGGTTTAGTGTTTAAGGCTCATAGTTTAGGATTTTAGGTTTAGGGTTTAGGGTTTAGGTTCATGGTTTAGGGTTTATGGTTTAGGGTTTATGGTTTAGGGTTTTGGTTTAGGGTTTAGGGTTTAGGGTTTAGGGTTTAGGGTTCAAGGTTTAGGGTTTATGGTTTAGGGTTTTGAGTTTAGGGTTTAGGGTTTAGGGCTCAAGGTTCAAGGTTTAGGGTTTAGGGGTCGGGGTTGAGGGTTTAGGGTTTAGGGTTCAGAGTCGAGGGTTAGGGTTTAGGGTTTAGGGTTCGGGGTTTGAGGGTTTGAGGGTTTTAGGGTTTAGGGTCAGGGTTTAGGTTTAGGGTTTTAGGGTTTAGTTTTTAGGGTTTAGGGTTGAGGGTTTATGTTTGAGGGTTCAAGGTTTAGGGTTTAGTCTTAGGGCTTATGGGTTTAGGGTTTATGGTTCAAGGTTTAGGGTTTAGGGTTTAGGTTTAGGGTTTAGGGTTTAGGTTTATGGTATAGGGTTTTTGGGTTTAGGGCTTAGGGGTTTAAGGTTTAGGGTTGAGGATTTAGGTTTAGGGGTTTAGGGTTTAGGAGTTAGGGTTTAAGGTTTAGGGTTGAGGATTTAGGGTTTAGGTTTAGGGTTTAGGAGTTGGTTTTTAAGGTTTAAAGGTTAGGTTTAGGTTTAGGGTTCAGGGTTTATGGTTTAGGGTTTAGGGTTTAGGGTTCATGGTTTAGGGTTTAGGGTTAGGGTTTAGGGTTTAGGGTTTAGTTTTTAGGTTTAGGGTTGAGGGTTTATGTTTAAGGGTTCAAGGTTTAGGTTTTGGCTTAGTTTGGCTTATGGCTTAGGCCTTAGGGTTTAGGGCTTAGGGTTTAGGGTTTAGGGCTTAGGTTTAGGGTTTAGGGGTCAAGGTTTAGGTTTAGGTTTAGGGTTTAGGATTTAGGGCTTAAAGTTTAGGGTTTAGGGCTTAGGGTTTATGGTATAGGGTTTAGGGTTTAGGGCTCAAGGTTTAAGGTTTAGGGTTGAGGATTTAGGGTTTAGGTTTAGGTTTAGGGTTTAAGGTTTAAAGGTTAGGGTTTAGGGTTTAGGGCAAAGGGTTAGGGTTTAGGTTTAAGGCTTGAGGTTTAGGGGTTTTAGGGTTTAGGGTTTAGGTTTAGGTTTAGGTTTAGGGTTTAGTCTTTAGGGTTTAGGGTTTAGGGTTTAGGGTTTAGTGCTTGGGGTTTAGATTTTAGGGTTTAGGGGTTAGGGTTTAGGGTTTATGATTTAGTTTTTAGGGTTTAGGGTTTAGGGTTTAGGGACCTTTAGGATTTAACATTTAGGCCTTAAGGTTTAGGGTTTACGGTTTAGGGCTCAGGGCTCAGGTTTAGGGTTTAGGGGTTATGGTGCATGGTTTAAGGTTTATGACTTAGGGTTCTGGGGTTCAGAGTTATGGGTTTAAGGTTTAGGGGTTAGTTACGGGTTTAAGGTTTAGGGGTTAGAGATTAGGGCTCTAGATTTAGGGTTTAGGGCTCAGGGTTTAAGGTTTAGGGTTTAGGGCTCAAGGATTAGGGTGTAGGGTTCAAGGTTTAAGGTTTAGGGTTTATGGTTTAGGGATTAGGGTTTAGGGTTCATGGTTCATGGTTTATGGCTTAAGGTTTGGGGTTCAGAGTTATTGGTTTAAGGTTTGGGGGTTAGAGCTCTGGGGCTCTGGATTTAGTATTTAGGTTTAGGGCTTAGGGCTTCGGGGTTTAGGGTCTAGGGTTAGGGTTTAGGGTTATGGGTTTAGGTTTTAGGTTTAGTATTTAGTGTTTAGGGTTTAGGATTTATTATTTTGGTTTTAGGGTTTAGGGTTTATAGTTTAGGGTTTAGGTCTCATGGTTGAGGGTTAAGGGTTTAGGTCACAGAGTTTAGGGTTCATCGAATTTGTAGGCAGAACATTCAAAGAGAGTCATAAAAATTTGATGTTTTTCATCTGTTGATATTTTGAAGGAGGGAAATGTCATATTCTTGATTTTCCAATCCTTCCAAAGACCCCAATAGTCCTCAATCCTTGGATGTATAGGGAGACACTATTACTTGGCTTCCATTTATAATGATAGAGATATTTGAAAATTCATGTTATGACCTCTAAATCTATATGAATTTCAAGTTGCTTGGAAATCACATCACACCCTTCACTAGGATTGATGACTACCCCTATCTTTTTGTTCAAGGGATTTTGAAAACATCCATGGGTTTATCATATAAGGAATTATCAATGAATGGAAGGTCACTAAGTCGTAGGCCAGGTAACTCCCATTTAGAACTAAACAAGAAAGATTTACTAGGTGATTGATAACCCCTTAGTGTTCTTAGCCATTCCCCTATTTCTATGCTTATTTTGAACACTTTAGGAAGTTCTGTCAAATTTACTATCCATTCCAAGTAGAACACTTGAAACTTTATCTTTCTCCGGAGGAGAGGATACTACAGGAAATTCAATTATGATCCTACACCTCTGCATTGATATATTCTCTATGTTTCTTTTGTTTCCTTTAAGATTAATTTTTTTGTTGTGATGGTTATTTTTTCCAGCTTCCAATGGGTCATCCTGGCTTGCATAATACCATACATGGAAATATGAGAAATGTGAAATTTGTTTCAGAGTTTGAATAAATTTACATTCAAGAGCAAGTATATGTGGGGAGAAACAAGTTTGGAAGAGATGTGTAATATATGCATTACAAGGCACAAGGTAGATGTCATATCCATTTAGTTACTTGTCCCACCTCTCATAAACAAGGTAGTTCTATAAGCAAACTCAATGATGGTTCTAGGCACGAGACTAGAAAATATCGATGAAATATGGTTTGGGGTTTAGGTTTAGGGTTTAGGGCTCATGGTTTAGGTTTAAGGTTTAGGGTTTAGGGTTTAGGGTTCAAGGTTTAGGGTTATGGTTTAGGATTTAGGTTTTAGGTTTTAGGTTTAGGGGGTTTAGTGTTTATGGTAGGGGTTTACGGATCGAGGTTAAGGATTTAGGTTTAGGGTTTAGGGTTTTTGGGTTTAGGGTTTTGGGTTAAGGATTTTAGTTTTAGGATAAGGGTTTATGGTTTATGGTTCACAGGTTTTTAGGGTTTATGGTTTGTGGGTTCATGGTTTAGGGTTTAGGATTTAATGTTTAGGGATTAAGGTTTAGGGTTTATGGTTTAGGGATAGGGTTTAGGGTTTAGGTTTAGGTTTTAGGCTTAGGGCTTAGGGTATATGGTCTAGGGTTTAGGGTTTAGATTTTAGGGCTCAGTGGATAAGGGTGTAGAGTTCAAGGCTTAGGGTTTAGGGTTTAGGATTTGTTGTTTAAGGTTTAGGGTTTAGGGGTCAAGGTTTAGGGTTTAGGATTTAGGGCTCATGGTTTATGGTTTAGCATTTAGGGCTCATGGTTCATGGTTTAGGGTTTAGGGTTTAGGGTTTAGGGCTTATGGCTTAGGGTTTAGGGCTTAAGGCTCAGGGTTTAGGGATCACGGGTAAGGGCTGAATGTTTAAGGTTTAGGGTTTAGGTTTTAGGGTCTAGGGATCATGGTTAAAGGTTTAGGGTTTAGGTTTAGGGCTCAAGGTTTATAGTTTAGTGTTTAGGTTTATGGCCTATGGTTTAGGGTTTCGATTGTAGAAGTTAAATGCTAAAATATTTAGGCTAAATGCTGAAATCTGAAAAATTACCTATGTACTGACCAAATTATACTTTAAAAACTATCTCCTAAACCATGACTCATGGAGCTATGAGACTAATTCCATAAGGTGCAGAGTGACCCTAATTTCTTATATTTACATAAATAAATTTAAAGTATAAGTTTTTCATTTATTATTATTTATATTATTATTTATATTTTATTATTTATTATTAGTTTTTCATGTATTATTATTTATATTTATTATTATTACATGTCAAAAGCATACATAATGCTTTATACTACAAAACGCGTACACGTTATGTTTATACTACATAGAATACGTACGTGTTTTGTAATTATACGTATATGTATACATGCTTTTTTTATTTTCTCTTTTCCCAAGCCATGCCTCAAGGCTTGGGATCCGGTTTGTTCCCCAAGCTTGAGGCATGGATCTGCACAAACACAACAAACAATGAGTTTTTACAAGAAAATGTAAAAATGACACTTCCTCTATGATAAATCAAAATAAAACAATCGATCCATTTTAAAAAATTATACCATGACGTAGAGCAAAGTCTCTTCTTTCTAAAATATAATTTTCAAATTTTTGACTAATATAAGGTTCCATATTATTTATTTTCTAACTATGCCTTTTTATAGCTATTTTTCAAGTGTAAATATGTCTATCTTTCATGGTGTATCTTTTTTTGGGTGATCAAAATTAAAAAAATATATACTAGCCCAAACTAGGCATAATTCTATACATATTAAAAAAAAAATCTAATTTTTGATATTTTTGAGGTAGTTAGGGGGCATGGTTGAGTCTCCGTTATTTTTCAAAACATAAAATTTATGTACTAGAAAAATCATAAATAAAAAAATATTCACTAAAAATCTTTAAAAAAATGGAGCCCAAACTAGATGCTCCTAGCTATCTTTCTACCAAAGGGTTTTCAAAAATACTAAATGGTGCTCAAAAATGGTGGGGGCACGAAAGTCACTCTATTATGTTTTTAACAAAAACAGAGCATCTGTTGGTATTTTAGTTGTTTGACCCACTTAAACTTATCCGTTTTCAATAAAATTTAGTAGCTTAGAAACTAGACTCAAAATGATACGATTCATATTTCTACAACATCTTCCAATTTTGAGTGTAACTATTTCGAAAAACTCATACAAGTTGAAGTTTTTTTTTTAGAAAAACCTTATTCTATATTATATATTTGTATTTAAAAATAATAATATAGTTTTCAAATTATATAGGATATAGTTATAGATTAAATATAAAGTATAGTTTTTCAAATCAAATCCTTTTAGAGGGGACTAAAGAACAAGGGTATGAATTTACCTTCCAAATATTTAACTCGCAAACATTTGAAATTATAGAAAACATGAAAATTATTCCGTATAGTAATAAATCCTTCCTTTTTGTATGTGACTTTCACACAGTAAATATTCGAGGCCCCTTTCATCTATACAAACATCAATCTTCAAACAAACATTAATTCCATATAATTTACAAAATATAAATGAGATTAAGAATCATATCATATTACATCTCCCCAAAAATTAGGGATTTAAAATTGAAAAACCCTAAAAATTTACCAAGAGTTTAATTGCACAAATTTAATGCCAAAATAAATTGGAAAAAAAAAAGAAGGACCGGATACTTTTAAATACACTTTTTGGTTGGTTGAAAAATCCGTACAAATTAAATAAATAAAATACAAAACATTTGATCTTAATTTATTTAATTTACCTCACTCGATACCATGTTAGAATTTGAGGATTCTAATAAATATGGATTTAATCGACTTACATATTACATAGTGTTACAATAAATTAAATAAATAAATACTTACATGAAATAAATAACACATGTGACACAAGATTTAAAGTGGAAAACCTTAAAAGGGTAAAAACTACTACGTGAAAATAACCTTTTACTTCAAAGAACTTATTTTATATTGTGAAGATCGCCTCCTCCTTTGAAACCCTATTTACCAAGGGTAAAACCAAATCACTTGATTTGCACACTTTGATATATCTCCCAAATATATCAAATAAGAACCTAAAGTCCTTTTTATATAAGGTGATCGGGTATGTCTCCCAACCCACCTTTTAACCTAAAATGGTTGACACATATACCTAGGTTTATAATTTTTAATATTAGAAATATAATTATTTCATGAAATTAAATATTTAACCTAAAGTATATACCTAGGTTAGCATATTTAATAATAGAAATATAAATATTTTATATTGTTAAATATTAACCTATATATTAGTGATGGACCCATATATATTAAGGGTTGGCTAGACCACTTAATCATTATGTTCCAACATCTATTAGACCTACTCAAGAGCCTCTTCCAACGAGGTGGGAGAGAAAGACCGAATATTTTATTATAGACCATGAAAAAGTGCCTTAAGGAATAGGTGGAAAAGATTTTGGTTAAGGAAATGATTGTCTTGATTAGATAAAAGTTTTCATCTCTCGATGATATCATGAGTGATGCATTTAGATATTGTTTTAAATTAATGACATTTTGAAAGGTATTTACAGGGAAGGACATGTTGTTGAAATTCCTTCACTAATGTTTGGACCAAACTCTCTAAATCCATAATAGAGTGTGAAGGGAGCTGATTGTACCATTCTAAAGAAAAAAAAGACAAAAGTCTTTGTAAGGAGCTTGGTCGTAGCATAGATATTGATTTGAATCCATTTTGTATAGATGTTTCCAAATTTCTTAAGATAGATGGTTGGATCGATTGATCCATCATAGGAAATGGTAGGAGATATCTCCTCTAGATTCATAGAAGCTATGAAAGGAGTTAGGGGTTCATTTTTTAATGTTTGAAAAATGTTATTGTGAATTGGAGGAGGGATGGGATTCCCATTAGCAACCAAAGAAAAATGAGGTGTTGAACCATGATTTGGATCTATTAGAATATGATATGGTTGTGATTCCATTTTAGGAGTTGTTTTTGTAGTTGAAATAGGCTATAGGTAGTAGATGACTTCATAGTTTCCACTTGATACAACAATTTGATAATCAAGAGATTAGGATCAATTGGTGAATCGGTGTCATTGGAGTAAGAATCCTTGATGTTATTATTTTGTATGGGTGTTTTCGGGGAATTATTAGAAGTTTCTCCAATTGCAAGAGATCTACAATGGTCATTGGGTTTAGAATGATATCTTAAGCTCATTTCTTACATGGGATCCATAACTGGGAAACTTTGATTATATCCCCTTCTTTATTAGTTGTATAGAGTTCATTATTGCTCATATTTTTAATAACTTCCATAGGGTCAATCCCTATAATTTCTACTAAATTCCATTCAACCATGGGATATATTTCGACATGATTGGTCATGTTGGTGCACAAGTGACCAATAAGCATCAGATGGGAGAGATACATGTTCAAGAAGGATCCACTTTGATACAACATCACAACCAATGTCATTGATATATAAAGGGAAGGCAAGAGATCCACATAATTTTAAGCTTTCATGGAACATGGTGAGTCATCTCACTTAGGTGAGGTCATAGTTCTTAGGTGTCATGGTGGTTTTAATAGATTTTGATTCCGTCAAATGCAAAAAAATGAGGATCATGTGGGATAACATGAACACTAACTAATTTTCACTTCGTTAATGTGATGAGGTTCCATGGGGGAGCAAGCATCAACTATGAATGTGCATGTAAAGAAAAGGAAAAGGTCACATATCATTCACCATCTCTCATAAATCTAAAAAAATGAAGGGGTACAAATACGGGTGTTGCGTAACCCTCGATGCATGTAATCATACCTCCTCAGTGGAGAAGGGAGTTACATTCCCAAAATGAAAGTAACTCCCATATGATGCACGATGCATAATTATGTGTATGGCACATATGACAAAATCATAATATGTCATAACCCCTATGACACCTAAGACATATATTCTCACCTAAGTGAGATGACTCACGTGATGTGAAAATGAACACACCAACTCCCCCTTCATCATAGCGTAGGATGAGGTGACAAGTCAAAAATGTGAAATGGGTACCGAAGACAAATCCTAATGAAGCACCCATGCACAACAAGGATCTCAAATAATGGAGGAAAACCTAGTGGGAAATACATACACTAAGAGATGGAAAAACTCTCTAACAATCTAAGAAAGATTCCACAAATGGGTCCTCGACAACTAAGGCATAATAAGTTACCCATGTGCAAAAGGGAAATATTTTAGGAAGAAGAAAAGAGGAATGAAAAAGAATTCATAGATGGATCTAAACTCTACAACTCTAGGAAGTCTCTAAGAAGAGTGTTGATGACATGATCCTTGTCCCAAGAGACTAAATAATATCCAACTACATCAAATAGTGTGCCTACCCTTATGAAGGGAAAAAATGGTGTACTATAATCCCACCCACTTTGTCAGACAGAAACTAAAGGCAGCAAAGACGAAGAATTTTGAATATGGTCTAATAAAATGTGGCATAGATCTATAAAATGAGTGCACAACAACCTGAAGGTAATGTGACAATTGTATAATTTTTAGAGTGTGAGAGGGGAACATCCACCGAAAGCATTACCAAGTGAAGTGAAGGTAATTAAATAACCCCCAAAATAGAAATAGGATCCACAAAAAGATTTGGATCAATGATGGTCTCCAAAAATTTGAAATGATAAGAGTCCCGTGAAAGGGAACTTCCAAAAAGGAGATGAAGGGCTCCTTCAAAACACACCTGTAAAAGGATGAGAAACTCCTTGTACTACATCACAAGTAGTCACCTTGTGAAGAAAAGATGAATTTTCAGTAGATACTTCTCCCAAAAATTTGGCTCAACAAATAGAAGAGTGATGTCAAACAAGTAAGAATCATCAACATATGAAGGAGGGGAGTGGAAAGGGCTTTGTACACCGGAAATGGAAAGGAGGAAAATGCAATGATAGTATTAGGTTGGGAATAAGACTGCTTGTTGTCTAATAGAAAGGGAGGAGTGTCGCATACTGGAATGTGGCCAAGAGGAGGAGAGAATTCCTTAGTAGTACTCTCTTCATCAGAACTAGAAGCAGAATCCTCATCATCGGGGATAGAATCAAGTGAGTCTGTGTCATTGGAACTGTCATCACATGAAGAATAAGAGGAGACAATTGTAGCAACAATAGTAATATCGAAGGGTCTCAAAATACATACTAAAAGATGCTCCAAGATGGTGTGAGGAGGATCTGATTCTACCACATGAAGGTGGGAGGTATGGTGGCATGCAACATCAAATGACCAATAACATGGTCATGCATGTGGAGATATTAATCAAGACAACAAGAATCATTGGGCACAAGAACTGGCCCATGTAGAAAGGGAGTAAGGCCCTCATAGGAAAAGTAACGTTCTATAGAAGCATGCCATGATGTATAGTTCTCTCTACTAAGAATATGAGATGGAGTCCGTAGAGCGATCCTGTGAAGCTCAAGTCCTGGAAAGAACATCCTCCATTATGTAGAAGAAAGAAGTGCAAGAAGCATGAAAGGAAAGGTACAAGATTACAAGATGTGAGAATCACCAAGAATGCATCTACAAGCAATATACCCAAGAACAATGATAACCCCTTGTTTGCAGCACTTTATAAGTAGTGTGTTGATTACAATATGTTGTGTTCATGCAATGTGGGACATTGACTAATCACCTTACATTAGGTTATGCATGTGCAAATGTGGAGGCCGTAATAATTATGAGTTGGAAGAAGAGGAACAACATGCAACAATGCACAAAAGGGCATAAGAAAAATAAGGCTTCAACATTTCTCAATGTGAGAGAAGACATCTCACATCGAAAAAATGGGCTCTCACGCAAGGTTATGGCAAACACGCTCACTAGCCGCATGCAAAGAGGAGAACTATAATGTATGAGAGCCATAAAAGTGGCCCAAAAATCCCAATAAACCTATAATGAGGCTCAAAAAAAAAAAAAAAAACACCCCCATAATGATGAATTTTAATTATTTTTTCTTAATTAAATTATGACTAATTTGAAAAAGGAAAAAAATGACAAAACAATATAAAAGGAGGGAGAAGATGAGTTTTGGTCAAAGGGAGAGCTGGTGAGATGGAAATTTTCTCGGTGAGTTGGGGAAAAGTTATACAAAGGAGGTGGATCCCGAGATAAATGGCAATATCATAGATGAGTTATGCCACCGAGTGGCTCGGCAAGTCCGAGCATCGTGTTGGGTTGAGCGGATTGGTTGAGGAACGGGACGAGCCGCACATTGGGAAAGCCGAGTAAACCGGTGAGTGGATGGTACTTCAAGATGGAGTTTCATAGTTTTTAGTGCATGAATTATGGTGGGTCCAAGTGATTTGTGTCGAAGGTTGGTCATATGTGAACCCATCAATCAAGTGAGTGACACACGCAGAGGTTCCAATAATCAATGAGGTACAATGTGCAAGGAGGGATGAGGTGGGCACCGAGTTGAGCTAGAGGATGTCAAGTGGTGATTTGATCTCGGGAGGGATAATACACATCACATGGGGAGTTGTTGGTCTAGAGATTCAGGTCCGAGCCATGAAGGGTAAGCAAAGTGTTGAGGATCCATTGAAGGGTCGTCGAGTTGTGGAGGCCATGTGTAGATCAAACCAAATAAGGGACCAATAATCCAAGTAACCATTAAGCTAAGCTAGAGGATAGTTTCTTAGGTGTCGTGTGTTGGAAAGGAAGATGGAGGGGTCATTGTAACACTCAAGGAAGAGGGGCACGCCACATGATTCAAGAATGTGAAACTTAGTGTGAATGATAATGTTAAAGCACGAGTTGGACGATGTAGACAACACCAATCCGAATGCGTAACACAAGCCAAAACCGAATAGAGCAAGAACGAACTAGTATGGGAAAGAATGGTTGAACCGGTTTAGGTGAGCAAGGACCATGTAGGGATAAAGAATAATTGTGATCGTGGATGTAGGGGCTCAAAAGGAATAGTGAGGCACGAGGATGGAACATGGCTGAAATGCA
This sequence comes from Taxus wallichiana var. yunnanensis, assembly GCA_018340775.1. Classification (NCBI taxonomy): domain Eukaryota; kingdom Viridiplantae; phylum Streptophyta; class Pinopsida; order Cupressales; family Taxaceae; genus Taxus; species Taxus wallichiana. The sequence continues at coordinate 640,628,064 of CM031239.1, read as the reverse complement.
CGTGTAGAGTTTGGCCAACAGAAAGCGGCGAGTAGGGACAACGCAGATCGTGTAAAGCCAACAATGCAAACACACATGGTCAAAGGTCCCAAAACAAAACCCATCGTAGAAGAACCCAAGTAAGGCTAAGTTGGATAGTGACTCGGAGCAGCAAGCTACAAAAGAGAAGGGGGATACGGGAGCTAGCTAGCTCGACGATCCGGGGCCGAGTTGGACCCAAAACTAGCCTTATGCAACCTCAAAACCAACACTAAAACCTGATCTAAAACCTCCAAACTCATATGCAAAGCTCTAGAATAGTATACAAGGCCACGGAAACCATGAAAAACATGAACAAAGAAAACTCAAACAAACCCAAACAAGATGAACCCGAAATAACACCAAATCAATGTATATGAGGTATAGATGGAATAACCATTATGACACTTACATATGAAACTTGCAAGAGCAATAACAACAAAAACTAGAGAGTAGTGTATATCCCAACAAGCTATGATACCATGACAAAGAAATAAAAAATGCGACAACACGAGGATCATGTGGGATGACGTGAAAATCAACCGAGTTGCACTCGACAAAGCATGACAAGGTTCCATAAGGGAGTGAGCATAAACCATGAATGTGCATTGAAAGAAAAGGAAAAGATCACATATCATTCACCATTTCTCATAGATCTAAAAAAGGAAGGGTTACAAATAGCAAAGAGTGTTATGTAACCCCCAATGCATGCAATCATACATCCTCAAGTGGATAATGGGAGTTACATTCCCATAATGGAAAGTAACTCCCATATGATGCACTCGACGCATAATTATGTGTATAATGCGTATGAAAAAATCATAATTTTTCATAACCCCGTAACACCTAAGACCTATGACCTCACCTAAGTGAGATGACTCACCACATGATGTGAAAAATTCACACACTAACAACAAAAACCCAAAGGAATTCATAAGGGGTTCAGACTAGCTAAGAAGATCTTAAGAGAAGACACAATAAGGATTACAATATATGACCTTTACAAAATTATTCCTAGAATGTATACGTGATCGGTAATGCAAGGGTGCATACAAGTTATGCAGACACAAAATCTATGCACATGGGTACATTTTTAGGTCCTAAAGCATACTAATGTATACATGATTCCTAAGCAATAAAACTAGTAGTTGACAATTCCTTTTGGCCTTTTGGTTACTTATACCTTGCATTTTTATTTTTATGAGCTTGACTAAGCGTCTTTTGGCTTTACACATATTACAGTTCTATCGGCACTTTATGGATTTACCTTTTGATGGCCTCAGATACTAAGCACCCGGTTAGGACATAAGCACTAAGGTGCTCTGTCCTTCTTGGATGCTCCTATCTCTATCTTTCTTCTTCTTACTCTTTTAGGTCTCTTTTCTACTTATTCACCTTATAATACCTTTTTTCAGCCTTTCAAAGCAAGTCAATTACGAAATTCAAATGAGGGAATCATATACATACTTGGTTACTTCTTTCAAATAGGGGACCAATCATAATAAGCATTACTTATCACCACCTAAGCTTACACAAAGGCACAAGAGCACTACAAAGTACATATATAGCATATCCATACAAGGGTCAAGGGTTGTATTGGTCTGCATACACTGCATAGGATGGGAGTTTATTTTATTCGATCATACACATTCTACATATATGGGAAGACATAGATCTAGAATGTTATCATCATGTAACTTGCACAAGGGAAACCTAGGGCATAAGACATGGATACACACATAGAGAGAACTACATGGAGTATGAGATGTAGTGCTGCGCTCGGTTGTAAGTTCACTCTTTGGGTGACCACCAGGGTCAATCTAACTCCCCATTCTGCATCATTTTTATTAGATTTGATGTGGTTTATGGGCATGTGCAGGTAGTCATTTATTTTGTAGGTTATAGGTGTGATCGGTGATCTAACAACAAAATTGGAGTGACAAATAATGACTAATAGCAAATGTCTTTAGCCTTAGAAACAGATCAAAACACGTGAATTTTAGAGATACATAGGCACCCGATCATAGTTGTTAGCATATGGGGTGTTCTTTCCTCCTACGGGCACTTCTTCCCACCTACAGTGCTTCTTCCCTATACATTCCTATGTTTTGAACCCTCGACGAGCCATTTTGACATTGTTTCTAGCCTATTCAAGTATATACACAGTCCCGATCACTCCCAAGTTATACAAAATCAGCTAAGTCATCATCCCTCTCTCATTTGCTTAGGGTTTTACATCTTTGAATACTTATTGCTTACATGTTACTATATTTTATCATTTGAATATCATTTTTTTAGTAAGTTACTCTAAATTAAGATTTAATTCAAATTAGATTAAATCATTTGGTGAACCCAATTCACTCAAACCCTACCTTGCTTCAAGACCTTATTTTTATGCCCATCACCCGTAGTGGTCATTTTTCTCCTCTAGTGAACTAAGCTTCCTCCATTTTCCCATAAGCTCTCTAAACTAGGGGTTGACTCGATAATCCCATGATTAACTCAACCAAAATTCCTCTTGAAAAAATTGAAGCTTTTGACAGTGAACACTCATATGATGAGGACACTAATGTTGATCAAGCTCAACTTGACAAGCTCACTAATTTCCATTATGCTTTACGCACTAACCCTACGCATATTTTACATGTCCTAAATGCTCTAATCGCTACTAAAAATTATCGATATGCTACCACACTCCCTCTCATGGGTTCCTCCTTGGTCCATGACTTCCACCCCACCTTCCACCATTCATGTTTCTATTGCTACAACCACCGCTCCTCTCATTCCTCCCAATACTTCCCATACACAACCTGGATCCTCTTCAAGAACTCATGACCTAGCCTCATTATACCATGATTTACAAACCCAAATTTGCCAATTACAACAAGCTTCTTCATCCTCCTCTCCATCTCTAGATTCCTCACTCCTCCTTCATAACCATTTTACACCTGCATTCTCCTCTTACCTATTGCCTCCTAAATTTTTCACACTTAAATTTCCTATCTTCAATGGCCATAGTGACCCTTAGGAACACCTTCACTCCTTTCATGTTGCATGTCTTGACTATGTTGATGACCTTACACTATTAGAAAAATTATTTCCTCGAAGCTTACATGACTATGTTATGTGATGGTTCTATGATCTACTTGTCCATTCAGGTAATATCTTTTACATCTTTAGCTTGATACATTCCTTTCTCATTTTTCTATGAATATTGGCACTAAGATATCCTATGCATAACTAGATAAAATTAAACAAGGATCTAATGAACATCTTGTAGACTATGTCTTATGGTATAAGAACAACCTTGCCAAAATGACAAATGTTCTAGTTAATTTGGAATTGCAAGACATATTCATTCAAATCCTTTTTCCTCCACTCAAGAGTGTTTCATTTTTAAGACTTCTCCTTATTTTGATCAATTGTGTCACATGCTCAAATTGTCATGAAAGAAAACTACTATCTATGGGAAAATTGAATTATTATGATACTTCTTCCACTTCATCTTCCAACAATTTTCAAGCCAAATCCACATTCAAACCATCCACTAAGCCTACCAACTCTAAAGTTATTGTCAACGTTGTTTCTACACCATCCAAGCTTCAATTGTAATCCACGAGGCACACTTTTACTAAGCTACCTTACGCACCTTGGCTCCTATTACCACAACTCATTGAAAGAAATATGATTACTCTCCCTCCACCACTCAATCTAGATCCTTCTCGACCATGTGGATGTAATTACGATGAAAACACACACTATGATTATCACCAATGCAATGGGCATTCTACTAATCATTTTTTAAGCTCAAACATGTCATTCAAGATCTTATCAACAACAATGCAATTGAGCTTCTAGAGTCATCTACTTCTAAACCGTCAATGATAATCAAAAGCTTAAAATATTCAATGACCCATTACCTAATCATGACAAGTTGACTATTGATTCCTCTACAAATCATGCATATCATGTGTGCCTCCTTCCATCATGCCACTTTATTTTCTCATTACTACTATTGACATACCACCACCAATTATTACATTCTTAGATCATGAATACCATGCTACATTTTCTTTGATTCGTTGCATATTGATGCTTTTATTAGTGCTCATATAGTCAACAATACTATGGTCCATCCCTCATTCCCTTTCCAATGCATTGTTCTTTGCACTCTTATGGCTATCAAATTCCCAATATCTCAAATCACATTTCTGTTCCCCAATTCTTATGGACATGTATCATCCTTCCCATTACTATTGGGTTCCCTTACCATACCAACATCATTCCTTGTTACATATAAAATCAAATGATGTGACATGGTCTTAGGTCTCCTAGGTCTCCCAAGCTATCCCTTCCATGCTCCACTTATGCCTTAAGTTCATTCATAAAAACAAGTTTTCACCATTAAAGGTATTCCACAATGCACGCCATTACATCAGCCCATTCTCTCCTCTAATTTAGCCCCATTCATGGCATCTAGGCCTCTTCCACCTCTCAATCCTAAATCTATCACCGCACCTAGGTATCCCATCCATACACGGCCTACATCATGATGACCATGTCATCCTCATCTATCCATTAGTCCACCCCTTCGGCCTAAGTCCCCTACTTAGGAAGCCCATTCCTATAGGTGTTCTCCACCTCCTTTACCACATTGGTCTCCCTCACATACACATATTTACTCTCCTACACCACCAGTAGTATACCATGGTCACACACCTTCTTCTTCTCGATACTGATAAGGGTCCCTCCTCTTTGCTATCATCGGATAAATCTTTCCATCACTCACAAACTTAGGGGGCATAACACTTTCCCCCCATCCATCACAATTTGTTGTCTCTATGATCAACTCGTAGCTTATCTGCTACATTACATGCTTTGTGCTTCATGGTAAATATTTCCTAGCATCTAATCTCAATCACATACAATACCTTTGTTACCCAATGACACACTCTTGTTCTACGGTTCATACTTGACTATTGAGGGTGCAATTCCTAAATGAACCTCATGTCACACACATTTTTGGGGGAAACAAGGCTCCTCCCATCTACACATCTTGTATATCATAACACACCATCACATTCACACAACATCTACCTATCTTAGTTGTCTTTACTCTTGTTATCTTATACTACTTACATGTTGCACTTTGTTTCCTATGCTAGTTGGATACTTAGTATGTCATTATCTTTTTCTATACACACATGTGTTCACATGGTATCTTGAGGTGAATGCAGGACCTTTACAATTATTACATGATGCATGATGCTTGACATCGCTCTTTACCAGTCCCACCGAGGCTCTTGGGGCATCTACCTTTGTTACTCTCATACTCCACACTCAAAAGGTCCTATTATTATAATATTTACTACTTCTTGTCACTATCACTTACTTTTTCTGATCTATACATGCTTTGACATACTATTTATCTTTCTAACAGGATAATGGGTGCTTCATGTGTAGCATTTTCCTTGTAGGATACTATACAACCATGGTTATCTGTTACTTCTTATTTGCTATTGTTTGCCATTGTTTGCATGTTATGCCCTATGTGTTGCTTGATCATTGTTTTCTTATGGTCACTTTGGCCTTGAGTGTCTTATGACATTGTGAGTGATTTCCCATGTATGTAACCCACTTTTTTTAGTCCCTCTTATCTTCATAGTTGTTTGATACATTGTATTCTATTGCATGTTATCTATTTTACACTAACACTTGTTTATAGCCTATATTGTTTGCATGTGCCTTGGTTTCTACCATGCACATCCCCTACCCCTACATGTATCCAATCTATGATATGCATATCACTCTTTGGTCCTCTTGTTTGGGCCACATCCTCCTACATTCATCACACACACCCCAAATGAGGGGGAAACTATTGGGTGAATAAATCACCCTTCTAGTAGCACATGAGCTCTAGAATAGAACAACACAATACATAATTGGAAAAGGCACACAATTACAGAGTGGTCAGAATCAAACTTGGATCACAATCAAAAGGTGACACTAATGCCCGGTATTAGATAGGAGCATGGTGGGTGCATGTGTCCTGGGAAAAAATAGACAATTTTTCAATTTAGCATAGTTTCCAACAAGTTACAGTATGGATCTACAATATCATACACTTAGATTTAGTTACAGAACTCCGTCATTCAACTCCAATTTAGTTACAATTTAGTTACAAATCTAGACATGCCAATCCGAGTTTGTACTTATCATTTGAGAAGCATCATGGAAGGAGAGAAAAACATACCTCTCTTCCCAACACTCTTCTCTTGGCATGAGATTGCACAAAAACTCATCATTGGCATGAGATCACCCAAAACCTCACTCTTGGCATGAGATCACCCAAAAATTCATCCTTGGTGGCAAGGATGCTCAAATTGTGGCTCAAAGCTTTCTTGGTTAGGAATTGATCACTCCTAACCCCATCCGACAACATCTCTAAGACAAATAAGACAATTTTTTATCCTATACTCTCTCATACATCAAGTGTACTCTTTCCTTAGCTACTAATTTCTACACACTTTTTACTTATACATATGTTTCTATGATCTTTCACATATGAGACTTTGACTACTCTCTTGCTCTTCTTTTACAATTCCATCCTTACGAGCAACAAGAAGTAACTCACATCAATAGGAACAAACTCCAACAACACGCTACTATGTTAGTGTAGGTTATTATTTATTCTTTTATTTATTTATTAGGATAATTATTACACTTATGTTAGCCCTACACTTTTTGGGTTAGCTTGCTTAGGTTTACTAGTTGTGTGGAGTTAGCTTACTAGTTGTGTTGAGTTAGCTTCTCAGTTATGAGGAGTTAACTTACTAGTCTTATGGAGTTAACTTAACTACTAGTATCAATTAGTGGGAGTTCTTCACCACTAATTTAGGTAGTAGTTGCACTTCCCTCCTATATGTATATCTTTCTTATTGAATAATTCAAGTCATTCTATTGTAATGTATTGAGCATTATGGATTATGATGGATTTCCATATATGGTATTTTAGCTCTTCTGTTTTACAAATCTAATGTGGTGTGCTATTATCATCTAAGATCATGGCTTGGAACAATCTTCTTATCATTCCTTTCATGGTATCAGAGCAATAGATGATGTAGACATCCATCTGTAAGTTTTTCTTTACAAACAAGGGTTTATTATTTTCATGTATTTGGAATTTGTTAGTAATTTTCTGTAAAGATGCATTTTTATGCAAAATGGAGTGTGGAATTGGATTTGGAAGGTGCAAAACCCTAGAATCAACTATAAACTCAACCATATTTTGAGATAGTCAAATCATGGTGCATTCTTTTATCCATTAGATGTAAGCGTGTACCTTCCGGATGCATTCTTTTACCCTCTAGGTATTTTGGTTTTGGATGTAGTATTTTATCCATTGGATGTAGATTTGTACCCTATGGGTGCATTATTTTATCCATTGGATATAAGCATGTACCTTCCAGATGCATTCTTTTACCCTCTGGATATTTTGGTTTTGGATGCATTCTTTTATCCACTGGACGCAGATTTGTACCCTCTTGGTGCATTCTTTTATCCATTGGATATAAGCATGTACCTTCTAGATGCATTCTTTTACCCTCTAGATATTTCAGTTTTGGATGCAGTCTTTTATCCACTAGACAAATATGTACCCTCTGGGTGCATTATTTTATCCATTGGATATAAGCGTGTACCTTCTAGATGCATTCTTTTACCCTGGATATTTTGTTTTGGATGTAATCTTTTATCCACTTGACGAGATCAAGTACCCTCTATGGGTGCATTCTTTTATCCATTAGATATAAGCGTGTACCCTCTGGACGCAATGATTTACCCTCTAGACATTTTAGGTTTTGGGTGCAGAATTTTATCCTTTGGTCACAAGCATGTATCATGTGGATGCACTCTTTTACCCTTTGGACATTTGGGTGTCACGTGTACCTTTTAAAAAAAGATCAGCATTAAAATATTATTTTAATAGCAAAACCTTCTAGAGCTCATAACTTTTGATCGTAGCTCAGATTAAGGTGATCTTTTTTTTGAAATTGTGTATTTTTTTGAGATCTACGCATTGGTGACATTTTTATACACATATTTAAAATGTAAAAGGTAATGTTACTCATTTTAATATTTACATGCACTCAATTATAAAGTGCCAAATTTGGGAGGGTGTTGTGATCACTTGTGGACACAATTTCGGTTGAGCCCAATGTCCTAAAATTTTGGGTATTGCATTCTTGTATCTATGGGTGTATACATTTATATCTCTCTTGTTTGTTGAGATATTTTGGATCTATATTTTTGACACTTTTTTTTTAGCATGTTGTGAGTCTCTCTTGGGGGAGCTATTCGGTGGAGCCAGTGTTAGTTTGTCGATTTTTGAGTAGTTGATTTTGACAACTCATATAGATTTGTGGTGTCACTCTACCCATTCTACAGTATGGGAGGGTGTGGTGTTGATATTGCTTCTTCGGGTTTCATGTCCTTACCTTGTTACCTTGGATTTTCTTAGATCGTGGCACTCCTATTTATTTGGATCTTGTGTCCACCTTGTTGCCTTGGTTGTTCTTGGATCGTGGCACACCTATTTGTAGTAGTTGATCAAATTATGTTTGGTGTTTTTTTTTCACTTTCAACATCACTCCATTGATAGTCTCCTTACATGGAGCTATTCTGGTGAAGCCCAGTGTCAATTGTTTTTTAGTTCTATGATCGAGAAGTGGATTAAGACCACAGGCGCACCACACTTCTTTAGCATTATATGAGTTTTTGGATCCGAGCTTCTGAGGATATCTTGCAGCAGGATTTTTCCCTCTCTACTTTGTTATTACTGGTTTTGGGTACCTTACGGTGTCTAATTTTCCTAGTTGTTGTACATGGGTACCTCATTAGGCCTTATTGTCGGGACCCACCTTTTTCACCCACTTAAGCTATGCTTACATGAGGGTGTTAGTGTAGGTTATTATTTATCCTTTTATTTATTTATTAGGATAATTCTTACACTTGTGTTAGCCCTACACTTGTTGGGTTAGCTTGCTTAGGTGTACTAGTTGTGTGAAGTTAGCTTACTAGTTGTGTTGAGTTAGCTTCTCAGTTATGAGGAGTTAACTTACTAGTCTTATGGAGTTAACTTAACTACCAATATCAATTAGTGGGAGTTCTTCACCACTGATTTAGGTAGTAGTTGCACTTCCCTCCTCCTATATGTACATCTTTCTTATTGAATAATTCAAGTCATTCTATTATAATGTATTGAGCATTATGAATTATGATGGATTTCCATATATGGTATTTTAGCTCTTCTGTTTTGCAAATATAATGTGGTGTACTATTATCATATGAGATTGTAGCTTGGAACAATCTTCTTATCGTTCCTTTCAACTACATATATGATTCACCCCTAGGGTCTACCTCCCTTTCCTAGTTGTCACGCTTCACATGGTTACTTTTCCACTCAGAACACTATCAAATACACTCCTCTCTAGATTACAAGGTACACATCTTATATCTACTTTATGCTATCAATTATTCACTCAACGACATAAAATGGGGGAAAATGTAAACACAAAATCTATGCACTTGGGTACATTTCTAGGTCATAAAGCATACTAATGTATACATGATTCCTAAGCAAGAAAACTAGTGGTTAACAACTCCTTTTGGCCTTTGGTTGTTTTATCTCTTGCACTTTACTATTTCTGAGCTTGATTGAGCATCTTTTTGGCTTTACACATCTTACAGTTCTGTCAACACTTGACTAATTTACCTTTTGATGGCCTTAGACACTAGCACCCAATTAGGACAAAAGTGCCTAAGCACTCCTATCCCTCCTAGGTGCTCATGTCCCTCTCTTTCTTCTTCTTACTCTTTTGGGTCCCTTTTGCTTCTTGGTCACCTTTTAATACTTTGGGTTGGCCTTTCAGTTGTCAATTACAAAATTCAAACAAGGGAATCATATATATACTTAGTTACTTCTTTCAAATAGGGGACCAAGCATCATAAGCATTACATATCACCACCTCATCTTATACAAAGGCACAAGAGCACTAAAAAGTACATATCTAGTAAATTTATATAGGGGTAAAGGGTTGCATTGGTCTGCATACACTACATAGGAGAGAATTTATTATATTCCATTGCACACATTCTACATATTCGAGACAACCTAGATATATCCTATTATCATCATTTAAATTGCACAAGGGAAACCTAGGCCATGGGACGCGGAAAACACACACACACACACAAAGAAATACATAGAGTCTGAGATGTAGTGTGGCACTCGGTCATAAGTTCCCTCTTCGGGTGACCACCGGGGTCATTCTAAATCCTCATTTTACATCGTTTTTATTAGATTTCATGTGGTTTGTGGGCATCTGTAGGTAGTCATTTGTTTTACAGGTACATGTGCGATCAATGATCTAATAGAAAAACTAGAGTGATAAAGAGCAATTATCAATGAAGATCTTTCGACTTAGAAAATATCGAACCTAATCATTTTATCAAACATAGGCACTCATATAATTCATTATCCCCTGGGGTGCTCCCCCTCCCGAGGGTGCTTTTTCCTTGTACATTCATGGGTTTTGAAACCTCAACAAGCCATTTTGACATTGTTTCCAACATTTTCTAGTAGATACACATGATCCGATCACTCCAGATTATACATAATTAGCTAAGTCATCATCCCTCTCTCATTTTCTTAGGGTTTTACATCTTTGAATTCTTATTGCTTGCATGTTACTATACTTAATCATCTGAATATCATTTGTTACAATAAGTTACTCTAAATTAAGATTTAATTCAAATTAGATTAAATTAAGTTGATAGTGTAAGGATGAAATGATAGTAGTTCAAAAAAATCATTCATACAATAGGGTTATGCATCATCCGATTGCATTTGGGAGAGTAAGAAAAATTAAAGGAGTGAATATGACCTAGTTTGTGGCAAAGCAATAATTCACGTCGAGGCTCACAAGAGTGTTTGACAAGTAAAAGAGAGGTTCCCAACTAGGTTTTTAAATATATGGATTCAATCTAACAATAACCACACTTTGTGTAGATACAAAGATGCCCAAGGAGTGATAATATCATAAATTTATATGATAGTATCCCTAGCCTTAGGATAGCTATAGGTTTCTAACACCTACAACTAATATAAAAATAGGCATCCTACTGGGATTCTGAAATAAAGAAGGGAGTAACCTGGGGTGGATAAATCCAAAAGGTATAATAATAATAATAAGACAATGTAATAAACCAAATAAAGCATACATCTACTCTAGTCTAAACTAATGAATGACCAACAACAACAAGCATATACATACAAAATAATAGACTAAAGAGAGTTAGAAATATTTACGTATAGCATGTGTGATGTCAATGCATAATCCTCTCTAAAGACAACACCATCAAGACATAGTCATTGTGGTTGGAGAAGGGGAAAATTCAACAAGATCTCTAATCCTAACTCAATATAGTGACCTAAATGAAAAATAGGCAATCTCCAAGACTCCAAAGTCAACTATAAGTGCAAAATAGTGCGAGCAAGAGTGATAATGCACAAATTGTATGTAGCAAGTAGTTGTAAGAATGGTGGTACTAACAAGAAAACAAATAGGTCTATATACCAAAATTCATCGCCCATGGGCGATGGCGTCGACCTTTGGGGCAAACCCTACAATTAAAGGCTAAAAACATGGGGAATGGAGGCCAATAAGATGTTAGTGTAAATAATCATTTACACCTAATAAGCTCATGTGAGCTAAAAATTGTTATTAGTTTTATTTTATTAGGAGTTTGTTTAAACTCCCGTAACTAGTTTAGATTGGTATCTCTAGTTTAGAGGGTTTGTTATCTCTACTTTAGATTGGCATCCCTTGTATCTAGGAGTATCAAACTACTTGTTAAACCTATTTAAATGGTTCTCCTGAATTGAGAATCATCAGAGATAAATAATTATTTCTCTGTTCTTCTTTATTGTGCTCTTATTTTCTCCTCTGTAATTCTCTGTGCTCACTCTTCCTGTGCTAGATCCCGCTGGTAGTTTTTTCATGGTATCAAAGCTTGCTATAGTAGGAGAGTTGAGTCGGTCGAGTAGTGGAAGGATGTTCACTTATTGAGAATTTGTGGAGTGTGGAGTGTTATTTTGTGACTGCGTGGAACCCCGAACTGCTCTTCCTTTAAAACAGACATAAGCACTGGGAACCCCATTGAACCAAAGGTGAGTTGAGTTGAACCACTTTCTGCTACAACAACCTGGAGGTCTACAATAGTAGCACAACAATCCTCTGCTAAAACACCATTGCTAATGTGATCAAGCAAACATTCAACACCACTATCATCATCTTTCGATCCATGATCTCCACTTCGAATGCAAGTCCTCCAACCCCCTGAGTACTTTGCTGCTTCTATTGTGATCAATTTGTTGGACATCTAGCTCTCAATTTCCCATTGGGCTTGCTACATTGTGGAGTTCATTGTGGCCTCAGCCAACGTAGGTAGTGGTCGTACTGCCGCCATATGCTTACTCACTAACAAACAACTGCTATTCATATTTGCTTCCATGGTGATTAATCTGTAAGTTCATGCACAACCTTATCTGATTGGCAGAGATAAAAGCATTTAAAAAAACTATAGTATTAAACTTTTAAATTTTTCTATAGTTTGTTATTAAAAATTGCATTATGGGGAAATTAATGCTTTTGAGGCCAATTAATACTTTGTTGGGGGGCTGTTTGTAAACCGAGGACAAATTTGTATTCCTTGTTTCCTCCTGGGTCCAACGAGTGGTCACACGACCATATTTGTCTTCTATTTGGTCAGTATTATAATCAATGAGCAATTTTTTATTAAAAATTGACTTATTTTATGGGAAATTGAAAGTTTAATAACTTTTGCACGGTAACTCGAAATTGAGTGCCTTTTTTGCAAAAGTTGATTATTTTTCATTCCCATCGCATTGAAGAAAATTTCATTAAAAAAGGAAACTTTGGAAAATAACCTCATTGAAACCATGTCAAGAGCCTTTTTTATCATCCTCGTCTTCTGGCCATACCAGGGATCTACGGTTGTTCGAGCCTCTAAACTCGATGAATTACCATGCTTGGAAACCGAAGATGCAATAACTCTTATAGTCTCATGGATTATGGCGTGTGTTTGATGATACAGTTCCTGCTTTCACCACAGAGAAGGACAAGTACCTGTATGCATGCAAGCAAGATGAAGCTCGGATTGATCGCGTTGAATGTAGCGGATAACCTCCAGTTTCATATTTCCATGGCCATAGCTCTAAAAGAGGTATGGGAAAAATTTGAATCTTTGTTTGGCAAGATAAATGAGTTCAAATTAATTCAACTGGATCATGAATTAAACTCTTTATCGCCTTCAGATTTTCCTTCCATAGAAGAATTTCTGTCAAAATTTAAAGAGATTCGTAGTCAGTTGAAAGCAGGTGGTAGAACTAAAAAGGATGACGAATGCATATATATGATCCTAACTAAACTAAAGGGTCCATTTTCTGTATTTACGTCAACCTTCTTTTCTACTATGGATGCACTAGACACTCAATTTAAAATGCCTTCATTTGAACAGTTTTGTGAACGTCTCTCATGAGAACAAGCAAAATTAATCTCTCTAGATGTTATGCCTACATCGAATCATGCTCTTGTGGCTAGTTCTCCTAAGAAAAATTGGAAAAACAAACCCAAGCAAAGCTATGATAAGCCTGTACCCTCTCACAATATGGTTTCTAATCCTTCTGTTGACACTTCTAAACCACAGAATAATGGTAAAAATAAGAGACCATTTCAGAAGTGGGTGTTTGATCCTTGTTCCTTTTGTGGGGGAAAAATCATCCTGAATCTAGATGTTTTTTGAAGTTGGAAGCATTAGAAAAGGCTTTAAAACAACACAAGATCACAGTTCCATCACCTTCATCTACTTCCAATGCTGGCAAGGGTAAGGCTCTTTCTGCTAGAGCTTCTTCTCCTTTGCAAGATAGGTGGATTCTTGACTCAGGGGCTTCTCATCATATTACACATTGCAGGGATTTGTTGACTTTGTTTCTGCTTGCGCAGACATCATGATTTTGGTGGGAAATTCTACTTCTGTAGATGTATTGGGTTCTAGTACTATAAAATGCCAAATGGGCATCTAAATAATGTTCTTTATGTTCCCCATATGTCTAACAATTTGCTTTCCATATATCAAATCTGTAACTCTGGTGATGGTAGAACTGTTGAATTCTCACCAGATAAGGTTGTCATCAGGGAACTTCATGATCATGATGATATTGTAGCTACATGAACTGTGGATTCATGTTCACGTTTGTATGTATTTGAGAGCTTTGATAACTCTGCAGGATCTTCACTAATTGCTCATGCTGATTCTTTGAGAAAATTGTGGCATGAGAGGTTTGGACACCTCAATTATAGATATCTACGTAGCAGCTCTCTTCACAGAATATGGTCACAGACTTCCAAAGGTAAAATCACATGATGGTGTCTACCCTGGTTGTATGTTGGGTAAGAAACACTTGGATCCTTTTCCAAAAGGTCAAGAAAAAAGAGCTACGGCTCATCTTGAGTTGGTACATAGTGATCTAACTTATTTTCCTCATAGATCATTTTCTGGTGCTAAGTATGTACTCACATTCATAGATGATTTTACTAGGAAAACTTGGGTGTACTTTCTAAAATATAAAAGTGATGTCCTAGAACATTTCAAAGTTTTTAAGGCTATTATAGAGAAACAATCTGGACATTGTATTAAAATACTCCACACGGATAATGGGGGGGAATATGAGAGTAATGCATTTACTGTTTTTGTGCTAATCATGGAATTGTGCACCAGTATATTGTTCCTCACACCCCTCAACAAAATGGAGTTGTTGAACGAAAGAACCAAACACTCAAGGAAATGGAAAATTACATGGTTCAGTCCAAGAACATGGCACCTCAGTTCTGGGTGGAAGCAGTCAACTGTGCAAATCATATTCAAAACAGAATGCCACATAAAGCAGTGCAAGGGGTTACTCTTGAGGAGGCATGGTCGGGTGAAAAACTTGATGTATCAAAATTCCAAGTCTTTGGTTGTAAGGCTTGGGCCTTTGTTCCTGACGACACTCAAAAAACCATGGAGAAGAAAAGAAAAGAACTCATTTTTGTTGGTCATTGTGAGCATGTGAAGGCATATCACCTCTTCGATCCACTACCAAAGATGTTGTGTTTCAGGCGGGATGTTCGAGTTGATGAGACCGAGGCTCCTTTAGATCATACAATAGTTATTCCATCTCCATTATTGCCTCCTGCTCCTACCACTGATGATGATTTTGATGGCCCCCCGATCTGATCTTCTCCCGATCCCATGCTACTTGCTCTAAAATGGCTAAGATCTACATTAGCTGTAGTAGGTGATTTGGTGGGTGATTCACGAGATCTACGACGTACTAGAGCTAAGACTTCTGGTGTTGTCAATCATCGGCCCTATTTTGGTATGGCTCTTATGAGCCAAGATATTTCTAATGATCTGTTCTTTTTTCATAGGCATCTAGAAACCCAAAATGGGATTCAGCAATGCAGGATGAATATTCTTCGCTTATGAAGAATAATACTTGGGATTTGGTTCCTCTTCCAAAGGGAAGAAAGCTTGTACGATGTAAATGGGTCTATAAGACCAAATATGCAGCTGATGGATTGGTTGAAAAATACAAGGCACGTCTTGTCGCCAAGGGGTATTCTCAAGTTGAAGGAGTAGATTACTCTGAAACTTTTGCTCTCCGTCACAAAGATGGATTTTTTCACCTTGTTCTCTCTCTTGTTGCTTCTCATCGATGGTCAAGTACATCAGATGGACGTGAAGAGTGCATTTTTGCATGGTGATCTCCATGAGGAGATTTATATGGAGCAACCTCAGGGGTTCATACATGACTCTTCACTGGTTTGTAGACTTCGGTGTTCACTCTATGGTCTCAAACAAGCCCCTCGGGCTTGGTATGAGAAGATGGATGCTTTCTTGTTGTCTATTGGCTTTCATCGTTGTAAGACCGATCATACAATTTATGTCCTGAAGACTGATGATGACTTGCTTCTATTGGTATTATATGTTGATGATCTCCTCATTACTAGTAGTTCAAATTCTCTAACACAAGACATTAAATGGAAATTGAAAGTAGAATTTGATATGACAGATATGGGATTGTTGCACTACTTTCTTGGCCTACAGGTTCACCAGTCTATTGAGGGCATCTCTATTTGTTAGAAGAAGTATGCTATAGATCTGCTTCAGAGATTTCATATGGCTGATTGCAAGCCATCTCCCACACCTTACCAGTCAGGTATTGAATTGACTGCTGCATGTAAGTCTAAACTAGTTGATCCCACTTTGTATAGATAGTTGGTTGGGAGCCTTTTGTATCTTACTCATACTCATCCCGATATCACCTTTGTTGTTAATCTTGTCTCTCAGTTTTCACATGAGCCTCATGAGAGTCATTGGGAAGCAGCCAAGTGGATTTTGAGATATCTTTGGGGACTTTGAGTTTTGGTATTCATTACACACCTCAAACTATTCCCAGTATTGAGGGATTTACAGATTCTGATTGGGGTGGATGTCGCGATACTCACAAATCCACATCTGGCTATTTTTTTCATCTTGGTTCTGGTCCAGTTGCTTGGTCTTGTAAAAAGTAGAATACCATTGCATTATCATCCACTGAGGCTAAGTATCGAGGTGTTGTGACAAAGCAGGGTAGGAGGTTCTCTGGCTTCGTCAGATTCTTGGTGAGTTTGGTTTTTCACAGGAGTCTCCTTCCATTCTTTGGTGTGATAACCAAAGTGCTATTCACATTGCACGTAATCCTGTTGAGCATCAGCGCACAAAGCATATAGAGATCCACATGCACTTCATTCGATAGTTGATTCAGGATGGGGTCATTTAGATGGAGTTTGTTCCTATGGCTGATCAGCTCGTAGATATCTTCACTAAACCCTTGGCTTCCCTCGCTATTTGGAGTTGCGAGACAAGCTTGGGGTGAAGGAAGTTGTCCTTGGGGGAGCTTGTATAGTCCTTCCTTCCTTCTTTTCTAGTATTGTATCGGGTACCTTATCAGGCCTAGTAGCTAGGACCCTTCTTTCTCTTTGCTCCCTAGCATTCACTTATGGGAGGGTGTTGGTGTAAATAATCATTTACACCTAATAAGCTCATGTGAGCTAATAATTGTTATTAGTTTTATTTTATTAGGAGTTTGTTTAAACTCCCGTAACTAGTTTAGATTGGTATCTCTAGTTTAGAGGGTTTGTTATCTCTACTTTAGATTGACATCCCTTGTATCTAGGAGTATCAAACTACTTGTTAAACCTATTTAAATGGTTCTCCGAATTGAGAATCATCAGAGATAAATAATTATTTCTCTGTTCTTCTTTATTGTGCTCTTATTTTCTCCTATGTAATTATTTGTGCAGCAAGTAGACATAGTGGGGCAAGTTGACATAATGATTGCAATTTCGAGAAAAGTGAGAAATGAAGCAAATTTAGGGTGACTAAAGTTAATAGTGACATATCTTAAATGTTGTGGTCTAGCCCACATGATGAATTTTGATACCCCAATCTTGATAGGCCCCTTAAGGAACCTACTTAGGAGGAGAATTTTGGACCTTTTCAGTGTCATATGTGTTGTCATTGATGTCAAGATGGATTAGTGATGTCAAGTTGCATTGATGGCAAAAGAAGTCAATTGGTAAAGTGAGCGTGTGAATAAGATGAAGGTTGATTGGTAATGTCATCTCAAAAGTTCTAAGGGACTTAGTCAACTTTTTTGTAAGCCGCGGACATAAGGAGATAGCCATCATAGTCTTAAAGTAGCCATCGAATTCTGCATGAAGCCACGGAGCTCTAGAAGAAGCAACATAAGATTAATGAGTATTGTGGGTAAATGAATGTATTCATCAAAGCTAAAGGAGCCAAAGGATGAGCCACGAGTGATATTAATGAATCCACAGATGTAAAGACAAAGCCACCAAAGTATAAGGAACTCGGGAAGCAAATTCACAAATAAAAGGAAAGCCATGAAGAACTATGGAAACCACAGAAGACTATAAAATCCATGCAAGTAAAAGGAATAGAGTTGCGTACAAAGAACAAAGCCACGGAAAGGCGTTGGATAAGGAGGATGGCCATGAGACATTGGGAAAGCCATGAGAAGCATAGAAGAGCTACAAATAACTAAAAAGTTGTCGAGGAAGGAGAAATGTCGTTGAATAAAGGAAAGTTTCATGATACAAAGAAGAAAGTCAAGAGGAGCTAAGGAGAGCCGCGAAATGATAGAATATGGACTAGACAAGGGTCGAAGGAAATCAATTTGATTCAAACATGAACAAGTGAGATTTGGTTCTCCAAAATCGATGGTGATTCGATTGTCAAGTGATTGCGGCTAAGTATACGACTTGATCTCCATGAAGAAAAGAAAACTATTGTTCTAGCTGCCAACATTTAATGCTTATTGACCTTGGGAAATATAGTTGAAATTTTCTATGAGAATCCAAGTTTCAAGGAGGAATAAAATATTGAAGAAGAAAATGGCTTGCTCATCTAGGTCACGTTGCAAATTCTAAAAATATGGGAAAATCTATTTTTAGGCATAGCTAATAAATTTCTCTTGCACATGCATGGAAAATGGTGTAATTAAGACAAATATAGAAGAAACAAAATCTAGATTTAGTTGTATGCATTTAATAGTTCAAATTCTCATGCAACAAAGCAAGAAGATACATGACACATAAATTAAAGGAAATGAATGGGTCGATTAAGAATATAGTTTGAACTTGGAGCCATTTTTGGCTTTGCTCAAGTAAGAAAAGAAGTATTCGAGCTAAGGAAGAGTTGTTCAAGAGAGATAATATGATGCAATCAAGATGAGAAAGAGCAATAGAAGGAAAGAGAGAGTAGACCGATGAAACATTGATTTATCATATGAGAATGGCATCAAGGAGGAAGATTGAATGAGAAAAAGGATTGATTAAGATGAGCATAAGAGAGTGAAAAAGAAGAACACAGACCGATATAGAAAGGTGATCATAATCCATTGTATAAGCAATTTTGTAACTAGATGATCAAAATTTACATGTAAATCAAGTCTAAGTTGTAGCTTAGCATTTTAGGGGGTTATAGCCTCCTTGTGGGTAGGTTCTGGAAAATATCAGTTGTAGTTGATTAAATTAGGATTTGGTGCTCCTTGTAAGTTGGTGCTTGCTAAATTTTTGAGTGGGTGCTCACAAGTGGGTGCTTGAAGTTGTGAAGTGGGTGCTCAACTAAAAATCTTGTAGGATGTGTAATATTCTTGCAAGTCCTTGCTTTGTGTAATATAAGCAATGGTTTTGGTGGGTTTTCTCCCAAAAGGGTTTCCCACGTTAATCTTTGTGCATTGTGTTATTCTACATGACATATGTTTGATTGAATTCTCATAGTTTTAAAGTTGCACATCATTAAAGGGTTTAAATTTGGCATTAAGATAAAAATTTCTAATCTGCACTTTGATTCACCCCCTCTCAATGTTTGTGATCTCTAAAAATTGGTATTAGAGCGAAGTCCTTATAATGAAGCTTAACATCTTCAAGGAGATCCTTTTATCACAAGCATGGTAACAAATCAAGCACAAGGTGGTTTGTCACTGTCAAGATCACCTCTCTTCACTGGTACAAACTATGCATTCTAGAGAATAAGGATGAAGACATATTTTATGTCACTTGGTTTTGATATCTGGGAATGTGTTGAGAAAGGATACAATCCTCCTCTACACCAATTACTTATTCAACAGATAAGGTAGAATATGAATGCAACTCAAGAGCAATGAATGTCATTCTATATGGCCTAATTGAAACAAAATTTGTCAAATTTATGCATTTTACAACAAAGTAAAAGAGATATGGATTAAACTACACAGAGTATCTATAAAGGTGATGAAAAGGTCAAGCTAACAAAGCTGTAGACCTACAGAGCTTAGTTTAAAAATTTGAAGATGAATGATGATGAGAGTATAGCGGCCTACATGTAGAGAACAAATGAAGTTATAAACATGATCAGAGGACTAGGTGAAAAGTTAGAAGAATCAGTCATTGTTCAAAAATTTCTGAGATCCTTGTCTGGAAAATATGATTCAAAGGTTTCAGCCATAGAGGAAGCCAAAGACATGAAGACTCTCACGATGGATGAACTACAGAGAACTCTGTCAGCTTATGAAATGAGGATTTTGGATCCAAAACTACCAAGAAATAAGTAGCATTCAAGGTCAAGAAAGAAACTCAGTCAAATCAAGAAGAAGAAGAAGAAGAATGCTTCAGAAGATGAGTTGGATGATGAAAAGATTGAAGCAATGTTTGTAAGAAGACTGAAAAGAGGCTCAGGTAAGTATAAAGGAAAACTTCCTTTCAAATGCTTTTCATGTGGACAAATAGGTCATTTTGTTGTAAAATGTCCAAATAAAAATAAATAATCTCAGCTTGAACATGAAGAGGACAACAGAAAATAAACTGGGTACAAGAAGAAAAATATCAAGAAGAAGTTCTTCAAAAATAAAAGAAACTTCTATTCAAAAGAAGAATCAAGTGATTCTAATTCTAGCAACCCAGGCAGCTCTAAGAATGAACATGATGAAGATATCAGTTTGAATGTCTATTTATGGCCATGGATGCATCTGAGGAGTGCAGCTCCAAAGGGAAGAATGTAGCTGACTATGTAGACTCTGATGAAGAATAAGTTGAAGTGAATCTTGAGGCTGAACTAGTGTGTGCACTTGAAGAGTTGAGATTGTGTAGGAAAAAGAATCAAAAGCTAAGATGTACATTAAAGTATTATGAAGAACAAATCCACATCTTTGAAGGAATACAATCTCAAAGAGAAGAAGAAGAGGCTAATGAGCTTAAGGAATTGGAAACACAACTTGAAAATATTTCAAACTCCTACAAATCAAAGGAGGATGAGTGCACAAAGTTGAACTTTGAACTGGAGAAACTAAAAGCTGAATTGGAACAAATGAGCAAGTAAGCTAAACGTGTATGAAAAACTTTAAAAGAGCTCAAGTTTTTTGTGATATACTGAGTAGCCAACGTGATGCAAATGACAAGTCTAGAATTGGTTTCAAAGAAGAAAGTAAAGAAAAGGAGCCTACAAAGAATGAAGAAAACAAGACTGCATCAACTACTAGCACCTCATCCACCACAAACAATGAAGTTATCAATGCCACAAAAAGAAGGACTTCTTCTCCCAGAATCACCTATGTTATGAGGTACACACACTCGTTTTATGGTTATTGTTATTCATGTAATCAGTTTGGACATAAGGTTGCAAAGTGTAGAAAATTATCTAGAGGCTATAGAAGAAACTTTGGCCCATCTTACACCAATTGAGCTACAATGATGTCCATCACCATTATCAAAAGAAGAGTCATGTGGTTTTAACAAAAAAACAAGAGTCGCCTAAGCAAAAGAAGTGGGTATACATTGCAAAGAAAGATGAGAACAAGAGAAAAGAGTTGTGCTCAATAGTACAGACTACATTTCATGTACAAAATGAAGATAAAATATGGTATCTAGATAGTGGATGCTCAAGCCATATGACAGTGAAAAAATTAAGTTCATTAATTTGTCTAACAATGCATCAAGTGTTGTGATATTTGGTGATAACAACTCGAAAACATAGTTGGGAAAGGAACTCGAGTTTAGATAATGGAAAAACCATAACTGAAAATGTTTTATATGTTGAAGGTCTTAAACACAATCTGTTGAGTGTAAGTCAAATGTGCAAAAGGGGATACAATGTTATATTCCATGACAAGGGTTGTGATATTATCAATGGAAGGATAGGAAAGAAAGTTACAAAAGCCAAGCGGAAAAAGAACAACATGTATGTTCTCAATGAGATAAACAATGAAAAATGCTTCACAAGTAAGATTGATTACAGCTAGTTGTGGCATAGGAGATTGGGGCATGTGAGTTTTGAAAATCTAGTAAAATTGAGTGCAAAAGGTTGTGTCATACATATGCCAAAGATTGTGAAACCCATGGATACTCTATGCAAGGCTTATTTACATGGCAAACAAACAAGGAGATCATTCAAATCAAAATAAAATTTACAACCAGACCTCTTGGATTTTATTCATACAGATCTTTGTGGACCCACCATAATTTAAGGTATAAATGGTGAGGTATATTTTATGCTTCTAATGGATTATTACACTATGATGAGATGGGTAGCATGTTCAAAAAAATCATAAGCCTTAGATGGATTCAATAAATTCAAGGCACTAGTAGGAGAATGAGAAGAACAAAAAGATCAAATTCCTAAGATCAAATAAAGGTGAAGAATTATGGTCAAATGAGTTTGATGAATTTTGTGAAGAACATGGAATTAGAAGACAATTCTCAGCCACAAGGACACCTCAGCAAAATGGCATTGTTGAGAGGAAGAATAGGACTGTGCAAGAAATGGAAAGGACTATGCTAAATGAATCCAAACTCTCAAACATGTATTGGAGTGAAGTAGTTTACACCACGGTCTATATTTTGAACAGAGCTCAACTAAGAATAAATAGTGACAAAACTCCCTATGAGCTGTGGAAGAAGAGACCAGCCAATGTAAAGCACATAAGATTATTTGGAAGCAAATGTTATATCAAAAGAGATGAAGACAATTTGGGAAAATTTGACTCAAGATGTGATGAAGGGATATTCCTTGGTTACTCAGTGGTAGTGCGACTTACAAGTGCTATAATAAGTGGTTGCAGAAGATTGTTGAAAGCACAAATGTGAAGGTGGATGAAACACAATATGCCAAATTCAGCACCAAGATCACTAGAGACAATCATGAGGAACAAGAATATGATGATTAAATGGACAGTTCGTGTGAAGAAGCAAATGAAGAGGAAGAAATGCTAGACACTAAGGAACCTTCTAGGCAAGTCAAGAAGGACCATCCTAAAAATTAGATCATTGGAAACAAAGATGGTGGCATTCTCACAAGAAGAAGGCTAAGAGAGCAAAAGAACCATGAAGACATAGCTCTCCTATCAATGATAGAACCCAAGAATGTTGCGAAGAAAGCAAGGATCAGCATTGGGTAAACACCATGAATGAAGAACTAGATCAGATTGAAAAGAATGAAACATGGGAACTGGTACCCAGACCGTGGAACAAAAATGTGATTAGAATTAAATGGGTATTAAAAAACAAACTAAATGAAAAAGGAGAAGTGATGAGAAACAAGGCAAGGCTAGTATGCAAAGTGTAGACACCTAAAATTGATTATCAATTTGGTGTCCCTCGTGCGCGATTTTTCTCTCTCGAGTAACACAGGGCACGTTTATATCACCACTATCCCCTTGGGATATTATTCAATTTGTGATTTAAACACCTATCCTAAGTTTAATTCACCCCATTATGTTTTCTCGTGAGTAAAAATATTAACTATTTAATTACACCTTTTCACATGTATCCTAACCACTTATCTACCCCATATCTATCCTATCCATATATCCCCCTATTTCTCCTCCTCCCAAAGCGGGATATTTCTCGTATTTGAGGTGGAGGATCACTCTTATCTTCCCAAATCGCTCATTTTGGCCGTCTCGGGAGTCTGTTTCGTGATCGGCACCGACTGCAAGTACTCGGTCGACGCTGATTTTGGAGTGGCGCCGATTATAAATAGAAGCCGGAACTCGGTTCTCTGGGAACACATAGAGACAGATCGTGACACGAGACACAGATTGTAAGAGAGAGAAGCGAGAGATATTTTAGCATCAAGTGTGAACATTATCTATTGAATGAGAGCGGATCTTGTCCAAATCAATCCACACGAGAGGAGCACCAAGTTACTCTACTCTTATCACATCAATATCACACATCTCCATTGATTTTTTGGTGACTCGTTCCTACATCCAGCCACGGTGGAGCCTTACCAAGATATCTCTCGGCCTTCGCAGATCCAGACGTTTACGATCGGCCTTTGCTTTCCGATTTCCAAATCTTCTCGCACTTTGTCTCGGATTGATGCGATCTATATCAGATCAGCGTCGATCTACATCGATCGACGTTGATCTTAACCGATTGGCGCTGATTCTACATAATTGGCGCCGATTATCCTGCGAGACGAGGTAAAAGACATAGGTAACACAAATCTAGCTTTTGTTTTCACGGTTCACTGTTTTTCTGTTGCTTTTGCTTTACATCTACTGTTTAGATTTTGTTTATTACTTTGATTAGAAAATCTAGTCTTGTGCATTTGTACATTTTTATCATGTATACTTCTTTACTTAATTGAAAACGTAGGTGACATCCACCGATGGAGCTTATCGCTTCTGGACCCGCTTCTCGGGCAGTCCACCTAAATATCTTTTAATGTGGTCTTTTTCGTCAAGCCTCGGTGTCTCATGCAAGTTACTTGGATCTACATGTGCGAGAATTGCTCGTGTGCGCCCATCTTATCTACATCGGCTTCCTTATCTATCTACATCTTGAGATCTTGACCATCAGTATCGATTTCATTGGAGTTTTCAGGTTTTTATGTTTAGTTTGGTGCATTAACTTGGACGGGTAACAAGCGCGAAATTCTTGATCAACATACAAGCACGCCCAAGTGGGACCCAACCAAAGTCCCTTATTGATAAGTTCATCTTTTTTTTTTAGTTTTGAGCTTTGTTCTTTTTCTTCACCTTGATTTTTATCGATTACGCTTGAGCATTTCCTTTCATCGTTTCAATCTTGCTCTTTATGCGAAATTGTTATTTCCTTGGAATTTTTTTTTGTTCCTTAAAATAGAAATTTTCGTTTCACCATTATCGAGGATATACCTTTCGGATTTTGTTTGGTGTTTGCTCAACCTTTTCGCAAAGCGTTTTGCTTGTTCGTAGGATTGTTTGAGGAAGAGCTCAACAATGCACTTTTTGAAGTCCACACACCTTGAGAGAGCTAAATCTACGAGATATTTCTCTTTACGGTGTTTTCTCCTTTTTAGGAACTAAAAAATAAAAAAAATAAAAAAATTCTTTGTTTGTTGTCTATCACATCCGAACATTTCAATTGTTGGTACTTAAAAAGAATTTAATCGCATTTGGGAAAGAATCTGTTTGACTTGTCTTCATCGAAATCAAACACTTCGTTTTTAAGTGCTTAAAAAGAACTCTTTCTTTGTCATTTCTGCTGTATGTTTTTCATCTAGTTTTAATTAGGCTGGAAAATTGATCAAAATCGGTAGTGACACTATTTGATTTTTATTTTTCACCCTTGCACACAAAGCCAAAATCACTAGGTATAAAGCATTTAAACAAAAATTCTTTCCCTGGCCTCGCCTACTTGGAAGTGACATCCAAGAGGAAGAGCCTACGTGTACTTGGGCCGCGCTTATAAATTCCGTGAAGTTCGGTATATATTGGCAAAGCACCGACTCCCTTATCGCAGCGGTGTGTGAAGAGTGGGGTAGGCCCCTATATCAAGCCACGTACCGGTCTTTTACTGAAGTGCCTTCGGGACTCCTCACCAAAACATCCCCCAAACCATCCTTAGTTTGGCTATTTGAGTAGTTCTTGTTCTAAAAGGCCTTCCCTAATATTTTCTTTCTTAAAAGCATAAAAACTTAAAAGAGATAATCACCTACTGCTTGAATTGTCTATGTATTAGTTAGGTCAATCTTATTTTCTGCTTGTTTATAATGGTCATCACTCGGTTACAATCTAGAAGAATGGATCAATTAGCCCCTTCTTCCTCAAGAGATCACCACTAGTGTGGATGTTTGGCACCCCAGGTCTTCCTTGGGACCCGTTGTTAATTGGTTCCCATCCTGGTCATATAATCCTTCTATCAAGCCAAAAAGCAACCCCATCAAGTCCAGCTTCCCCTAGTCCTTCGAAGAAATATCATCCGCCGACTCGAGTATGTTCCTCGCGGGGATCACGAATTTCGGGTGAAATTCGGTAGCCCTCATGGACTACTTAGTACACAAGTCTATTCAAATATCCGATCGGGGACCGCCCGATCCAGCAAGTGTACAATTATCCTCGTGAACCATCGCAGGCCTTTGTAGAACGATTAGCATTATTTTTCTTGCCTCGAGCCACGGAGGAGGGTGGCACACTGTGCCTCCTTTTTCTCTTCCATTGACCATATCGACTAGTTCTCAAATAGTCTTACCTATTCCTAACACCGCAGTTACCTCAAATATTCCACAACCTACTTACGAGATGTCCTCTGCTCCGCTATAATGAGTGCATCCGTGCACCCACATATTGTTGTTAATTCATCTATGTCATCCATCGTGTCCCGAGTCGAGTACCCTTTATGAGTCAACCCCCTTCGACTAGTCGGTTGGTTCCTACTTCTCGTCCTCCGGTGGGTCTTTCTTCCAATGTTCCAGCCAGCAGTGACCTTCGCCCATCCTCTCAAAGCATTGGTGCCCTTAATAACTAATCGGCGGTAGAAACCCTCTTTCAGGTTTTGTTCCCAATATGTCCAATCAAATCGGCACCCATGTTCCTCAACGCTGCCGATTAGGTCAACAAGCATAAGAGTCCACCAATCACGAGCTCGTCTGTCATCCAACCTTCATTTTCTCAACCACTTATTATCCCACGGCTGCTATACAGGCTCCTTCACAAAGCAAATACCCCACCAAGCGTCACCTTAACGCTGGTTACTCCTCTTATCATCCTATCAATCAGCGAGATGAATCCCCCATTGACACCTCAACAACATCCACCATTCACTTCTTATGTAGGACATGCCGGTGTGCCTCCTCCTCAACGCGCGTGGTTCAAATTCTTTTCAAGAAAATCGTAGACTTGGAAGCCTCCACCAAAGGGGCTCGTCCCTCATACTCTTTTGAAGAAGTGTGTAATGAACCCTTCACCCCTCGGTGGCTTTTAAACCTTATCCTCCCCAATGGGAACTTCCTAAATTTTCAAAATTTCATAGTTGGGAGGACCCTCAATAGCATTTGTGAGCATTCAAACATGCTTGCTTTACCTCATAGTCGGGATTAGGAGCTTATGCTCCGTACTTTTCCTATGTCTTTAGCGAGTCTGCTTTAGACTAGTACAATAACATTCCTCAACATTGCTTGTTTTCTTTCTCTCAATTGGCCCAGATGTTTGTTGAAAACTTTTCAATAAATATCGCGCATAAGATCTCGATTACAGATCTTTATAACATTCTGTCAATTCGATGATGAGTCTATTGCAAACTTTTCGCTCATTGGAGAGGGATAATAAACCAATTGTCTTTCTCCCTTCCTCAATCCCAAGCAGATTGAGTTGTTTACTCGATCTTGTGCTAATCATATTTCTTCCACTTTAAGGATCCAAACCTTTCATACATTTGAAGAAGCCTTTACGATGGCACGCAAACTTGAGTCTCGCGCCAACAAGGAAGTTAAAACTTCTCTCTAAATCTAAACCGGATTTTTCTCGGTTTACCAAATCAAATCCTTCCACTTCTAAAGACAAGAATCAGGGATCCACCAATGCTATCGTATTAAAAACATCACGAGCCGATACCACTTCTAATCAAACACCACGAAGAGACTCCTCATCTTCTCGAAAAGGGACCTCATCATCTCGATCTTTCACTTCATTGGGGGAATCATATGCTTCTATCCTGGAAAAAATGTTGGAAGTCCACATGATCAAACTTCCCCCCATTAGGAATATTGATGAAAGCCAAGAACGTCCATTCTGGTATAGGGAAAATGACTTGTCATTATCATAGAACCAAAGGTCATGACATCGAACGATGTCAGACCTTCAAAAATCTTGTCCAGAAATTCATTGATAAAGGCGAGCTCATTCTGGATAACCCAAATGCTCCCCCAAATCAAGCGCTAGATGTCTTTAAACAACCTTTTCCCAATCATTCCCCGAACCATGATGCTTCAGAGTCTCAAAAACCAAACACTCATACTATCAGCTTCATCTCTACGGAAGAATCTTCTTCTAAAACTAAGCCATTTGTGAACACATCGACCGAATCAGAATCTCCTTCCACTTCGTTAATCACTGGGATTCCACCATCTTCAGATAGCCCATCTTTGAATATTCCAACATTGTTAGATACGGATTCACCTCTCTCTGCTTCTTTGTCTGATCTCCTGTCCATACCCAAGACCGTATCATCCTCATCTGTGTCATCATCAGACATTCTTTCAATGCTCGAGGAAATTACATCCCTTCGAGTTTCCACCGCGGATACATCTACTTCTGTTTCTCCCATTTTTGCTGTGACTATGCCCTTGGTGAACGTACCTATAGTTGTGCGACTTCGATGGAAGCGTCTTTGATTTTGACTCTTCCTGTTTCCTTTCCTACAGTAGTTTCACCCATAATTACTGCACCAGAAGTAGTTCCCTCGCAAGGAACTGCTTCTTCATCACTCACTTCTTCCATCACCAATGCTACTTTGCCTATTAAGGGGAAATCTAAAGAAGTAGCACCAACACCTATATGCTCGGTTCACGAACTTAGGCGAGACAACCGAAATCTAACGTTGCGTCATCGGTACCACCCCATTTTCTTCCCCGAAAAGATTTACAATCACCTTATGCGGTTGAAATTGTCACCATCACGAAAAAAGGAAAGCCCATATTTCAAACCATCAAGACTCTTGGTGCTTTTCTACAAAAATCTCTCTTTGCGCCTCATAAAATATTGGATTTGTCCGCTGAGAAGGCGTCTTCTTCTACAAACTTATCAAAACCATCATCTTCTTCTACAACACATTCTTCACCAGCACCTCGAAAAGTGGACTTACCTACTAAAAAGATGTCACCTCTTTTATCAGAATCATCATCTTCGTTACCAAAAACCAGGGCACCCTCTGTCCCTTCGATTACACCTACTTTGGAAGCTTCTCCCTCATTGAAATCGACATCATCTAAATCATCATTAGTTTCAACCAAGCAGCCTCCCTCATCTTTAAAGACCACTGACACTTGTCACATCTCCATCATCTTCAAAATCTATTTTAGGGGCTCCTCCTCCACCAAAATCAATCATGTCTCACTTACTTCCATCTCAAGTGGCCAAGGCTGCTCCTCCGGATGTCCAAAAATAAGATGATCCCTAAAAAGCTGCCAAACCAAACATGTAGGTTCTTTTACCTCGGTGATCTGTTAAAGTAAAAGAGGCACCTTCATCATCCCTGTCCTCATCTTTGTCAAGGGTTCTATATCGAAATCCTTTTCCAACTTGTCCAATCTTCATCTATATCTCTTCCTCTCGATTAAACCCTATAACCCTAAAGGAGTTAAACCTACTTGGTTTAACTCGATTTGATTTATGCTTTACCACCGTACCCTGAGTCATGATCTTGAGGGATGTAAAGCTCTTCGATCTGTCATGTATCAATGACCTTTTCGAAGAAAGTGATCTTTTTCAGAGGAGAAACAAGTATCTCTTGTCATCTTAGCTCCATCTGAGCCCCAACGATCTACTCAGACCTCTACTTCTAGTGATTCCACTCCAAATGATCTTCCACCTTCTCAAATCGACACAATTCATATCGCCACGAGAACCCAACAGTATGATAATCCATCCTCATCATAGCATCTCGACCACGGGTTGTCATTTACTGCAGCCCCGAAGGAGTTCCTCCTTCCTCATTAGCCTGAGACCTCGGGTTTTTATTCGTGCTTGCACCTCGGATCAAATTCCCATGTCGGTTGAGAGAGTGTTATGAAACAACTCACCCATGCTCGATCAAAATGTCTCTTTTTGACCTCATTCAATCCTCTCCGCAACATCGCTTGAGCTCTGATTGATAATCTGCATCACATCACAGTGAATTCAGATGAGCCCCAGCCCTTCGAGTTGGTTGTTGGATTGAATAGACCATCAACCGCCATTTCTTTTGAAGATTCGGAAATTCCTCCCCTTTCTTCAGAGGATTTGGAGGCTCCCCTCTTTATCACAGTCCAAATCGACAACACTACATTAAAACACATTATGATCGACAGTGGTGCTGCACTCAACGTCATCTCCTCGCACACATTCGAGAAACTTAAGTTACCGAAGAACGTAGTGTCATACGCCTTTCGCTCTTCGATCATTTAACAATCGGCTAGCTTGATTACTTAAGAATGCGTGGTCCTACCCATTCGAGTAGGTAAGAAGGCTTCACGAACTCTTTTACATTGTTGAAGGGAAATTCCACTATAATATGATCCTCGGACGCTCCTGGATTCGTGCAATGCATTGTGTCCCATCCACCCTCCATCGATGCTTAAAATATCAATATGAGGGCAAAATCTATACTCATCCAGGAGATCCTTTTCTTCGCACAATGTGACATGACCACAAGTGCCCCCTCTAAAGGAAAATGCTTGTTCTCCTGACGGGGCCTCATCTTCTTCCATACCTGCAACCAAACTACCGGATGTACAAAATTTAGAAGAGACATTGCAGCGTTTCTCACTAGGAGAGCTTCCTCTCCTTTCTTTTGACACCCATCTCAAACCTAGTGAGTATGGTAGACTAGACAAACAACCTGAATATCAACCTTGGGTCTTGGTCGTATCGTCACCATTGAGTCCGCCCAATCTGAGACTAATTTCATTTACGGTGGTCTTGATACGCCTCACTATCACCCAGATTCTCCTCCTAGGACCAAACCTTATCTAACAGGGTTCGATTGTCTACAGAATCCCACGTTTGCAAAAACTTATTTATATCGATGCGCGTGGAAGGGCTTTGGCTTGGGTAAATATGAACAAGGTGTGCATGACCTCACGTCCATTCCAACTCTCAAGCCACATCAAAATTTGGTTTAGGATTTAAACCTCTTTCAAAATCCTTTCAATGTTCTCGATGAGCCTCTTCTATTGAGGAACCATCTTCTCCGCTAAGTCGAAGCATCACTTTCGACATGGACGACGCCATTTCCATCTCGTCTAACTTTTTTTTTAATCAATACCATTTCCTTAGGGCCCTAGACTATAAGACTAATGAGGTCTACTTCCATACCGTTAATCTTCCACTGAAATAGTTGGAGACGACTCTCCTACTATCAACACTATCCTTTGTGCGGATGATGATTCTGTCCTCACCTATTTGGGGGCAGAGGATTCCTATCTTCCTAAAACCATTCCTTCGACACGTCTACGCTTCTCAACGAAGCCTTTGTCGACCTTAATATAGGGACTTCTAAAGACCCTCGCATCATTGAGGTCGGCAATCCCTTAATCCACTGGGAGTTAGGAGACTTTAGCACTTTTCTTTCCAACCATCATCAAGCCTTTGCTTGGTCATATGAGGATATGCTAGGACTCGATCCCGATATCGTGGTCCACAATATCGTTACTCTTCCCGACATCAAACCGGTTAAACAAAATTGCGTAAAATGCACCCTAGAGTAGCCCTTCTTGTTAAAGAAGAATTGCAGCACTTGCTCGGCTAACTTCATCCAACCCATCGATTATCCACAATGGGTTTCAATGTAGTACACAGTAACTAAAGCCCCAGGAAAATTCAAATTTGTACCGACTTAGGGATCTTAATCTTGCTTGTCCAAAAGATGATTTTCCTCTACCTAATATCGACCAACTCGTGGATTTAACTGTGGGTCATGAGATGCTTTCTCTTATGGATGGTTTCTCTGGGTATAATCAAATTCTCATCGCACAGGAAGACCAACATAATACTTCTTTCATAACTCCTTGGGGAGCTTTTGTTATCGTGTCATGCCTTTCGGTCTTAAGAACGCATAGAATGACCTATCGAGCAATGACCTACATCTTCCATGATCTCTTACACAAAACTGTGGAAGATTACGTCGATGATCTCCTCGGTAAATCCAAACATCGTCAGGATCATCTTTTCATTCTTGCACCTCTCTTTGAGAGGCTTATTCACTTTTGTCTTCGTCTAAATCCATCTAAGTGCGTGTTTGGCGTTCTCACTGGTAAAATTTTAGGTTTTATCATTTCCATTAGGGGTATTGAAGTAGACCCCACAAAAATAAAAGCTATCCTTGAGATGCCTCCCCCTTCTAACTTAAAGAAACTCGAAGTCTCCAAGGACATCTTCAATCAGTGCGTCATTTTATCTCACAATTGTCGGACCGTTGTCAACCTTTTCATCATCTCCTCCGTAAGAATGTTCATTTTGAATGGGATGAACATTGCCAAAAGGCCTTCGATGATCTCAAAGCTTATCTTCTTTCTCCACCTGTGCTTACACCTCCACGCGAGGGGGAGCCTTTCTATCTTTATATCTCTATGACTGACCATGCTCTAGGAGCCATGATCTCGCATCGGGATGCTTGCGGTAAAGAACAAGCTGTCTATTACATCAGTCGCACCCTCCATGAGTATGAAACACGTTATTAGAATTTTGAAAAGCTATGTTGTGCTCTCTTCTTTGCAACTTCTAAGCTTCGTCATTACCTTCTTAATCACAAAACTTACATTGTCACAAGTGTCAATCCACTCAAGACAATTCATGCGAAGCCTTATCACAATGATCGTATCACTCGTTGGCTCATGCTTATGTGAAGTCGATCTCGAGTTTATCCCACAAAAATTCTATCAAGGGTCGGGTCATTGCAGATCAATTAGTGATGCTCCTCTTCAGAACACTCAAGTCCCCTTGCTTCAATTCCCGATGAATATATCAACAAATTGATTTTGGTCTGTCTCCATTTAAAGTAAAGCTCTTCTTTGATGGATCCAAATGCCCGTGAGGGAGGTGTAGGTTTGTGATGATTCCTCCTTGGGGTACGCCTATCCCAGTCGCACACAAACTAAACTTTGAGTGCTCCAATAATATGGCTGAATATGAAGCTCTTGTCTTGGGTCTTCAAAATGCCATTAATCTCGGCGCTTGTCATATTGACATCTTTGGTGATTTTGAACTCATCATTAATCAAGTCACGGTGTCTATCGATGCAGAATGATATCCTTCAAAAATATCATGATATCGTTCTCATTCAACTCCAATCTTCGATAAATTCACTATCCAAGCTATTCCTGCATAGCTGCGAATCGATTTCAGAATCAATGGCTTCGTTAGCCTCACTTATCCCACCTTTACCGAGGACTCGCAACTTTATGTGGTTGTGCAACGATTAGATCAACCATCTCATCTTAGGCAACTAACTTCAATCCATCTTTGTCACAACCCATACTCGGGATGAGTGGTATCAACGCAGATCATTGATTATCTATCTCATTCAAAGTGCTTCCTCTAGATCTAACTTCCAATGGTAGAAGATCTTTTATCCGTACTTGCTAATCGCTATACTATTCTAGGTGGGATCCTCTACAAACGCGGCCTTGATGGTATTTTACTTTGGTGCCTCAAAACCCTTGAATCATCTAAAGCTATCCAGGAGGTCCATGATGGTATCTGTGGTGGCCATTTTAGTGGTTTGGCCGTAGCTAAACGCATCTTACATTTGGGATATTATTGGCCTTCTCTTAATCGAGATTGTTGTGAATACACTAAGAAATGCATCAAGTGTCAACAACATTCCAATCTCACACACATCCTAGTCAAGCTTTATAACCTACGGATTTGTGGCCTTTTTCGCAATGGGGTCTTGATCTCATTGGTCTCATCAATCCCCGTTCTTCACGGTGTCATCATTCTATCATTACTACCATGAATACTTTACAAAGTGGGTGGAAGCTATCCCTCTTTTTTCTTCAACAAAAGCTAAACCCATAGTTGATTTTTTCTATCAAAGACATCATTTGTCGCCGGTGTTCCACACAAACTCATCACGAGATAGCGGTAAGTCTTTCAAGAGCGTTGATTTGCAGAACCTCTGCAGCGCTTTCAATATCAAACTCAGCTTTTCTTCTCCATACTATCCTCAAGCTAATGGTCGAGCCGAAGCTTCCAATAAAACTTTGTGTAATATCCTCATGAGGTAACTAGTCGAATTTGGTAGGGATTGGCATTTACATATCCCTTTTGCTCTTTGGGCTTATCAGACTAGCATTCGTACTCCCTCTTTGGTGCTACTCCCTTCTCTCTCTTCTATGGGTCTGAGGCTATTCTTCCTTTGGAAGTCCAAATCCCATCTCTCCGTGTCTCTCTTAGAGAATTTGTCTCTGATGAGGACTATCGTCAAAATCGTCTAGCACAACTTGAATTATTAGATGAGCGGCGTCTCAACGCTCTTGAACATCATCAAGTCTATCTTGAGCGTGTCAAACGTGCTTATAACAAGCACTTGCAGCATCGTGACTTCAAAATTGGTGATCTTGTTCTTAAAGAAAATCAAAATGTCACTACACTCGAAAGGAGTCAGCGTGGTAAGTTTGCTCCCAACTGGATGGGTCCGTACGTTATTACTCATAAATATGGGTTGGGGGCTTATCGTCTATCTTCCATGGATGGTATACCTGAAGTGGAACCTCTTAATGCCTTGCATCTACGGCCCTTCTACTGTTAAAATCCATCTTACACAAATCTAGTCATGAGACAGATCTTTCATCCGTTTAACAACCCGGTCATATACTTCCATGGTGATTCGAAATTATGTGGTTCTCACTATTGTGTTTTTTACCTTAAATATGAGTATCTCGGCTCTACTCATAGCATTTTTCTTCTGGATATGTTTCTCCTCATGGTAGGAACACCTTAATCACCGTTTCATTTGTCCCAAGTGCTTATCTTAATCGGATCTACTCGGGGCATGAGTGCGTGCTCTTTATATGTTTTCTTCCCCTCTATTTGATCTATCTAGGTCTAAACTCAGCTTCTTCTTCAAAAAAAAAAAAAAGGATAGGACTGAGTCCCTTGAAGGATGACTACCCATACAATCAAATGAATCAAAGATATAGACCATGCCTTCAAAGGATGGCTATCATTAAAATTCAAAATACGAGACAGCTCCCTTAAAGGGGACGGTTTGTTTCTCGAAAAGAATACTCAAGGCTTCTTGCATTGATCAGCCTTTGATCGGTTTATA
Source organism: Taxus wallichiana var. yunnanensis (assembly GCA_018340775.1). Classification (NCBI taxonomy): domain Eukaryota; kingdom Viridiplantae; phylum Streptophyta; class Pinopsida; order Cupressales; family Taxaceae; genus Taxus; species Taxus wallichiana. The sequence goes on along the minus strand of CM031239.1, from coordinate 640,593,091 downwards.
CATTTTTAGCATCACTAAAAGACTTCCCGTATTGATCGGTCTTTCCATATCTAGCAAACTTCCTGCATTGATCAGTTTGCTTTTTCAGAAATCATGAAGCTGAGATATAAGACCTTTTGTCGATCATATGGAGAACCCTATTTTCCCAGTATGAACATGTATTCTGTCCCTTGTAAATTTCGACAAGATACTTACTTACTGCTCCTCCCGTTTCCCTCCTAAATCTGGTTTGCGGCTAGTTAGTGTCAGGCTTATTTTAACCTCATATAGGGCCTTGCATGCATGATCTTTTGGTTTCCTATCCAGATTCTATTTATGGTCGGTTGGGAGTCCAACTTATCATTTTTTCTTATCTGGGTGTATTTCCTTTATTTCTAGTCAAGGTCATTTTCATTACGTCCTTGGCTCTCACAGCGAATATTTCCGATTATTTCATCTAGTTAAATTGACATTTCACATGTTAATTTAATCAAAATTTATCATCTATCTAATTTCATCTTATCTATCAAAGCATGTATTGTCAACACATGTGGATCTGTCTATCTATTTTCATCAAAATTAAATTAACATCTCAAACATACCAAATCTATCAATCCCATCTATCCATCTATCCATCAAACCATCTAAAAACTTGTACATCCAAGTTACACTACATCTATCTATATCCATTTTTCATCAAAATTAAATCCATACATCAATCACATCTATCCATCTATCCATCAAAATATCTAAAAATATGTACGTCCAAGTTACACTACACCTATCTATATCTATTTTTCATCAAAATTAAATCCACATATCAATCACATCAAATTACATCACGTCTATCTATCCTCTATGTCTATGTTCATCCAATCACATCTATTTATCATCTCTCAGCATATGTCGATATCCATCACAATTACGCTACATCTATCCATGTATATCAAAATTAAAAACAGGAGAACAATCATATGACAAAGGAAATAATGAATCTATATATATACATGAGTGTCTGTACAACAAAAAATGGGTGGCTCTCAATCAAGCCATCTATACAATGCCTTCCAATCGAGGCTACATCACTACACTGATACAAAATACATCAATCCCTATATCGTAAAATCTGATGCGTGGAGGACACTATCTCCTCCACCCTCCTCTGGACCAGGCTGTCTCTCCTGGCCGCCGCCTATCAAGCTAGACGCACCTGCTGCTGGAGGCCTCTGCCCACCTCGGTCTCTCCGGTGCTCCCTCCCTACGATGCCCCACTGTGCCGAGTGTTCTTGCTGATATCCTCCTCGCCCGCATCTTAAGAGGCACATGCAGGGCATGCTATGATAGGGCATCCTTATAGTATCTCACCTCAGCGAGGAGAGACTGATATGTGCTCAAGCTCATGGTACCAGGTGCTCGTAGTGGTGCTGCTGGTGCTGCTGGTGGTGCCCCTCCTATGGTCGCGCCCTGTGTCCCAGACTCTGACATGGTACCTGTCTCCCCATATTTGGCCCTGAGGGCCTCCCTATGTCGATGGTAGCGATCCCTCTACTGGATCACTGTATCTCGCTCTTGGCAAGTGGTGTCTCTCTCCAAAATCAGGGCATCCCTCTCCTCTATCAAAGCTCTGATCTCCTCGAGAGCCACGGGTGTCTGCGTCGGGGGTGGCATGCTCTCCCTCCAGTCTCTCCAGCACTGTAGCCATATCCTCCTCATCGGCATCTATAGATGCCGGAAGGTGTCGTGGTAGCTCTGTCGCATACCATGCAGCATAACCATCACCTACTCCAGCGTCATCATCACTGTCTGTGGAGGGTGGGGCCTCTCTCAATGGATCTGCTAGGGATCAAAATCGGCAGATCAGTCTCTCTGTTGTCTCGCCTATAAGGCCTGTAAGTAGTCGGCACTGTCTGTACTAGGCCGAACTGTCTCAATACCCGCATAAATCGGGACGTGCTCCCACATATCAGGCCTACGGCCCCTAACCACCCTGCTCCGTCTCAATCCCACCAGGTGAGCATCCTGACCGGCCCATGTCAGAAATACCCGATATGGTCTCCAGATGACCTGCCACGGTGTCGCATCCTGAAATGCTCGGTATACCAATCTATAGATCTCCCTGTATCTCCCAAAGGCCATATTGGCCCGCCATCGCGGAATCCATAATCAATAGCTCCCACTGCTGTTGGCATCCAAGGAAGCCCGGATGGCCTGATCACTGCTATATGCTCATATGCCCAGCAATGGAGCACAAAACTGACATCGAAACTCCTCCGGCCAGTGGTATACATCCATAACTCATGATATATCTGAGCTATCAAAGGAATCGCAAAAGCAAACACCTGTCTGAACTACAGGATGTCGCAAACGTAATCTAATAATAACAGTGGGAATCTCCCGCCTCCTGAATCTGGTAGAGCAAAATAGGATATCGCCATCTGAATCAAAACTATTAAATGCTGCTCCTAGGACTATCCGGTTTGTCTATACACATCTTTGCGAGGCTATCCGCACTGCCCCGGACACTATCTCTGAATCATCTGCCCTATCTCCATACAATCGAACTAGGGCCCTCTGCTGCTGCTCTCGTGGTGTAATCTCTATCGGGTCCCCAGTGATCGGCAGTCTCAAAATCCTGTATATATCCTCATGGGTGATGGTCATCTCACCCGTCCTGAACCAAAAAGTGCAAGTCTGGCTATCCCATCGTCGCACTAGTGCTCGCATCAACTCTACATCTCGCGGCACTCGTCTGTAGTACCGAAAGCCCCCGAGCCCAGATAACTCTAAATGCCGCCAATCTGCGTCAGTGACGTCAGGGAGAATGGTCTCCAGTAGCTCGGGAATCGCATCCCTCATATGTAGTACCTCTCGTGCCTGCATCCACGACATCAAGAGCAATATTAGCCTCATATTTACCCAAATCGAACATCCAAAACAAATTTTGATTTAAGTCTATCTAATCGGCGTCGATTAAATACAATCGGCGTCGTTTATATATAGTCGACGCCGATTAATATTAATCGGCCGCCTACATAAAATTGGCGTCGATTCTACCAATCGACGCCGATTGCTGTTGCGGCGGATGTTAAACACACCCTGGCCTCCCACCAAGCACAATAGAAACAAAAAAAAAACAAAACAAAACAAAAATAAATACGGCGGGTTCAAGAAGAACCACTTACCCCAGGTCGTGTCCTCCTCCGCTTCTGACCACTTCCAGAGGCTTCCATGGTGCTCAAATCCAATTTTTGACTCTCTCTGAATCAATCGTCATGGTGTAAATAAATCGTTCACGTTTTCCGTTCACATATTTATATGTGCTGTGAACGGTCGGCACCGATTTTTTGGTGGCGCCGTTTATTTAGGTCGACGCCGATTATTGTGATCGCCACCGATTTTCCATCTCTTTGCCATAGTGTTGATGCTTGGCTTATTTATCTGGTCATTATTGTGCGCTGAATGTTGCCTTTTGGCACATATTTTCGATATCACCATCCATTTCGAGTTTGTTCCCTTTGCGTGGGGCACTCGTACTTTTTGGCAACTTAGAGTTAACGGGTCTATAGGCACTAACGTCGTCTGCTTTGCAGACCATCTAGTTGTCCCTACCAATGTGTCTCTCTTTAGATGCTGACTATTTTGCAGCCCTCCTTACACTCATGGGTCTGTAGGTACTAACGTCGTCTCATGAGGAGACCGTCTAGTCTGCCCTACCAATATGAGTTCCTTAGGTGGCTACCTCTTTATTCATGTTTGTGCATCATCAATGATCAGATCTACTCCAGACATCTAGCTGGGGCATCCCGTGTTTTCATCTACCTTTTTCAAACTTGGGATCGTTTGTTCTATCACCCATCCCATCCCTAGTTTGAGGGGGATCGCATCATCACTTTTTCTTCCTTTCTTCCACCTCCTTGTTTTTGTCTCACAACCTTGCTTATCGCAAGTTACTTGACAAAAAGGGGCAAAATGTAGACACCTAAAATTGATTATCCAATTTGGTGTCCCTCATGCGCGTTTGCTCTCTCAGGTAACCTGGGGCACGTTTATATCACCACTATCCCCTTGGGATATTATTCAATTTGTGATTTAAACACCTATCCTAAGTTTAATTCACCCCATTATGTTTTACCCGTGAGTAATTAAATATTAACTATTTAATTACACCTTTTCACATGTATCCTAACCACTTATCTACCCCATATCTATCCTATCCATATATCCCCCCTATTTCTCCTCCTCCCAAAGGATATTTCCCGTATTTGAGGTGGAGGGATCACTCTTATCTTCCCAGAAATCACTCATTTTGGCCGTCTCGGGAGTCTGTTCCGTGATCGGTGCCGACCGGTACTCGGTCGACGCCGATTTTTCGGAGCGGCGCCGATTATAAATAGAAGCCCAGAACTCAGTTCTGGGGAACACAGAGAGAGACAGATCGTGACACAGAGACACAGATTGTAAGAGAGAGAACGAGAGATCTTTTAGCATCAAGTGTGAACATTATCTATCGAATGAGAGCGGATCTTGTCCAAATCAATCCCTGAGAGGAGCACCGTTACTCTGCTCTTATCACATCAACATCGCACGTCTCCATTGATTTTCTGGTGACTCTGTTCTCGCATCCGGCATAGGTGGAGCCTGCATAAGTATCTCTCCGGTTCTATAGATCCGGCGAGGCGTTGATGATCGGCCTTCGCTTTCCGATTTCCAAATCTTATCATACTTTGTCTCGGATCGACATTGATCTATCGGTTGACACCGATCTACATCGGATCGGCGCCGATTCTACATAATCGACACCGATCATCTTGTAGATAGGGATAAAAAGACACAGGAACACAAATCCATCTTTTGTTTTCACGGTTCCTATTTTTTGCTTTACATGTCATTCTGTTGTTTAGATTCATTTATTACTTTGATTAGAAAATCTAGTCTTGTACGTACATCTTTTATCATGTATACTTCTTTACTTAATTGAAAATGTGGGTGACATCTACCGAGGAGCTTACGCTTAGGACCGCTTCTCGTTTTAATTTGGTCTTCATTTCATCCATTATTTGATAAAATCATTTTTATTAAATTTGATTAAAATGCATTTTTAATTAATTAATTATTAATTTGATAAAATAATTATTAAATTGGGGTTTTTAATTAAATAACTATTAATATAATAATAATTAAAAAAGTCATTCGAAAAATTTTTATTTTATTTCGGGAAGTAAGCTTGTGCTTCCAACTGTCAGGAATGCCAAATTGGCTTCCCGAACCCGGATTTCCCCTTTCCTGGAAAATTTATTTTAATTTCCGCTTGTGGGATTTTCTCCACCAATTGCCAAATCAATGGATTGGCAAACGGGCAAGAAATCTCCCGATTTCCCACATGGGGAAATTGAACAGAGATTGCCAACCCACTTTGCCATTCCCATTGGCAATTGGCCGTTGCTTTCCCCATTTCCCCTGGCAATTAATTCCACTACCCAGAAGAGGGGAAGTCGGTTTAGCCTTCATAAATTCCTCCATTGGACTCGTTGGAAAGAGTCGTGTGAAGCTTTTCCAATTGCTTCTTATTTCTTCTAAAGAACATAATATTTTATCACATCCCACAAACAAATCGAATCACGCATTCACAAAGAAGATATCAATAAAGAGGTCTCCACCAAGGAAAAATAATAAATTTCAAACATTCCCATGCAAAAAAAAGAAAAACCAAACCAGAATCAAATTTAAAGGATCATCAACAATTTTTTTGAAGGAGAAAATTCTAAAATTTCCAAGCATTTCCAAGAAAGGAAAATCAAAAGAGAACCAACAAAATTTTAGCAAGCATTCAAGGAAAAAGCAAGAAACAGCCAAACACATGCATCCAAAAGCAAAAAAGGCAAAAACAAACATCATGGTGAGGACAGAAAAAAAACAAATTCCAAATTTTCAATCACATTTTTCAAGACCATTTCAAAGAAAAAAAAAAAAATAAAATTCAAGAAAAAAAAAAATTTCCACAGCATTTTTCAAGGAAAAATTTTTCCAAAAAAAAAGCAAGGAAAAAAAAAAAAACATCACAAATGCAAAGAAGAGAAAAAAAATCCCATTCCATCCAATTCCAGAAAAAATAAAAACATAAAAAAAAACAAAAAAAAAAGGCCAAAAAAACAAAAACATGCAAAGTTTTCACAAGAGATAAAAAAAAAAGAAAACAAAATTCCCAAGAGAGAATTTCACATCATCAAAAAAAAAAAATCAAAACTCAAAAAAGAAAATTTCCACGCAACATGGAGGAGAAATCCAAGATTTCAAAAAGAAAAAAAAAAAAAAAAAGTTTTCCAAGACAAACCCAGAAGTTTCCACAAAAGAAAAAAATCCAAAGGAGACAAGTTTCCAAAATGAAAATCAAATTTTTTTGCAACACAAAGCAAAAAAAGTCCAAATGCCAAAAGAAAGGGAAAAAAAAAAAAAGAGCATAAGTCAAAAAAGAAAAAAAAGTTCCATTGAAAAAAGAAATAAACCAAGCAAAGGAGAATCCACGCTTCAAGAAGGAAAAACACACAAAATTCAAAGCTTCATTTTTTCCATGCAAAGTAAATTTTCCAAAGAAATCAAAAGAAATGCATGAGTCAAAAAAACAATCCACACATACCATAAATAAAAAAACAAGTGTATTCACGCACGCAAAGAAATCAAAGAAGACAAAGGAAGAAGTCAGATTTTCAAATTCACACACGTTATTTAAAGGAAAGCATTTAAACAATACACATAATACATACCAGAGAGATTTTTCCGAAAATTAAATTAATAAAATCAAATATAAAATCTCGGGTGATTTTAAATTTATTTAAAATAAATAAATAAAAAACGTTGATCCGATTTGGAATTCGAGCTTAGTCTCGATATTTTTTTGTGTGTTTAAAAAAATAATTTTTTGTAACAAGACTTATTATTATTATTATTATTTTTTAAAATAATAATAATAATAATAAAATTAAAGTGAGTCATATTTTTCTTACACCGATGGGGTTTCAGAGACTGAGACCCGACCCCGCTTGCATTGTTTTGTGTGCCCGAGTCATTTTTCTGTGAAATTCATAATGGCCGAGAAATCTAACAAATCGCAGGAAGATCGAGGAAGCCAGTGGAGAAATCAAACAAATCCATGCTCAAGTATGAATTCCAAGGAATCATCCCTCCTAGTTCCATTAAGTCAGCATATGACAATATCACTAATACAAATCTGGGTCACATCAATGTGCAACAATTCTATGAATGGGTGAAAACTGAAGGCAAAACCATATTCTCGGATAGGCTTTACCATAGTGGTCTACCCCAAGCAAGCAACATTTCTGTCTCGGTGCAAGTGTCCAGAGTTGGTTATCTTGTGCATGAGCATTATGATCCCGAGAGATGAGGAATTTTTAAAGATAATCGTGAGCCTTTCCTCTTAATCACACCAGAGCACATTGAGGAATTGCTCAACATACCTAACTTTCTGAGAATGCAGATATCACTCGCCAAGTCAGCACAAGAATTTTGGGATGAAGAACCCCTGAGATGGAGCAAGATGGTTAATAACAACTGGTTAGTAACCAAGAGGCCTCGAATTGACAAGCTTCCCAAAGAATTGTACCGCATTGAGTTTGTGGAAGAAATCGGGGACATGATTACTCTCCTAAGTCAAGTTTTTGGTTTACCCTCTGCTAGGATTTTCCACCCATGGATGTATCAGTTTATCTGTATCATCCTAGCCAAGAAAGAGTTTGTGGATTGGGCCACCATCATCAGTAACACCCTTCACAAACAATTGATAGAAGTTAAGATGACTGGATGCTTCTACATGACATCGTATCTGACTTATGCAGTAGCAAGAAGAAAGCTATTTTTGGGACTTGAAACAAGAGGAGTCATGGGGCCATCAAATAGTGTTTTTCATTATTACCCTCAACTTAGTTTCAAAAATAGTTCTCACCATTTTAGAAGAGTCAACGATGCATTCACCTTCCGCGTGATTCGGAACCTGAATCGGAATACTGAGGAAAGATTTTCTAAAGAAGCCATGAGTGTCATTTCCCAATGGGGAACCTGGTTTATTCAATTTTCATCATTTTCCTACATTCACGTGAGTGGCTTTGCTGGTACCCCATGGAAGCTTCCTAAGTACGTCAGTGACAGATGGGCATTAATGGAGCTTGTGTGACAACTATTCCAAGTTCATTATCTTCTTAGTGACAAGCACCATTCAGGAATTCATTTCCCAATCCAAATCGGGAATACCAATGTCCAAATATTTTCAGTGCACAACTCATGGAAAAAGAGTTCACTCTCATCACAATCCATCCATATGTGAAGAGAGCCCAGTTTGATATCAATGGATATATGTAGAAGATTTTGGGAGCAAAGTATCAACATAATCCTACCATGGAAGATTTTTGGGCTGCTTGTTGGATGAACATGAAGTAAGAAGATGAGAGTTTTCTCACCTAACACTTGCTCAGATCAAGGCCTTCCACATCAAGAACCCTCCCGATTCATTCATAAATGATGATGAAGATGTCATTGATCCCTCATATGATGTAGTTGCTTTTACCCCATTGCCTCGAATCGACTGGACCAAAAGAGATGAATTTTCTCTTGATAGCAAGAATCAACCAATTATTGAAAGAAGCATATCTTGGTATGACAGAGAACTTGCCAAGTTACAATCAATTCAAGATCATGCTTTGGGATCACAAAAATTTCCAACATGAGGAGGCCTCCATTCAACCAAAGCCTCTTCTCGATCAACCTCTATACCATCCAATCATACACAACAAGCAAGAAAGGAGTGGTTGCCAAAATCCACTTCGCCAAGTAATGTGTCACGAGGAGAAAAATCTAAAGATCCTAACCCCGAAGAAGGAAGAGAGTGTGTATCAGATTTTCTACCTCGAGTAGAGATTCTTCTACCCACATTGTTAATAGTGCTTAAGCTCATGGCAAATGATCCTCACCATGCTTTGAACAAGCGTCCACTCAGGTGTAGGTAATTCAAATATCAAACACTTTGAGCATGTAGTTCATGAAGGGATTTCCCAAAATCTCCCAAATAATCAAGAGGTGGATATTGAGGTTGTTTCTCCTCAAATCGAGGTCGTAGATAGGATTCAAGTAGGATCTCATGATGTCGAGAATAATGAGAATATTGATTTGAGCTCTAGGATTTTGTATGTAGAAATAGTGCATGATACTCCTTCCTGGGTTGATTCTGAGGTTAAGAAAAGGAAGAGGGTTGTCAAGGAAATTGACATTGATTTTGATGCCCTTTTCAAACTTTCAAATGATGTCATTCCAAAGAAGCCTAAGGTGCTTTCTCGAATAATGGTGGATAATGATGGAAATAGATTTTGCAGATCTCACCATCCCACAAGTTGATAAGGAGCATGATGCCATGACACCTGCTGATTATGAAGTTTCCAGACTTGGACTTGGGAGGTCTACATTAGAAAGTGACATGGTGATGGCTCGAGATTCAATTGATATCGTGCTAAAGAGACTTGAGAAATATAAGTCTCAAAACTCTCTCACTCAAGGCCGAAAAGAATCAATTGGTGGAATATGTTCAACATTTGATAAATCCCATATCATCCACTTTCCCAGTACCTGATGCAGTGGCTGCCCCTGATGAAGAGACTCTCAATTTTCAAAAGAAATAAACACATTAGGCCATGTCACTAAAACTTGGCTTTCAGAGATTCTCATTTTAGGCCAAGAGATGATCAAGACCATGGTTAAGCTTCATGAAGATGTCAGTGCGTATCTTGATCCAATTCTTTCTTTCAAAGAAACTTTTGTTTCTAATATATCAAATTTGGATGAGATATTGCCCATTTTTGCGAGGAGATGACAAGTATGGAATCCTAGTTTTAGCCATTGAAGGAATTCTCAAATTTGAACATCGAGGGACACGTTTTCTTTGGTGTCTGCATCTCAAATCAAGGAAGATGCTTCTCGAGGATTCTATGATCCATTATGAGAGCATGTGCAATGAAGCCTTCACTTCACTCTCCTTGATTCAAGAATTCATAGCTGAGATTCCTTGCAACCTCGTAAATGAGCATAATCAAAGGTGTTCATCGGAGCAGGTGGAAGAGCAATTTTCACAATTGTTTAAGGACATGTACACTCCCACCAACAATTTCTCGTCAGTTTCAATGGAGCGGTGCATCAAATTAAAGAACTTATTTGAGAACGCTCAATCCAAAATTGTTAATTTAAATGATATGCCAAGTAGGATTCTTGAATTGCAGGTATTTTGTGAGGCTATTCTTGACCAAATGAACCTCCTAGAAGAAGAAAAGATGTTTGAAACTTTGGGAAGGTTTAGATCCTTTCAACTGGCAAAAGCGGCAGATCCTAATTTCACGGTGGTTCAGGGAGTTAATTTTCTTGGTATCTAACGAAGTGGGAGAGTCCATTTCTCATACGCTTGAGATAGGTGGACCCCATTTCAATGGATAAGGAACTGGTTATTATTGTATATTTTAAAAGGTGTTGTTATTTGCTTTTGGGAAACTATGGATATTTTAAGTAATTTCTATTTTTGGGTTGTCTTTAATAAAGTTGGTTGAAAAAGTCAAAGGTCACTTAAGTGCCTTATTTAATGATCATGTAAAACCCTAACTACTTTGTAACCAACTTTTGGGTTATAAAAGGAAGTGAGGGGCTCATTTGTAAAGGGTGACTTTGAGAGAGGAGAAGAAATACTTTTGTGTGCAAGCTTTGTTTCAAGAAGAAACTTTGTGTTCTTTTGTGAAAACATTTTGGAGTTAATGAAATATGAACTTTGTGTCTCATTCATTGTCTCTTGTAACATTTGATGTTCTTATGTTCATTAGATGTTAGGTGTTTGAATCTTGCATGCAAATATTATCTTTGATCTTATTGTCAACGTTATTAATCGGTTGTTCTAGTTCACAGTGATCAAGCTCTGATTATCTACTTGCTCATGTGTGTTCCCTTTTACACATTCTTGTTTGGCTAACTCAAACTCCATTTTATTTGTGTTAGTTATTCATCTTTCTTCTTCATGCAATATTAGGCTGTTTTTACCTAACTCTTGCATGTTCTTTTCATTCATTCCATTCACTCCTTTCCTTCATTCCATTCCATCTCCCTCATTCACTTTTCTTTCCATTGATGTTCCAAAACACCCCCACATACAATTTTGAATGTATAGATGTAAATATAGTTTTGGTTTTCAATAAAGCAAAGCCTCACCTTCATTGAGGAGGGACTTCATTCCCACACTATTGCATGTCATTTGCATGCATGTGCAAATCCATATGCTAACAGTTTTTGGTGACTCTACTGGGGATTCAAGAATCGTTAACCAGTGCTTGGTTAAATCTTTATGACTATCCCCTCTACACAAGCTCCAGTTCTTCAACCGAACCTTGTGCCCGATGAAGATTTTCAAGGAGAACATTGTTGCCAACCTTCAAACAATAGCTTGGGAAAACCATGAAAGCTTGCAGCAATTTGTGGTTGTTGATAGAGCCATTGACAGAGAAATCTACATCGAAGACCTTAGAAGAAGAGCACCCGCACTTGTGGCCAGAAGACCTCCTGGACACGTGTTGATCATTGTTCACCGACGCGGTCCTCTTCCACCAAGGTAATAAGTTGTATGACTATTATAGGTAACCCACCTATCTTGCAACCAAATCTTGTTTTTGCAGATAATCAAGAAGATATATCATCATATTTGAGGCAAGCTATTTGGGAAAAGCACGAATAACTATCATTTTCATCTCACCGCATCAGTACTAGATAACGAAGAAGAGAAAGCCATGAGAGTTTCTAGAGCTATTCAGTGCAAATAGCTCAAGAAAGAGAGTGAAGAGAAAAGGCTAGAGCTGATCAGAACATGCCAGTGATCCCTTCACAATAAAGATTTCAAACTGGAAGGAAAGAGGTTTACGCGAGGAGAAAAAGCTAAAGGTCGATCTGATCCCATTTTTGACTTTCAAGGAAAGTTTGGTTTCAAGTTATCTCCTCCAAAGAAGAACACACCTCATAGATCTGCAAGCCTTGCATCAAGTCCTGAAAGAGCAAGCAAGGAAGGAATCACTACCAGTCAAGCACTTGTCCTTGCTCACGTTGTTTTACCTTCGCATACCACCTTTCCCAAAATGGCAAGTCAACGTACCATGGGGAAATGCCATAGGCCCATTGGCCTTACCAGCTCGACATGAACTCCCACGAGGATCAAGAAAGATTCTTCCCAAGTTTGATGGAGATGGGAAGACATCACCAGATGACCATATTTCTACCTTTTTCACTGCATGTGTTTTTTTTTGGTAGAATATGAAGATGTTGCTATTCACCTTTTCATCAAAACATTGCATGATGTTGTTGCAGATTGGTTTCATCATCTAGCCAAATGGATGCATTACAAATTGGAATGATATGAAAACTAAGTTTGAAGATCGATTCAAGATGGTAGAAGATGAACATGCCCTTCTTGCCCAACTATCTCAGGTGAAGAAAGAGCCAACATAACCCATGAGGAATTTCATGGCTAAATTCAACAAAATGGTGAACAAAGTTCCTACCGGGATTCATCCAAACCTTGATGGACAAAAATGTTTCTTTATTAACACACAACAACTAGAAGTGTGCTATCAGTTGAGAAGGGCTAGAGTGGCTACCCTAGAACTTGCTCAATCCTTGGCCATAGAAATTGAGGATGACTTAATCATGGCATGGGAAAATTCAAGAAAAATTCCCTCAAGGGAAAGAGTCAAGAAACCTCCAATGCTTCAGAAGCTATACTCACTAAGTTAGCTAATGATGTGCTAGCTTTGAAAAAGCAAGTTGCTCAAAGTAGTAAACCCACTCCTTACAAAGACATCCCAAGAAAAGGATATGTTCCCAACAAAGCCAGGATTGCAGGTCCTCCAACGAGGCTTGCTATTGAAGCAGCTCCCGCAACTAACTCAAAATGTGATGTCATTGAAGAAAGTGATGATGAGGTTGAAGTCGTCGAGGTTGATGAGGAAGAGCTAGATTCTAGAACATCTGAACCTAAAGTTGAAGATCCTGAGGGAGAAAGTAATAATCATTTCTTTGAGTACCATTTAGAAGAAGAAGATGAATACGAAGAAATTATAGAAGATATGAATAGTCAATCCTTTGTTGTCTTCACACGCTCTCAGAAAAAGGAGCAGGATACCACTAAGGTGGGAGATAAAGAGGTTTCCAAGGAACTTCAAAAAGAATCTAAGACTAAGGAAACTTCCAAAGAATCCAAGACAAATGAGACTCCTAAAGAGTCCAAGGTGACTGAGGTTTCAAAGGTCAAAACTATCTTAAAGAAAGGAGGGCCTTTGTTAAATCAATCATTGATAAATCAGCTACGAAGAAAGTTTCTTCTTCCACATCGTATCAACCAAGCCCAAAGCAAAGGTCAAAAGTGTGCCATCATCAAGTTCAAAAGAACTAGTATCTGAGACATCAAGTATGATTACTTTTGCCCAAATTTGATATCATTGATCATATCAATAAAACAAAAATTTCCATGTCACAGGTAGAGTACTTGAAGTCCAATAAGGATCAACTTGAGAAATTGGTCTAGTTTATCAAAGGTGACTCTACTGTTCATTCCTCCAAAGGAATTCTGAAAACTCCCAAAGATGGGAAAACTCAAAATATTGTGGTGGCCACTACACCTTCAAATGAAAAGATTGAACCTTTCTTTGTGTCCTTTTTGATCAACGGATGCAAATTAAGTAATTGCATTATAGACTCTGGAGCCTCGGATAATGTGATGCCGAAAAAGTAGCACATGCTCTTGGTTTGACTTGTACAAGAACATTCGGATCGTGCTACTCCATGGAAACCAAGCAAGTTCCTTTGATCGGGTAGATTAAAGACGCCCAAATGGTTTTAGCCCAATTCCCTCAAAAGTGAGTTAAGGTAACTATTTTAGTTGTTGATATTCCCACCTCATATGGAATGTTGTTGAGTAGGAAATTTTGTAGAGATCTAGGTGGAGAAATTCAAATGGATTGGTCTCACGCCATGATCCCTATCAATGGAGAAATGAAGAAGCTTATGCCGTAAAGCTCAGAAAAGTTCACAGTAACTAAAACCGAAGATCCTCACGCACAGATCCTTTTCCAAGGCTCAAGTATGGGTAATTATATGATGACTGTAGAAATTCATACCCCTGAGATCACTTGCCAAGATTCCAATGAGATATGGACTCTTGAGTTTGATGGAAGTTGTTGCTCGATGGCTCTTAGTGCAGGAGTGGTGCTCATATCTCCAAATGGTAAAATATTTCCTTTTTCCTACAAACTTGAATTTTCAAATACTAACAACACTGCAGAGTATGAGGCATTAATCCTTGGCCTTCAAGCTGTAGAGGAGAAAGGGATCAAAAATTTGGAAGTCTTTGGAGATGTGGAATTGATCGTGAAAGTAAGAAATCAGTTCCAAGTAAAGAATGATCATTTGAGACACTACAGAAATAAAGTGTGGGACGCGATAGAAGTCTTTCGATGCTTTTTCCATAAAAATTTGTCCTCGTGAAAAGAATGACAAAGCAGATTCTCTAGTAGTCTCAACTTCATTAATGATTCCTCATTCAAAGTTTGATCAAGTCAAATACACCATTGAAATGGTTTTTAGGCCAAGTGTTCCTGACAATGCAGAAAATTGGCAAGTATTTAATGATGATCAACAAATTATTGCCTTCTTGGAAAAGAGGGATAATTTTGAACAATTGTACTTTGAAGGAAGTGATTTTGCATTTCGTGAATCAACTACCTCACCCATTCAGAAGGAGTTGAGAATGAAGATCCTGGTGATGGCATCATTCAACTCAAAGGAAATAAAATTCCCAAAGGATTGGTTTCACTTGAAGAACTTTTTTGACAAACATGACAGGTTTATCAAAGAGAAAGAGTAGCAGACCTACGAATTCTATTGACTATGAGCAAGTTAACATCGGTACCAAGGATAAACCTCAGCCTGGTCAATATCGGTAAGTGTTGCTCACCTGAGGAATGCAGGAAATTCATAAGCCTCCTTACCAAATATTCTGACATTTTGGCTTACTCATATGAAGACTTGAAGTCTTTCCAACCCAGGGAAATGGAGCATGCCATACCCTTGAAGCCTGGTGTAGTTCCATTCAGGAAAAAGCAAAGACAATATAATCCCAAGATTGCAGGGACAATATTTCATGAAGTTCAAAAGATGCTAGATGCATGAATAGTGTTTCCTATTCGACATTCGACCTGGATAGCTAATATTGTACCAGTTCACAAGAAAAATGGAGAAATTAGGATTTGTGTGGATTTTCACAATCTTAATCAAGCTTCCTTGAAGGATAACTACCCACCACTACTAGTCATGGACCATATTTGTAGGTAGTAACAATTGGATCGGAAATGCTATCTATGCTAGATGGTTTCTCTGGTTATAATCAGATTGAAGTGGCTAGAGAAGATCAACATAAAACCACGTTCACCACCCCCTGGGGTACGTTCGCATATAGAAGAATGCCTTTTGGTTTGATTAAATGTCGCGCTACTTTTCAAAGGGCTATGGATATGGCATTCATAGATTATAAAGACAAGATCATCGTGATATACCTAGATGACTTGACAGTGTTCTCAAAGAAAGCGAGAAGATCACCTAAGAGATTTAGAGAAAATATTGCAAAGATGTAGACTTCATAAGATTTCTCTAAATCCAAAAAAGTTTGTGTTCGGAGTTACAGAAGGGAAACTCCTAGGTCATATTGTTTCTAAGGAAGGAACTAAGATCGATCCTGAGTGTGTTCAAGCTATCAAGAATCTTTCCTTGCCTACAAGTAAGCCTGGAGTCCACTCCTTCTTTGGGAAGGTGAATTTTTGAGAAGGTTTGTGCCAGATTTTACCGAGATGACTAAAGAAATCACTGATATGATGAAAGGAAAAGAATCCTTCAAATGGTCAAAGGAAGGTAGAGAGGCATTTGAGAAAATCAAGGGTGCTATTGCAAAAGCTCCTACATTGGTGTGTCCCGATTTTAAAAAGGATTTCATAATTTATTGTTATGCTTCACCGCACACAATCTCCGCCATTTTGACTCAACACAATCAAGAGGGGATCGAATCTCCTATTGCATTCATGAGTTCTGGATTCAAGAAACATGAACTTAATTACACTCCTCTTGAGAGACATGCGTATGCGTGGTGGTGAGAGCCTGAAACACTTCAGGTACTATGTGTTGAATTCTCACACCAAAGTCTTAGTTCCAGACACCGCAGTTAAATCGATGTTGACACAACAAGAACCAAGATCTAAAAGAGGTAATTGGGTCTCCAAGATCTAGGAATATGATTTGGATATCAAGCCTACCAAGTTGGTTTGAGGAAGAGGACTCTGCCAACTCATCGCAGAGAATGAACCACGAGATAACTCTGAAGAAGAACCAGTTGAAGAAAAATTTACCACTGGTAGTTTTTTTGTCACACACAAATGAATGGTATTATGATATTGCCTACTTTCTCACATATGGCGAGTGTCCAGAGAATCTGATAGCTAAGGAGAAATGAGCTATCAAACTAAGAGCTGCTAGGTACATCATTTGGGACAACACGTTGTTCAAGAAAGGAATTGATGACATGTTCCTCAGATGTGTTGATAAAGAGCAACAACCTAGATTGTTGGAAGCTTTCCACAATCATGCTTGTGGTGGTCATTTCTCTGGCCCAGTGATGGCTCATAAAATTCTGTGAGCACATTATTACTGGCCCACTATGTTTTTCGATGCTCAGAAATGGGTGACAAAATGTGAAGCTTGTCAACAATTTGTTGGAAGACCAAAGTTGGCAGCTTTCCTTTGAAGCCAGTTGTCATTGAAGAACCCTTTCAACAATGGGGTTTAGATTTCATCGGGGTTTTGAATCCTAATTCTAGTGCTGGTCATACTCACGTGCTCACCACCGCAACTGACTACTTTACAAAGTGGGTAGAAGCTATACCAGTGAAACAAACATCTACTGTAGTAATTTGTGACTTCATCAAAGAAAATATATTGGTTCGTTATGGAATTCCACACAAGATCGTGATGGACAATGCCTCAAATTTTTCTTTTATAGAGATGATAGGTTTTTGTTATGGGTATGGGATATCTTTGTCTCATTCATCAGATTACTACCCTCAGGGAAATGGTCAAGCTGAATCCAGTAACAAAAACATCATTACTATGTGTGCAAGTTAGTCAAAGAAAATCAAAGAACTTGGCATAAAAAGTTATATGATGCATTGTGGGCTGACCGCATAACTCCCAAAAGGGCAATCGGGATGTCTCCATTTCAACTTTTGTATGGAACCGATGCTCAAATTCCCATCACACTGGAGTTACCAACATTAAAATTAGCCCAGGAAGTTGATGATGAATGCTTCACCAATGCATTAGATAAAAGAATCATGTTCCTAAGCAAGCTTGAGGAACAAAGAAGTCAAGTGGCAAACAGGATCGAGGAACATCAATCCAAGGTAAAGAAATTGTTTGATAGGAAAACTAGGGAGAGACAATTTCAAATCAATGACTTAGTTCTTCTCTGGGACAAAAGACGTGAACCAAAAGGAAAGCATGGGAAGTTTGATTTCTGTGGCTAGGCCCTTTCAAAATAAGACATTTTTGTGGAGATAACACCTATTACTTGGCATATCCTGATGGAACTCATTTTCCTTTGCCCTACAAAGTGGGCAATATCTCAAGCACTATCAAAATTGAAAATGGGTTGTTCCCTCGTATGTACATAGGTAATTAGGATTTTGGTTTGTTTGTTTCCCTATTTTTGGTCTCCTCTCTTGTGTCACCCCATTTTTGTGCCCCATCATTTTGAGATCATGTTCATGAATATTTTGGTCTGGGTCCGTTGTTGCATCCATGAAGTCCTTGTCCCCAATTAGAGCCAGATGTTATCAGCCAATTTTGACTTTGCAAAATTAAAATAAAAAAAAAATGGAAATTTTGAAATTTTTCAAAAGTGTTACTTTGTGTGATTCATCACTCTCATCACGATCATCTCATTTTTTGTGATCATTTCGGTCTTCGTTTCATCCATTTTTGGGTGAAAGAACTCCTCCCGCCAGGTCTTAAAATGCATTAATAATTAATTAATTAATATTTAATTAATTTATTATCCTTTATTTGATAAAATCATTTTTTATTAAATTTGGGGTTTTTAATTAAATAACTATTAATATAATAATTATTAAAAGTCATTCGAAATTTTTTTATTTTATTGCCGGGGAAGTAAGCTTGTGCTTCCAACTGCCGGGAATGCCAAATTGGCTTCCCGAACCCGGATTTCCCCTTTCCTGGAAATTTTATTTTAATTTCCCACTTGTGGGATTTTCTCCACCAATTGCCAAATCAATGGATTGGAAAATGGGCAAGAAATCTCCCAATTTCCCACATGGGGAAATTGAATGGAGATTGCCAACCCACTTTGCCATTCCCATTGGCAATTGGCCATTGCTTTCCCCATTTCCCCTGGCAATTAATTCCACTACCCGGGAAGAGGGAAGTTGGTTTAGCCTTCATAAATTCCTCCGTTGGACTCGTTGGAAAGAGTCATGTGAAGCTTTCTAATTGCTTCTTATTTCTTCTAAAGAACATAATATTTTATCACATCCCTCAACGAATCATCACGCATTCACAGAAGAAGAAATACAAGAGAGCTCTCCCAAGCAAAAAAATTTTCATGCATGCAAAGAAGAAAAAAAAATCCCAAACACAAAAAAATCAAGAGGAAAAAAATCATCAACAAACAGAAGAAGGAGAAAAAAACAATTTCCAGCAAAGAAAATTTTAAAATCAAAGTGAAGAAAATCAAAAATTCATACATTTTCAGGAGAAAATCAAAAAAATTCCACACGCATGCATACAAGGCAAAAAAAAATCAAGAAAAAAATAAAATCCATCAAAAGTCAAAAAAAAAAAAACACAAAAAAAACAGCCATTTGCAAAAGAAAAAAATTCCAAAAAGCAAAAATACAAGCCCAATCACAAAATAATCCAAAAAAAACAAAATTCAAAAGCAAAAAAAAAAGCACATTCCAAAAAAAAAGAAAATAAAAGTTTCAAAGAAAAGATTTAATGCAGCAAAGCCAAAAAAAATTCCATGCACAAAGAAAGAAAAAAAGCCAGAATCAATCCAAAGAAAAAATTCAAAAGGGAAAATAAAAAATTCAACATTTTCCACAAAAAACCAAATTAAAATCACACATTTTCAAAGGAAAAAAAGCATTCAAGCAGCAAGAGAAAGTCAAAAAAGAAAAAGAAAACAAAAACCACAAAAATCCAAGAAAGTTTCCAAACAAAAAAAAAAGAAAAGTTCCAAAATTGCAAAGGGCAAAGAAAAAAAACAAAACCAAGAACATTCAACAAAAACATTGCACATTTCAACAAAGAAAAAAATTCCATTTCAAAACAAAAAAAAAAAAAAAAAAGAAAAACAAAACGAGGAAAAGGTAAAAAAAACAAAAGGAAAAAAAGAAAAGAGTTAAAATCAAATGCAAACAAAAGAAAAATTTGGAGAAAAAAAAGCAAAAAAGCAACTAAAAATTCAAGAAATCATTTCCAAAGGAAAAATCATTCCAAAAAAAAAAAAAAGGAAAATTCCAAATTCAATGAAAAAAAAAAATCCACACATTTTCAAAAGAAAAATCACAATTCATCCAAAAGAAGGAACAAAAATACAAGAAGTTTAAATGCATCAACAAAAAACATTTTCACCACAATTTCAAATCATGTAAGAGAAGTGAAGATCAGAAGAAGAAGTAAATTCAAAGTACATTTATCAAAATAATCAAGATTTTTCACATATAGGAGAGAATTTTCTAAAGCAAATTAAATAAAAAAAATATATAAAATCGGTGATTTTTTTATTTAAAATAAATAAAAAAAAATTAGTCGCACTCGAAATCGAAATTCAAACTAGTCTGTGTGTAAAAAAAAAAGACTAGACTATTATTATTATTATTATTTTTTTAATAATAATAAAATAATAATATTAAAGTGAGTCATATTTTCTTGCACTGATGGGGGTTTCAAGAGATTGAGACCCGACCCCGCTTGCATTGTTTTACGTGCCCGAGTCATTTTTCTGTGAAATTCATAATGGCCGAAAAATCTAACAAATCACAGGAAGATCGAGGAAGCCAGTGGAGAAATCAAACAAATCTGTGCTCAAGTATGAATTCCAAGGAATCATCCCTCCCAGTTCCATTAAGTCAGCATATGACAATATCACTGATACAAATCTGGGTCACATCAATGTGCAACAATTCTGTGAATGGGTGAAAACTGAAGGCAAAACCATATTCTCGGATAGGCTTTACCATAGTGGTCTACCCCAAGCAACAACATTTCCTATCTCGGTGCAATGTCCAGAGTTGGTTATCACTTGTGCATTGAGCATTATGATCCCGAGAGATGAGGAATTTTTAAAGATAATCGTGAGCCTTTCCTCTTAATCACACCAGAGCACATTGAGGAATTGCTCGGCATACCCGACTTTCCCGAGAATGCAGATATCACTCGCCAGTCAACACAAGAATTTTGGGATGAAGAACCCCTGAGATGGAGCAAGATGGTTAATAACAACTGGTTAGTAACCAAGAGGCCTCGAATTGACAGGCTTCCCAAAGAACTGTACCACGTTGAGTTCGTGGAAGAAATCGGGGACATGATTACTCTCCTAAGTCAAGTTTTTGGTCTACCTTCTGCTAGGATTTTCCACCCATGGATGTATCAGTTTATCTGTATCATCCTAGCCAAGAAAGAGTTTGTGGATTGGGCCACCATCATCAGTAACACCCTTCACAAACAATTGATAGAAGTTAAGATGACTGGATGCTTCTACATGACATCGTATCTGACTTATGTGGTAACAAGAAGAAAGCTATTTTGGGACTTGAAACGAGAGGAGTCATGGGGCCATCAAATAGTGTTTTTCATTATTACCCTCAACTCAGTTTCAAAAATAGTTCTCACCATTTTAGAAGAGTCAACGATGCATTCACCTTCCACGTGATTCAGAACCTGAATCGGAATACTGAGGAAAGATTTTCTAAAGAAGCCATGAGTGTCATTTCCCAATGGGGAACCTGGTTTATTCAATTTTCATCATTTTCCTACATTCACGTGAGTGGCTTTACTGGTACCCCATGGAAGCTTCCTAAGTACGTCAGTGACAGATGGGCATTAATGGAGCTTGCGTGACAACTATTCCAAGTTCACTGTCTTCTTAGTGACAAGCACTGCATTCAGAATTCATTTCCCAATCCAAATCGGGGAATACCAATGTCCAAATATTTTTAGTGCACAACTCATGGAAAAAGAGTTCACTCTCATAACAATCCATCCATATGTGAAGAGAGCCCAGTTTGATATCAATGGATATATGCAGAAGATTCTTGGAGCAAAGTATCAACATAATCCTACCATGGAAGATTTTTGGGCTGCTTGTTCGGATGAACATGAAGTAAGAAGATGAGAGTTTTCTCACCTAACACTTGCTCAGATCAAGGCCTTCCACATCAAGACCCTCCCGATTCATTCATAAATGATGATGAGGATGTCATTGATCCCTCATATGATGCAGTTGCTTTTACCCCATTTCCTCGAATCGACTTGGACCAAAAGAGATGAATTTTTCTTGATAGCAAGAATCAACCAATTATTGAAAGAAGCATATCTTGGTACATGAAGAGAACTTGCCAAGTTACAATCAATTCAAGATCATGCTTTGGGATCAAAAATTCCAACACGAGGAGGCCTCCATTCAACCAAAGTCTCTTCTCGATCAACCTCTGTACCATCCAATCATACACAACAAGCAAGAAAGGAGTGGTTGCCAAAATCCACTTCGCCAAGTAACGTGTCACGAGGAGAAAATCTAAAGATCCTAACCCCAAAGAAGGAAGAGAGTGTGTATCTGGATTTTCTACCTCGAGTAGAGATTCTTCTACCCACATTGTTAATAGTGCTCAGAAGCTAGTGGAAAATGATCCTCAGTCATGCTTGAACAAGCATCCACTCAGGTGTAGGTAATTCAAATATCAAACACTTCGGAGCATGTAGTTCATGAAGGGATTTCCCAAAATCTCCCGAATAATCAAGAGGTGGATATTGAGGTTGTTTCTCCTCAAATCGAGGTCGTAGATAGGATTCAAGTAGGATCTCATGATGTCGAGAATAATGAGAATATTGATTTGAGCTCTAGGATTTTGTATGTGGAAATAGTGCATGATACTCCTTCCTGGGTTGATTCCGAGGTTAAGAAAAGGAAGAGGGTTGTCAAGGCAATTGACATTGATTTTGATGCCCTTTTCAAACTTTCAAATGATGTCATTCCAAAGAAGCCTAAGGTGCTTTCTCGAATAATGGTGGATAATGATGGAAATAGATTTGCAGATCTCGCCATCCCACAAGTTGATAAGGAGCGTGATGCCATGACACCTGCTGATTATGAAGTTTCCAGACTTGGACTTGGGAGGTCTACATTAGAAAGTGACATGGCGATGGCTCGAGATTCAATTGATATCGTGCTAAAGAGACTTGAGAAATATAAGTCTCAAAACTCTCTCACTCAAGGCCGAAAAGAATCAATTGGTGGAATATGTTCAACATTTGATAAATCCCATATCATCCACTTTCCCAATACCTGATGCAGTGGCTGCCCCAGATGAAGAGACTCTCAATTTGTCAAAAGAAATAAACACATTAGGCCATGTCACTAAAACTTGGCTTTTAGAGATTCTCGTTTTAGGCCAAGGGATGATCAAGACCATGGTTAAGCTTCATGAAGATGTCAGTGCATATCTTGATCCAATTCTTTCTTTCAAAGAAACTTTTGTTTCTAATATATCAAATTTGGATGAGATATTGCCCAGTTTGTAGGAGATGACAAGTATGGAATCCTCAGTTTTAGCCATTGAAGGAATTCTCAAATTTGAACATCGAGGGACACGTTTTCTTTGGTGTCTGCATCTCAAATCAAGGAAGATGCTTCTCGAGGATTCTATGATCCATTATGAGAGCATGTGCAATGAAGCCTTCACTTCACTCTCCTTGATTCAAGAATTCATAGCTGAGATTCCTTGCAACCTCGTAAATGAGCATAATCAAAGGTGTTCATCGAGAGCAGGTGGAAGAGCAATTTTCACAATTGTTTAAGGACATGTACACTCCCGCCAACAATTTCTCGTTCAGTTTCAATGGAGCGGTGCATCAAATTAAAGAACTTATTTGAGAACGCTCAATCCAAAATTGTTAATTTAAATGATATGCCAAGTAGGATTCTTGAATTGCAGGTATTTTGTGAGGCTATTCTTCGACCAAATGAACCTCTAGAAGAAGAAGAAAAGATGTTTGAAACTTTGGGAAGGTTTAGATCCTTTCAACTGGAAAAATGGCAGATCCTAATTTCATTGGCATGGTTCAGGGGAGTTAATTTTCTTGGTATCTAATGAAGTGGGAGAGTCCATTTCTCATACGCTTGAGATAGGTGGACCCCATTTCAATGGATAAGGCACTGGTTATTATTGTATATTTTAAAAGGTGTTGTTATTTGCTTTTGGGAAACTATGGATATTTTAAGTAATTTCTATTTTTGGGTTGTCTTTAATAAAGTTGGTTGAAAAAGTCAAAGGTCACTTAAGTGCCTTATTTAATGATCATGTAAAACCCTAACTACTTTGTAACCAACTTTTGGGTTATAAAAGGAAGTGAGGGGCTCATTTGTAAAGGGTGACTTTGAGAGAGGAGAAGAAATACTTTTGTGTGCAAGCTTTGTTTCAGGAAGAAACTTTGTGTTCTTTTGTGAAAACATTTTGGAGTTAATGAAATATGAACTTTGTGTCTCATTCATTGTCTCTTGTAACATTTGATGTTCTTATGTTCATTAGATGTTAGGTGTTTGAATCTTGCATGCAAATATTATCTTTGATCTTATTGTCAACGTTATTAATCGGTTGTTCTAGTTCACAGTGATCAAGCTCTGATTATCTACTTGCTCATGTGTGTTCCCTTTTACACATTCTTGTTTGGCTAACTCAAACTCCATTTTATTTTGTGTTAGTTATTCATCTTTCTTCTTCATGCAATATTAGGCTCTCATTGTTTTTACCTAACTCTTGCATGTTCTTTCATTGATTCATTCCATTCCACTCCTTTCCTTTTCTTTCCTTCATTCCATTCCATCTCCTCATTCACTTTTCTTTCCATTGATGTTCCAAAACACCCCCACATACAATTTTGAATGTACATATGTAAATTAACAGTTGAATATGGATTATGGTACTCCAAGAGCAATGACTTCAACATAAAATCATATATAAATGTAGATTGGGTAGGAAGTGTTGATGACAGGAAGAGTACAAGCGGTGGAGCATTATTTGTTGGAAATTGTTTAGTCTCCTGGTTAAGCAAGAAGCAGTCATCAGTGGCACTCTCAACATGTGAAGTAGAGTATATAATGGTTGCAATGTGTTGTACTCAAGTTCTCTGGATGAAGCAGACATTGGAAGACTACAAGGTAAAATTTGAAAGTCCAATTCCTTTGTTATGTGATAGCACAAGTGCAATAAGTGTCTCTAAGAACCTCATGTTCCACTCAAATACCAAGCATATCCCTATTAGATATCACTTCTTAAGGGAACAAGTGAATGACAAGAAAATCAATCTAGAATATGTGAGCACAAAAGAAGAGATTGCAGACATTATGACTAAGCCACTACCAAAAGCCACATTTGAACATTTAAGGAATGAATTGGGGTCATTCCTAATCCTACCAACAACTAGAAGGTGTGCAGAAAAGGCAAGGGAGAATTCTCATGAATTATCAACTCCTAATCAGTGCCAAAGTAAGGGGGAGTTAGTCTACTAGCTCAAATTCATCAAAGTATACATCAGCTCAGGGGGAGCACTATTGCAGAACACACCAAGAAATATGAATCAGAATCATGAGCCTAGGGGGAGCTTCTTGAGGTAAGAACATGTTTTATCTAGCTTACCAGCATATACAACTTTTTGTGGCCTAGTTGGCCCTTTGTCATTGTTGTCAAAGGGGGAGAGTAGTTATTGTTAGAAATCAAGCATGCAAGCATTTTTCCATCAAAAGAAGGAAATTGGTTTCTATCATATAGAAGCATTAAGGTGTATTGAGGTGTTGTCATCAATGACAAAGGGGGATATTTTTGGACCTTTTTTAGTGTCATATGTGTTGTCATTGATGTTAAGATGGATTAGTGATGTCAAGTTGCATTGATGGAAAAAGAAGTCAATTGGTAAAGTGAGCATGTGAAGAAGATGAAGGTTGATTGGTAGTGTTAGCTCACAAGTTCTAAGAGAATTATTCATATTTTGTGCAATCCAGACATAAGGAGATAGCTTTCGTAGTCTTGAAGTAGTCGTCGAAGTCTGCATGAACCCGTGGAGCTCTAGAAGAAGTAGTGGAAGCTTAGTGAGTGTTACGGGTAAAGGAATGTAGTTGCCAAAGCTAAAGGAGCCAAAGGATGAGCCGCAAGTGAGATTAATGAAGTCATGGATGTAAAGTCAAAGCCACTAGTATAAGAAAGTCGAACCAAATCCCGCAAGTAAAAGGAAAGTTGTAAAGAATTGTGGAAACCGCATAAGACTATAAAAGTTGCAAATAAAAGGAATAGAGTCATTTGTACAAAGAAAAAAGTTGTGGATATGTGTTGGACAAGAAGGATGGACATGAGACATTGGGAAAGCCATGAGAAGCATAGAAGATCTGTGGATAGCTAAAAACTAGTTGAGGAAGGAGAAATGCCACTAAACAAAGGCAAGTGCCACGATACAAAGAAGAAAGTTAGAGGAGCTAAGGAGAGCCACGAAATGATAGAATATGGACTAGAAAAGGGTCAAAGGCAATTACTTTGATTAAAACATGAAAAATTGAAATGTTTCTTCTCCAAAATTGATGATGATTCAATTGTCAGGTGATTGTGGCTAAGTATATGACTTGATCTCTACGAAGAACAAAGAAAACAACTATTCCAATGCCAAACATTTAATATTTATTGACCTTGGGAAATATAGTTGAAATTTTCTATGAGAATCGAGTTTCAAGGAGAAATAAAATATTGAAGAAGAAAACGGCTCGCTCATCTGGGTCACGTTGAAAATTCTAAAAAGATGGGAAAATCTATTTTTAGGCACAACTAATAAATTGCTCTTGCACATGCATGGAAAATGGTGTAATCAAGCCAAATATAGAAGAAACAAAATCTGGAGTTAGTTGTATGCATTTAATAGTTTAAATTCTTAGGTAACAGAGCAGGAAGATACATGACACACAAATTGAAGGAAAGGAATGGGTCGATTGAGAATATAGTTTGAACTTGGAGCCATTTTTGGAGTTGCTCAAGTAAGAAAAGAAGTATTTGAGCTAAGGAAGAGTTGTTCAAGAGAGATAATACGATGCAATCAAGCTGAGAAAGAGAAATAGAAGGAAAGAGGAGAGCAGATCGATGAAACATTGATTTATCATATGAGAATGGCATCAGGGTGGAAAATTGAATGAGCAAAAGGGATTGATTTAGATGAGTAGAAGAGAGTGAAAAGAAGAACACAGACCAATACAGAAAGGTGATCATAATCCATTATACAAGAAATTGTTGTAACTAGATGATCAAAATTTGCATGTAAATCAAGTCTAAGTTGTAGCTTAGCATTTTTAGGGGTTGTAGCCTCCTTGTGGGTAGGTTCTGCAAAATATTAGTTGTAGCTAATTAAATTAGGGGTTGGTGTTCCTCAACTTTGGAAAATGATAGATTGCTTGAAAATTAGAGCTTCATGACTGATTATCTAGTGCTATAGAAAGGAAATTGCAGAGAAGGAAATAATTCAAACTTCAACACCAACAATTTTATCCTGGAAACCTCCAAGGAGGAAAACCAGTCTGGGAAGGGAAACTGCTCTTTCTTCCCACTTTTATTGGTCTAACATAGACAATTATATATTACAATAAGTATGAAAAGAAGCAACAATGTAAACCTTCTCTCCAATTACTTGCTTGCTCTATTTCTACACCTTGCTCCTACAATTCCATTCCAACACTGAAGATCTTGCTCACTGCTCTCATTAAACTCTTTGCTTCTCGATCTCTCTGGATCTTGAATGTCTATTCTCTTGCTCCTTTCATGTATTTATAGGCCTTCCCATGTCCTCCCGTGCACTGGAGGATGTGAAAGGGCATGGAAGGGAAGAGACATGGTTGGGCGCTTCAAGAACGCATCCACTCACATTCCATTCTTCTTTTCTATTCGAAAGTGTCAGACCACCGCCCTATGTAAACCGGTGGTCTCAAGACCACGCGCCCGGCCTAGGTGGTGGTTTTAGACCGCCACCCTACAAGGCAGGGTTTTAAACCGCCCCTGCAACAGAGCGGTGGTTCGAAACCACCACTCTGCACAGAGCGGTAGTTCTATCCAGAACCTCCATTTACCTCATTTTTCTCACTTTTCTTATTTCTCCTTCTTGGTGCTGATGGAACTGATGAAGTGGTGTGTTTTTCTAGATCCCTATGGATCATACCTCCCTACTTAGGAGGATTTTGGTCCCACAAAATCTTAGTGGGGGAGTGGTAGAGGAATCAACTCCCTCTCGTGCTCATTCGAGTACCACTGGGTCTGCCTTGGTGTCTTCTCTCGTCCAACCTGCCAAGACTCATGTGGATCTCTGGTTTTTTATTCTCCAGTGCTACATCATCCTCCTCGAGTTTCCTCGAGTACAATCCTCTTTGGAAGGTAACTTTATCTTTCCTTCTTTTTCATGCATAGATGGCGTTAGTGGATGTGAGCTCTTGCAACTTACTATCGCGTGCATCTGCATGAAGTATGGCCTAAAGGTTTCTTCTCCAACCTGCTCAAGTATGGTGAAGGTCCCATATTGTAGTGGTTTAGTCCTTTTTTGTCTTTGTCTCTTGAGATGGATTGGCCGAATCCTCTCCAAGTACGTGTTGCTATATAGTCACCACCATTCCTTGTATCTCCTCTTCTTGCTGCCCCCACGGTCAGTCCAGTGAATCCGTAGGTAGATACGGTGACTGCATAGTGGAAGTTTGTTTTTGCTCCTTGAATGAGCAATTCCTGTGGTGGCTTCTTCTGTAAAAACTGACAAGTGCTATCCAAATTCTCCATCCTTTGGTCAGAAATATCTCATGCTCTCACGTCCATTTTTTTTTCTTCCAATGAAAAAAACAAAACCGATGATTTTCCCGAATAAGTCTTGGTGCTTGGTCGGGCACTTACCATAGCCTTTCTTTGATTTGCTCGTGTGTGCCCGGATGTTAAAAATGACTCCATCCTCGACCCATCGAACCGGTTCTCCTCCTGTGTGAACACAACATCCCTGATATACAAGTAAGGACTTCCAAAGACAACGTCAAATGCATCAAGTGGAATAATATCAACCTCTAATACATCTATGTATTGGGTATTTATCCCAAACTGAAACTTACACTTCCTTGTAACTTGTATTTCTACACCCTTCTTCACCCATCCCAATGGGTATGGATGTGGATGTGTGTAAGTCTCTAGACCAAGTTGTTTTACAACCCATCAGAAATCAAATTTGATTGAGAACCAAGAATCTACTAAAGTGTTTACCTTAGTCTTCTTGATTTGGATTCTGATTTGAAATAGCTTACTCATCTCTTCTTCTTCTTTTCGCTGCCCCATACATGTTAGTGGCCATGCATCCCAGCCTCTCATCTACATCCGAATCATCCTCAATCTCCACCTCTCTTTTTGTCTTCACAGTGGCCATGGATTTCTTGGAATCCTTGGTTCGGTGCTTTGGGTGCAATTCCGGATGCAACTTCCAACATGTGGTGTCAATATGTCCATTTACATCACAATTCTTATATAAATTCTTAGGATCTTTACAAGTATGCAAAGCAAGTAGTGGCATGTTTACCTTTCCATTTACCTCGCTACTTGTCTTCCCTTGTTCTTTGTCCTGTTATTCTATTGACTGGGTCTCCCTTGGCTCTATTTCTCCTTGCTTCTTCTCATCATCAATGTAGTATGCTTGTACACAAGCTTCATTGAGA
Organism: Taxus wallichiana var. yunnanensis; assembly: GCA_018340775.1. Taxonomy (NCBI): domain Eukaryota; kingdom Viridiplantae; phylum Streptophyta; class Pinopsida; order Cupressales; family Taxaceae; genus Taxus; species Taxus wallichiana. The sequence continues at coordinate 640,563,990 of CM031239.1, read as the reverse complement.
TCCTTGGGCTTCATGGAGATTACCTTCCTCCAAGGTGAGTGTGAAGTCCTCCCAAATACTTGGTCAGAATGTCCTCATCCTCCAAGTCCATATTAAGCAACATGGCTTGTCTCCAAAATTCCGTAGTGTAGTCTTGCACGCTTTGACTGCTGCCCTGTCTAAAGTATTGCCACTTAATCATCATGTCAGTCTTATGGCCAATAGGATAGAAGTTAGCTCTAATCAATTCTTTAAAACCTTCCAAGTACTGACAATAGGACATTTCTTCTTCTCACAAGTGGCTAGATGGGTTTCCCACCAAACCAGAGCATGACCTTCCATTTTGAGACGTGCAAAGGTGACCCTTTGTGCCTCAATGACATTATGCACACTAAAGTAGACTTCCAACTATTTTAGCCATTTATCCAAGTAATTTTGCATCTACTTTTCCTTCAAAATTCTTTATTTCCACTTTTGTTTCAACTTTAAAAGGTGTATGTGCAGATTTTACCTTCTCGCTTACAATTGGTGTCTCTTCATGCTCTTCCCATTCTTCCTCGTGGCTCTTTCCGATACCAATTTTTTTGGCTAGTGCTCAAACCACCGAGTCCATGGAATCTTGCTTAACCAAAGCCATCTTTTACAGATCTGAAAGCTCTTCTTGTTTTCTATGCAATCTATCCATCATGGTCTCTAAGCATCTCGACTCTATGACCAAGTTCTCTTCCTCCATTTGAGCTCAAATTCTCTGTTTCCACTTCTTCGTAGAAATATCTAGCTCACAAGGTAAAACTTATTCACCTTTGGACCTTGTCACTGTCATACAAAATCACAAGAAAGATTCGAATACCACAGTCCTGGATATATAATCAGCTCTGATACCAAAATGATCCGTAAACTTCTACTTTGGAACTCTACAAATCACACAACTATGTTGTTCTACTTTCAACTTTGGAAAATGATAGATTTGCTTGAAAAATTAGAGCTTCATGACTGATTATCTAGTGCTATAGAAAGGAAATTGCAGAGAAGGAAATAATTCAAACTTCAACACCAACAATTTTATCCTAGAAACCTCCAAGGAGGAAAACCATTCGAGAAGGGAAACTGCTCTTTCTTCCCACTTTTATTGGTCTAATATAGACAATTACATATTACAATAAGTATGAAAAGAAGAAACAATGTAAACCTTCTCTCCAATTACTTGTTTGCTCTATTTCTACACCTTGCTCCTACAATTCCATTCCAACACTGAAGATCTTGCTCACGCTCTCTCATTAAACTCTGCTTCTCGATCTCTCTGGATCTTCAAATGCCTATTCTCATTCTTTCTCCTTTTCATGTATTTATAGGCCTTCCCATGTCCTCCCATGCACTGGAGGATGTGAAAGGGCATGGAAGGGAAGAGACATGGCTGGGCGCTTCAAAATGCATCCATTTGCATTCCATTCTTCTTTTTTATTCGAAAGTGTTAGGACCACCACCTGTGAGTAGACCGGAAGTCTCAGACCCGCCTCAGCCTAGGTGGGTAGTTTCAAGACCTGCCACCTCTTGCGAGGTGGTGGTTTTGAAACCGCCGCTGCACAGAGAGCGGTGGTTCTATCCGTAACCTTCGTTTACCTCATTTTTCTCACTTTTCTTATTTCTCCTTCTTGATGGAACTGATGAAGTGGTGTGTTTTTCTGATGGATCGAAACTGATGAAGTGGTGTGTTCTTATTTTCCATAGAAGGGCATACAATTCACTAAAACATATAATTAAATTGAGGTTATAGAAAATCGACGTTAAACACAATAATATGAATGTATTTAAATAAGTAGATTTTTGAATACCCTATTTAGAATTGACAAGATAATCATAAGTTGTTTTATTGAGATATTTTGGATGTCTGTCACTCAAATAAGGTGTTTGAGTGACTAGAAAGGATCTAGAAATGCTTCCCGGGTGTTGAACAAGTTATTTGGACACTACCAATAGATTAAGAGCCCTACAACAAACTAAAAGAATTGGACTTTGTCAACATTGTTTGGAAGATGTTTGGGGATGCACAACTTCTAGGATCACTTCTCCTTTGTCCATAACCTACTTCTAGATCTTTAGAATTCCTTTGATCATATGGGATGGTACATGTTTCTACTCTTTTTGTCTAAACCCTAATTCTATTTACAAGACCACATGTGACAATCAAGGGGTTAATGTTTTGTATTAGGAAACTCAATCAAGCCCCAATGATGTGATAGTATTTTCCTACAACCATTATTCTAAAGAGGGATCAAGTTGTTTGTAGTTCTTTGTCCTTGGTGAGTGTGTGTAAAATTGCATGCTTAAATATTTGACCTTCACTTAAACCTTCATATTTGACATCATGTAACTTGGACTTCTTTGAATTTAGATTTGGTTATATGTAGTAGTTTAGGTCTTCTCCTTGAAAGGTTATAGATTTACTTTAGCTTTGGTAACAATCATGTTGGCGAAATAATTTTTCACATAGGAAAATTAGGGACCTCTCTTTGCCAACGCTTTAGGACTAACTCTCTCTTCTTGAATAGGGCAGATCCATTTATTGAATGCAGGAAATTATGTACACTATTCTAATAACCGAGGGTGGTATTTCAACTGAGGATCACACAAGATTACTTCCCTACACCTATGTAAAAATTCTTGTAGATACTACAAGGGATGAAATAGCTTGAGAGAGAGGTACGAAGAGAATAGTGAGAGGGTCTTGCATAATAAATAACACAGAGAGTTTATTGCTCAAAACCAAAATGTTTCCATACACATCAATGAGAAGACACCATTAACATAGAACAAGGAACAAGACACAATAAGCACAAAGTCTCATTGCATTATGTTGCACAAGATTACAATGCTCATGGAATATTGTTGAGAAGGAGAGGAATGCATTAGACTAGAAAATGGAAGAAATCAGCTACTTTGTCTCTAGAGAGAAAAATGAGAGCTAGAAAACAAGAATAACCATCCCCTTGAAGTGAGGAGGTCACCTCAATTTATAGCTTTACAATGCAACTCTTCATCTACCCCCCACATGACCTTCAAGTTCCTATTCCACTTGTGACTTTTCATCTTCCTTAGAGTGAGGAAATAAGTCCCCTTTTATAAATCAAAATGGACTTTTACAATGCAACATTAGAAAGTCACTTAAGTGAAAAGAAAAAATTTCATGATTACATAAAATGAAGAATTAGAAAGGGGAAATGAGAAAGAGGTAAAAGAAGAAGGGATTTGATCAACTACTTGATGAGAAGAAAACTCAACTAGATTCCACGGAAGATATCCAATGATGAATCTTTGACCTTTATCATCTTACCGAACCTAGAAACTACAAATGAAACTTTCTCAGCTTTCAGGATGTTCACATGCTCCAATGTGTTGAGCCAAGTCCCAGGATGACATTGAGATTTCTGCATTGATTGAACCATTTCTCATGATTCCTTGTAGTATTAGAGATGGAACCTCTAATCTCCACAAGGGATTCCAGAGTGTCACCACTAAAGGACAAAGGATCACCAATATTTTCTTGAACCAATTCTTGAAATGAATTTTAAAGATCCTTCAAAGAAGTATTCTCATTGAGGGAAGGAGTACCAAGCTCCTGCATGCTTGTGCCAAGATCCTCCAGAATTCTTGATGCATTTTCTTCACAAGACTCCAAATCAACAATGGCCTCTTTTAGAGCATCACACCTCCAGGTTATGGTGTAGGACCAAATGGGAGACAAGTTCTTTGAGGTGGATGAAAACACATTTGAGCTTACTAAGGCATGAGAATCAAGATTATTCATCTCTCTCACCAATGGGAGAGCATTTTCCCAAAGGACCTTCTCTTTCTTGATCTCTACCCTAGTTTTCTTGATCTTTAACTTTGTTGCCAAGAGGAATGTGAACAAAGAGATAATCTTGAGGAAGAGAGCATTCCCTTTTTCCATGATCATGCTCACCCATTGGTCACTTTCCCTTCCTTACATTGTGAACATTTGAGCTTGTTTGAGGGACTGAGGATTGAAGCTGCAAATGGGAGAGATTGCTTCAATCGGAGGCAAGGATGATGAACCCGGTTCAAGAAATGATTGTACATATGAAGACAAATTCCTCACATGCTCCTCCAATTGATCAATGGTTTGTTTATATTCCTCATTCCATGCAAGGATCTCGAGTTGAAGACTCCTTGAACAAGTGAGCATCACCTTCATGTGTGGCTTGTCCCAAAGATACTCTTGTCATTTCATAGTCATTGGGTGTCATTTCCTCCATAGGTTTGATGACCTTCGACGTGAAACCTCTACAAACTGAGCTCTAGAAGCCTCAATGAAGAACCTAGAGGTTGTATGTGCCTTCCTATTTCTCTTTTTCTTGATGTACTTTGAGATGGCCTCAAAGTTGGGTGCCACCATTGTTGCACTGTTCTTGACTCCTCTCTAAGCAAATCATTGATCCATGAGAAGGGCTCGAAAGGAACAGAAAGGAGATCGGACACCTCATGTGCTTAGTAGGAAACCAAAGCATGACTAGGATGGGTTGATTTAACCACCTCTCGTAGGGATAATTATATCCATTGGATGCTCAAGGGGATGTATGAAGGATATATCTCACCTTTCTCAAGCTGCTCAACATGATCTTCTCTGACTTTGGACCTCTTGTACACCTCCACTGAGGGAGATGTTTCATCAACCTCGGTGATTTCATTATATAATTAATTATTTAATTAATGTTATTAATTAAATATTGTTGTTATTTGGTTTTATTAACCATATTTGTTTTATTTCTTCACGGGTATAATTGTTATGATTGTTATAACAATTATGTGCTTCCCGGATGTAATATTGGAAGCTTATGTAATCAAGCATTGTTGCACTCAACTTAGTTTTTTTTGTATTCAGTTGTACAATACCTATAAGTATTGCAGCTCATACATATGTAATTTGGTTGATTGAGTTTAATATAATTTATCATGCTTCCGCCCCTGTTGCTCAATCTACATTTGGTACAGAGCGAATTGAAGCTCCCAAGCAAGGTTGGAGAAGGTCAGCAGAGGAGAGGAAGAAATCATGGAGAAGAAATCTGCTTCAACTTTTGAGAGAGCCGTGCCACCTCTCCAAAGCAGCCTTCCCACATCTCCCTGCAAGTCCCACAACCTCCTATGTGAAATCCATGATTCGTGTCCCTAAAGCAACTTTTTTTTTTTGGTGAACATCTGACCAACCTACCAAAATTTTTTGCATTTTGGAGAGCGCATTTTTTAAGTTTACCATTCCCCATTAAAGGCTTATTTATATTTATACTATATTGAAATATTTATTTATTCTTCAAAATTGAGGAATTGTTTAGCATCAAGCTCTTTTTTAAAAGATGCGATCATTGTTGAGTTTCATGATTTCAAAAGATATTAGAGGGCAAACCAATTCTACAAGACCAAGCTAAAGTGTTCAATTTTGGCACCATTTCATTTCCATCAATGAATGACCAAATGATTACGCAAGGACTGAATTTTTGATCACCATTGTTTCAAAGTGGAAATGATCAATTGTGACTCCCCACTAATCAGAACCCCACACAAGCAAATCCTCAACTCGATCAACATGACCAATGGCACAAACAACAACAAAAAAATTCAAATCATTGCAAACGGTGGTTCAATCAATCAATCAAAAAACCAGGATAACAAAAAAAAAACTCGTGTGTAAGATAAATAGTGAAGAAAAGCATGATCCTCCCATAACAATCCACAAACCACCCAAGACTCCATCAAAAAAAGTCAAAAAAAACAAACAAAAAAAAGGTGGAATACAATGGATACAAAAAAAAAAAAAAAAAAATGAAAAAAATACAAGAAATAAAATAAAAAAATGAAATAAAAAATAAAAATCAAAAAAAAAAAAAACAAAGCAAAAGAAAAAATGATAAAAAAGATCTAGATTTTAAGGAGAAACCCTAATCATGCCACACAAAGCTTCAGTCACACGAGCCCATCATCCAGCCACAGTCACTTTTTTAAAAGGTAAGTCAAATTCATTTGAATTTAAATAAAATTTGTTCATTTTCATATACCAAGCGCACATAAGAGCCAAGGTGGATAAAGTGGAAAAGACTGGGTGGTGTGAGGTGGGGTTCAAAACCCCACCACCAACACAAGTTTTTGAATTTTGAAATTTAGGAAAATTTAGAAAACCGCCACAAGCTTAGAGGTGAATTTGGTGGAAAAACCACCTCTCTAAATTTAGTTATACAACTAAACCCCTTCTAAATATTTTAGTGAGAAAAACCCTAATTTAGGGTAAAAAAATTTTTTTCTCCTATTAGGCCTTTTTTTTTGATTTTGGGACAAATTTTCAAAAGGAAGACTATCTAAAAACTTCATTTTGGGCACTTTTTAACAATTTTTTGCATTGAGGGTCATTTTGGGCTCTGAGGCCACAAGGCCCCAAAACAAAATTTTTTTTTTCCTGCCATTCAATTTTTCTAAATTTTTGAATGTAATTGCATGCTTCAATATATTGTACTAATTTGTAAGTTGCCATAGTCAACCGCAAATATTGTAACTACTCTAAAACTTGGTAGAAAATTGTAATAAAAATAGTAAAAATTGGTTCTAAAACACTCACGAGATCCTAGATCTCATTCAGCAATGTTTGGTATATACGGTGCCTCTGGGAAGTGCTTACAAGTAAAGTCCATCATGACTACTACTACTGCACTTAACACCTAATATAGCTACAACAACATCGTCTGGGCATCGACCCTTTAAATCGATGGGGAGTAATAAGGTCACAATGCACACACTATGAGCCATCCCATCCATCTGTGAATGATTGCATGACATAAATCTGAGACTGAGAAATTATCCAAGTATATAGAAAAGTTACGCACACGTATGAGGATATTTCTTTGAGCCGTGTCAATAATCACACAAACCCCTTTCAAGTATTGTCTTGGTACCATGTATTGAATTCTTTCACATACGTTAACACCTCTTTCACATACCTCGGGTATATAGAAAGGGTGAGCTTCTTCCACATACCATTGGGTATATCAGAAGGGCGCGTATATAGAAAGGTTCGGTATATCAGACTGATGGTATATAGATTGGGAGACCTTATACTGGAGTGATAAGAGCCAAACCCATGTCAAGTGATTTCTACAAAATGGGCACCAATGCCCCCAAATTTTTTCTTCCAGATTCACAACTACTCAGAGGAAACAACTATGTTGCATGGAAGACTAAAATCAAGACACAACTTGAGTTTGAAGAGATCTAGACTATCTGTGAATGGTACTCTGACCAGATCAACTACTGATACAACACAACAATGGTAGTTTGATAAAGCAAATCAGAAGGCCAAACTCATCATCTTGTTTGGAGTGTCCGATGATGTGCAACCCCACATTGAGATGCCAAAAACAACCAAAGAAGCATGGGATAAATTACGCACACAAGTATATGAGGCCAAAAACAAGAATGTCATACTAAATTTGTAGAGTCAGTTACACACATTGAAGTTCAAGCAGAATGAGAAAATTGAAGCTTTCTTAAGAAGAGTTGTAGAGTTGAGGGCTTCACTTCTAGCCCTAGGAGAAGTGGTCATAGATGATGCTCTCATTCCCATTGTTCTGAGAGCACTCCCCTCTTCTTACCACATTTTTTCACAACACTAAATGTGTCAGATATGATACGCAATTAGTTTTGACAAGATGGTAAACCTACTGCAACAAGAGGAAGCCATGCACAATAAGGATGATGAAGAGGAGCAGGCACTTTCTTCACATCAAAAATGGAAAGGAAAAGGTAAAGGAAAACCTAATTCCTATCAAAAGTCCCAACATCAAAATCAGTATCATGGGGACAAACAACAAAAGAAGCAATGTCCAATTTGTAAAAGAGGACATGACTTAAAGATTGTTGGTATAATACTTACAAGAAAGGTTCATCAAGAAACTCTGGACCTCCACAACAACAATCTCACAAGGGACATTCAAACTACAATCAAGGGAAGAAAAAGGGGAACTAGAAAAGAAGACCCCATCAAGCAAGGAAATATTATTGAGCAAGAAGAACATTCAGATAATGAAGACTTCTTGTACACTGCTCGATCAAGTGAACCATCCACATCATCTAGTGATGTCTGGTATGTTGATTCGGGAGCCACTGACACATGACCAGCCACAGAGACTGGTTTACCTCAATGAGGGACATGCCTTCAAAAAACCATGTTTCGTTGGGTGATGATTCTTCATATATAGTTCAGGGATTGGGAACATTTCTCTACCCCTTGGTTCACGCAATTGTAGACTATCAGATGTCTTATATGTCCCTAGGTTGACAAAGAATCTACTTTCAGTCAATCAACTCCTAGATCACAACCTAAAAATTGACTTTGATACTCATTCCGACAAGAAAATGTGTTTGATTCGAGATAAATCATGAGGCTCAAAAATAGTTGCAAAAGCCTCCAATGTGGGACGCATGTTCCAACTTGATTTTGTCCACAGAGATGATCAGGCACTTGTGGCTAAGAACTCTACCTCAACACAGTTGTGGCATCGAGACTTGGTCATGTTAGTTTCAAGTATCTCGAGACACTACGCCGACGTAATATGGTACATGGGCTACCATCTCTTCAGAAGGATACAGACAAGTGTCCTCACTACCTAGTAGGAAAACAACAGAGCTTCATTCTAGAAGAGTACATATCAAGCTCATGGTAAGCTTGATCTGGTTCATACCAATCTTTGTGGTCCGATGCAACCAAGTCATTCTAGATTTAGTACTTCATGCTTTATGTGTTGATGACTATTCAAGGAAAATGTGGATTTTTTTGTCTTCGCAAGAAAAGTGAAGCTTTTGAAACTTTCAAGAAGTTCAAAGTAGTAGTTGAGAATGAAATTGGTCATCACATCAGAACTCTCCACTCAAGATCGAGGGGGAATTCACCAGTAATGAGTTCAAAGACTACCTACAAACTCATGGGATTCATCGACAAATGCCTCCTCCACACACACCGCAACAGAATGGTGTTGTTGAGAGAAGAAATCATACTATCATGGAAATGGTGTGATGCATGATCGATGACTCTAGACTTGCAAAGACATTTTGGGAAGAAGCAACAAAGACAACAATGTATTTTTGAACAGAGTGCCCATAGTTGCTCTTGAAGGAGTAACACCACAAGAAGCATGGTCAAAGTGGAAACCATCTATTGCACACCTTAGAGTATTTGGGTGCAAATAAAGTATGCACATACCCAAGAAGAATAGAAAGAAATTAGACATGAAGTCATAAACTCATCTTCATTGGGTACAAGTGAAGAGACTCTTGGGTACAGATTGATGGATCCAAAGACCAGAAAAGTCTACACTAGTAGAGATGTTGAGTTTTTTGAGAAGAAGGAAGAGAGTCTCCTCCTCCAGACTCACCTGATGTAGATTCTTCACCAGTTGTAAAAATTGAAATTGATGTTCCCACAGATGAGGAAAGTGATGATGGGGATGATGGTGTTGATCTGATAGAACCACGACCCATGGGAATAGTTCAAGTGTATGCCCAAGTGGTGTACTAGCACATTACGAGATGCAAGAATGGATGCTCCACCGATACATCCACCCCTGGACCATGGACTCACAAGTAAAGCAAGAGAAGAAGTTAACTTTTCTTTGATGAGTAGAGTTATCGAGTTTGATGAGCCCTCTATAGTCCAGGAAGCCCTATAGTCAAAATCTTGGAAAGATGCCATGGACTTTGAATATCAATTAGTAATGAAAAATAACACTTGGCAACTTGTCGATCTTCCACTGGGAAGAAACCCATTGGATGTAGATGGATATTCAAAACAAAGTACAAAGCAGATGGGACAGTGGACAAGTATAAAGCAAGACTTAGTAGAAAGGGGTATGCACAAAAAGAAGGCATTGACTACGAGGAGACATTTTCTCCCACAACTAAGATCAAAATGATCAAGATGATCTTTTCTCTAGCTGCACAATTTGGATGGAAAGTCCATCAGATGGACGTAAAAAGTGCCTTCCTGAATGGAGATTTACAAGAAGAAGTCTACATGACTCAACCTGAGGGATATGTAGTACTGGTCAAGAAGCAAAGGTATGCAGACTCAAGAAATATCTTGTATGGCCTCAAACAGCACCCCGGGCATGGTACATCAAAATTGATGAGCATCTCATACAACATGGATTTGTTAGAAATCCATATGATCCCAATCTCTACCTCAAAAATAAAGGGGGAGATTGTGATTTCATTGTCTATGTCGATGATCTAGTCATCATTGGAAGTTCAATGAGGATGATCGATGCAACGAAGAAAGATCTTAATCGATCATTTGACATGACCGATCTCGGGATGATGCATTATTGTCTTGGATTGGAAGTATGACAAAAAGAGAATCACATCTTTGTTTCTCAGATGAAATATACCAAGACAACGCTGAGAAATTTAGGATGATGGATTACACACCAATTGCTACACCTATGGAGAACAGATTGTAGTTATCTCATTCAGATCCATCTCCTGAGGTAAGTGCCACTCTCTATCGACAGTTGATTGGGAGTCTCATTTACCTGACCTACACTAGACCAGATATCAACTTTGCAGTAAGCTATCTATCCAAGTTCATGCAGAACCCAAATTTTTTCATTGGAAAGAAGCAAGGCACATCTTGAGATATCTCAAAGGATCAAGTGGATCTTGGTCTAGAATACAAGAAGAATGACAACTTCTTCTTGTCAGGATATTTGGATTTAGATCATGCAGAGGCAATATTGATGACAGAAAATCCACTTCAGATTTGTATTCTTTATGGGATCTAGACCAATATCATGGGGAAGCAAGAAACAACACTTTGTTTCTCGTTCTTCCACATAATTTGAGTATCATTCTGCAGGAGAAGTTTTCGTGAAGTGATTTGGCTATGTCGCATACTAGAAGGACTTGGAATACCACAGGACAAACCGACCACCATGTATGTTGACAATGAAGGTGTTCTCAAACTTGTTCGCAATCTAGTGTTTCATGAAAGAAAAAAGCACATTGAGGTACATGTTCATTTCATATGAGCATGTGTTGAAGCACAACATCCAACTTCAATTTTGTCCAACAACTGAACAACGAGCAAATATCTTCACAAAGTCACTTACACGTGACAAGTTCGAGTTGTTCAGAGAGTTCCTCTCCTCATCCCTTGAGACAATGCACAATTAAGGGGGAATGTTAGGTTAATTAATTATGCATTATATAATTAATGTTATTAATTAAATATTGTTGTTATTTGGTTTTATTAACCATATTTGTTTTATTTCTTCACGGGTATAATTGTTATGATTGTTATAACAATTATGTGCTTCCGGATGTAATATTGGAAGCTTATGTAATCAGGAATATTGTTGCACATGTGCAACTTAGTTTCTTATTTGTATTCAGTTATACAATACCTATAAGTATTGCAGCTCATACATATGTAATTTGGTTGATTGAGTTTAATAGCCTTTTATGGAACATTTTGGGATATTGAAATAACACGGAAGGGTCTTGTGAATGTGATAGAATACACCAAATAAGAAGTCATGGTGAACTTCTTAGAGGTGAATAATTGCTCCAACTACCTGTGGATGTTATCACTAATGATCTGCCCCTAGTGAATCATTTTCTCTCCTTTAGTGAGAATCAAGATGAATTGGCCCATCCAGTCTTGAAAGTATTTTGTGCTTTCTTCACCCATCAATCTACTCAGAAGCACTATTATGTCCGAGTATGCTTCATGAAATTCATTTTGTGACATGGTCTTGGGCATGCGAGAGGGTTTTCTTCCTTGCTTGAGCCATGAGCCCACTGCCACTCCTTGAAGATAGGAATCAGTTTTGAACCACTCCTATGATGCATACTCCTTTGAGATGATTACCATGTGATTCGGGTGGGAATTTGTAGACTTTGAGAAATCCCCTTTGGTGTCAAAGACCGCCAAGAGAGAGTTGTCCTCTATAGTGATAGTTCTTGTGGCAATGTTATAGTGTCTCGCATAGGCCAAGACAAGCTCAGTGCTTTGAATAGAGAGAGGCGGTGTCCTCCTACTTTGAGTAATCAAGTGAAAATATTGTCCTCAATAGGCCCTCTTGGTTCTTTCATCATCTGTGCTCTTAGATCTTCCAGTCCAGATGTGCAACATCGTTGTCACCCACATGTGGATATTCAATGCTCAAGGTGGAAATGGGCTCAAATCTAGTGAATTTGATCTTCATGATGCTTGGAATGGTGTTATAATTCCATGAAGAAGGTTTGGTGAAAATTTCAATTCAATCCGAGCACATTCTATTTTTAGCAAGTTGCAAGACAAGGTCTATTTTTAGCAATTTTTTCCAATTTTCAAATTTCTTGTCTTTTAAATATGGGGAATTGAATTATGAAGTTTTCCTTGTTCATTTTGATGACCTTTACCATTTTTAGAATACCTCTTATTCAGATTTACTAAAAATATTAAGTTGAGTTATGGAGGTCGGATTGAAAAATATCACTTCCACGACTTAGGAATTTAGCATTGAGTTGTTTTGCAAAGTTTCAATTGATTTGGCTCAAGGAATGAATGGGAAATCAAAATGAAAATGGAGGTTGTTGTAGGTTATCAATGGATAATGCAACTGATTTAGGGCATCAATGGAACTAATTTTTGTTTCATTCTATTAGTTTCTTATGGCAAAAGAGGTTGTGCAAGTTTCAAGTGCAAAAATGAAGGTTTGTGAGAGTTATGCAAGTTTTTTGACCTCTCCAATGGTGGATGCTACAAATTTTGGAAGCATATAATAGTAAGGGAGAACATGAGGGGGGTTTTAAAATGACAACAATGGTTTTTAAAATGGCTAAGTACAACCTTTAAACACTCCCCCTTCATTTCCCCTCTTAAAACCTAGTTAACTCCCCTAAACCCAACCCCGGTCAACCCAACCCAAGTGCGCAACACACACTCAGGTTTGTCCCCCTAAAAATAGGGGACAAAGGGACATGGGGACACCAGCTCCTCAAAAATGCAACATGGGTAAGAGGATCATGAAGATGGGGGCATGGGGATTCAAGTTGTGAGTTTGAAAACACTTACCTAGCCATCAAGTTGTGAGTTTAAATGACACAAGAGGAGCTCTCCATGTGGTGGCACATTATAGTGTCCCCATGTGCCCTTAAGAAAGGGATAAAGGGACATAAGGCCTCCCAAGTGCGACAAGGGTTTACATGCCATGAGAAAGGGGCCACAACTTAAAGCGACTGGAAAACACTTTTCTAACCGCCCATGTTATGTTTTAAATGACGCATTTCTTCTCCTCTTTGGTGGCGCATTCTTATTTCCCCATGTCCCTTTTGACTTTTTTCAAAGGGAAAAAGGGACATCAGGGGTCTCAAGTGTGCATTTTCCACTTTTAGAAGTTGGGTCTCACTATTGATCGCTAAAAATAGCCTGTCGGAGTGCCTTCTTGCCCCAAGAGCTTCCCTTGGTGTTTCTTAGGCCAACCTTATATAATTTTGAGTGGAAAACACTCAATTAGTCCATTACCACTATTTTTAGGACCTAGTTTTGCCATGAGAAAGGGACATCAAAAATGAAAATGGAGGTTGTTGTAGGTTATCGATGAATGATGCGGTGATTCGGGCCATCAATGGAACCGATTTTTGTTTTATTCTATTAGTTCCTTATGGCAAAAGAGGTTGTGTGAGTTTCAAGTGCAAAAATGGAGGTTTGAGAGAGTTATGCAAGTTTTTTTGTCCTCTCCAATGGTGGATGCTACAAATTTTGGCAACATATAACAGTAAGGGAGAACGTGAGGGGGCTTTTAAAATGACAATAATGGTTTTTAAAATGGCTAAGTACAACCTTTATACCATCCCCCTTCATTTCCCCCTTAAAACCTAGTTAACTCACCCTAAACCCAACCCCGATCAACCCAACCCAAGTGCAACCACACACCGAGGTTTGTCCCCGACATGGGAACACCGGCTCCTCAAAAATGCAACTTAGGTAGGAGGATCATGAAGATGGGGGCATGGAGATTCAAGTTGTGAGTTTGAAAACACTTACCTAGCCATCAAGTTGTGAGTTTAAGTGATGTAAGAGGAGCTCTCCATGTGGTGGCACATTATAGTGTCCCCGTGTCCCCTTAGAAAGGGATAAAGGGACATAAGGCCTCCTAAGTGTGACAAGGGTTTACATGCCATGAGAAAGGGGCCACAACTTAAAGCGAGTGGAAAACACTTTTCTAACCACCCATGTTATGTTTTAAATGACGCATTTCTCCTCCTCTTTGGTGGCACATTCTTATGTCCCCCATGTCCCTTTTGACTTTTGTCAAAGGGAAAAAGAGACATCAAGGGTCTCCAAGTGTGCATTTTCCACTTTTAGAAGTTGGGTGTCACCATCAGATCTTGCTAAAAATAGCATGTCGGAGTGCCTTCTTGCCCCAAGAGTTTCCCTTCGTGTTTCTTAGGCCAACCTTATATCATTTTGAGTGGAAAACACTCAATGAATCCATTGCCACTATTTTTAGGACCTAGTTCGCCATGAGAAAGGGACATCAAAAATGAAAATGAAGGTTGTTATAGGTTATCGATGAGTGATGCAACCGATTCAGCCATCAATGGAACCGATTTTTGTTTTTATTCTATTAGTTTCTTATGGCAAAAGAGGTTGTGCAAGTTTCAAGTGCAAAAATGGAGGTTTGAGAGAGTTATGCAAGTTTTTTTGTCCTCTCCAATGGTGGATGCTACAAATTTTTGCAGCATATAACAGTAAGGGAGAATGTGAGGAGGCTTTTAAAATGACAATAATGGTTTTTAAAATGGCTAAGGACAACCTTTATACCATCCCCCTTCATTTCCCCTCTTAAAACCTAGTTAACTCTCCCTAAACCCAACCCCGATCAACCCAACCCAAGTGCAACCACACATCGAGGTTTGTCCCCCTACATGGGGAACACCGGCTCCTCAAAAATGCAACTTGGGTAGGAGGATCATGAAGATGGGGGCATGGAGATTCAAGTTATGAGTTTGAAAACACTTACCTAGCCATCAAGATGTGAGTTTAAATGACGCAAAGGAGCTCTCCATGTGGTGGCACATTATAGTGTCCCCGTGTCCCCTTAGAAAGGGATAAAGGGACATAAGGCCTCCCAAGTGCGACAAGGGTTTACATGCCATGAGAAAGGGGCCACAACTTAAAGCGACTAGAAAACACTTTTCTAACCACCCATGTTATGTTTTAAATGACGCACTTCTCCTCCTCTTTGGTGGTGCATTCTTATGTCTCCCATGTCCCTTTTGACTTTTGTCAAAGGGAAAAAGAGACATCGGGGGTCTCCAAATGTGCATTTTCCACTTTTAGAAGTTGGGTCTCACCATTGTCATCGCTAAAAATAGCCTCTGTCGGAGTGCCTTCTTGCCCCAAGAGTTTCCCTTCGTGTTTCTTAGGCCAACCTTATATTATTTTGAGTGGAAAACACTCAATGAATCCATTGCCACTATTTTTAGGACCTAGTTCTACCATGAGAAAGGGACATCAAAAATGAAAATGGAGGTTGTTGTAGGTTATGATGAATGATGCAACCTGATTCGGGCCATCAATGGAACTGATTTTTGTTTCATTCTATTAGTTTCTTATGGCAAAAGAGGTTGTGCAAGTTTCAAGTGTAAAATGGAGGTTTAAGAGAGTTAAACAAGTTTTTTTGTCCTCTCCAATGGTGGATGCTACAAATTTTGGCAACATATAATAGTAAGGGAGAACGTGAGGGGGCTTTTAAAATGACAACAATGGTTTAAAAATGGCTAAGTACAACCTTTATACCATCCCCCTTCATTTCTCCTCTTAAAACCTAGTTAACTCTCCCTAAACCCAACCCCGGTCAACCCAACCCAAGTGCAACCACACACTCAGGTTTGTCCCCCTAAAAATAGGGGGACAAAGGGACATGGGGACACCAGCTCCTCAAAAATGCAACTTGGGTAGGAGGATCATGAAGATGGGGGCATGGAGATTCAAGTTGTGAGTTTGAAAACACTTACCTAGCCATCAAGTTGTGAGTTTAAATGACGCAAGAGGAGCTCTCCATGTGGTGGCACATTATAGTGTCCCCCATGTCCCCTTAGCAAAGGGATAAAGGGACATAAGGCCTCCCAAGTGCGCCAAGGGTTTACATGCCATGAGGAAGGGGCCACAACTTAAAGTGAGTGGAAAACACTTTTCTAACCACCCATGTTGTGTTTTAAATGACACACTTCTCCTCCTCCTTGGTGGCACATTCTTATGTCCCCCATATCCCTTTTGAATTTTTTCAAAGGGAAAAAGGGACATCAGGGGTCTCCAAGTGTGCATTTTCCACTTTTAGAAGTTGGGTGTCACCATTGTACTACTAAAAATAGCATGTCGGAGTGCCTTCTTGCCCCAAGAGTTTCCCTTTGTGTTTCTTAGGCCAACCTTATATCATTGAGTGGAAAACACTCAAGGAATCCATTGCCACTATTTTTAGGATCTAGTTCTACCTTATTTTGGAAATTGGGCCCCTTTTCAATTCGGTCACGAGCGATTCCTTGAAGGTCAAAGCTATGCAACCTAAGAAAAATCTTACTTTTGTCTAACTCAACTTATGGTACATGTGGAGGGTCCCATTTGATCCACTTTGGCCTTTGAATCAGCTTCTAACTCTCCTTGGAACTCCTAGAATCCTCAGTTGAATCTCCACCAAGATAGAAGGTCTTTGTCCATCTTGTTTGGCCCATATCTACAAATCTGCTCCTCAAAATCCCTTGAAACCTTTTGCACAATGAAGTAGACATCCTTAGCTTTCCAATGAGTATTTGATTGCTTTCCAACTCCTCCGAGGCTCCTAATATATCTAGAACAAGCCAAGTAGTTTTTTCACCACTTTTATTTCCTTATACCATGCTAAGAATAGCCCGGTATTACATAACTTGTTCCTAAACCTTATTTTTATTACAGAACTTTCTTAAACTGTCTTGGATGACTACATAGCTCTGCCACACACTTCTTGGGTTCTTTAACTTTTCCATGTACGTTTCGGAGGGTGTTCATCGGTGTAAAAATACCAAAAATAGCCCTTTCGGAGCCTTGAAAGCACTTATCTTCTCATGGATCTAGATATAATCATGAATTAGATTGAACAAGATCCCCGCACATGAAAAACACTTTAAAATCATATTAACACATTCCTCTTGGCCATTATGAGGGTAACATTGTAACTGAATTGGCCGGAAGACAAGTTTACATTGACCAGAGAGGGATTTTCAAATGAGGTCTAGGTTGTCATGACAAAAATTTGAATTTTTATGTTAAATATTTAGCATGACAACAAATCCTCAATGTATCTTGAAAGGGCTTCAAGAGAGTCTCGCAAGGTATGCGGGGATGTAATAACCTCATAAATGTTTTGTATATATAAGTGACTCTTCATTAATTTTCCGCCATATCCCACCCATGAAATATGTCTAGGCCGACCTAGTGGAGATTGCATGCGCTATTAAAACACTATTCGTTAAAGAATCATGGATACCACCAATGAAGCACAACTCTTACAATAGACTAGAATTAAATGAAATTACGAATCACATCCCGAGAGCACGAGAAAATGGATCTAGAGTGTGGAGAAAGTATGTTTAAGATTTTGAAGTATTCCTATATAGGTTAAGTTGATCCTAAATATATATCTTTGGTTGGTAGAAGTCGCTAAGAAAAGTGTAAGAAAACAAGTCGGCAAACTCATATGGGAAAAGTGTGCTCATGAATCAATTACACATGTTTTTATTCAAGTCAAAATATATTAAATTAAATATCAAAAACAATGTCACCAAAGTACCAAAGACGAAATTTAGGTGTCTACCTAATTGTATTACTTTTAATTTAAAAATATAACTATGCTCTCTCCCAACCCTTATACATTCAAACTATTTCTAAAAACTAATTTTCAAATCCAAAGGACACTTAATTTGACTTAAAATAAAATATCATCTAAGTCTACAACTTTGGAATTTAAAAGCATAATTTACTTACATAAATACGAGTCGCATTGTGGCATGAGTACATCATAAATGTAAAAGACAATAAAATTGATGAAAAGAAAACAATATGTAAAATAGAAATCAATCATCATAAATACATAGAAATTTGTAAGGTCAAGTGTGTGAACCTATGTCTCAATTGATGAACAAATGTACTAGATTTATAAATGAATGAAAGGCTTTCAATGACATCCACGAGACTACGTGGTCTAACCGACCTAGAGCCTCAAAGCACTAAGAAATTTTCAAGTTTCTTTCGATGTCAGATCTTCTACTATGGATCTTGATCAAGAAGCCAACAATGGTAAACGTAATAAAATATAAAAACTAAAATATTTTGTAAAATGAAAATGCTTCTATTAATAACAAAATGGATGGAATCAAAATAATCTCTAGCTAATCCTTGTCCATAGGAATGTAAAACCACTTTGCTCTATTGCCCTCTCCATTAGAAAACTATAATTGAAGGATAATAACCGTAAAACCACTTTGCTTGAACCCGTACACTAACACGCCGGAGGCTATTCTCTATACAGAATGCACCACCCTGCATAAAATTACCCATAAAAAGTACCATAGAGACATGCATGCCCATACATGGGTGGGACCAGCAAGCGTCAGCAATCAAATCGCAAAAAAAGATTAAGTGTTGAACCCGCACCACCGTGGCAAGGGATGGACATGATGATCATCATGGTGCGATTTAATGTATGTGGTGGATTTTGTGGGGAGAATAGCCTTCGCCCACTAAGTAGCACAGCGATTGATTCATAATCTAAATAGGAAGATATTTCGAAATCTTTCAATATGACAATTGTGAAGTGATGGAAGGTTTGTCTTGTCGATGCGCAGTTGCTTTTCTGTTCTCATGCATCACCAAGAGCTGGTAGCTTATAGGACTAAAAATACAGACAATCTGAAAATATTGCACCTTTTGAAAAGATCGAAACTAAGGTACCTGTATGGCTGGAGATCAAAACAAGTGGGCATGCAAACTTGCATTGTACTGAGGGATTCAAGAAACTCTGAAGGTTCATTGTCAATATTGTAAAGAAAAATGTAATTTCAATTGTTGGGAAATGCAACGCACTTCATTAAGTTGGTATTTTGGAAGACTATATATTGGCTGAGATTGAGATCCACATCAATTTCCACGGTACCAATTTCCTTTCAGAGGCCACATAATTCCCCACGAACCAACAGCTCCGATAAGCAGAGATATATTGACGATATGTGGGCAGATCATCCCTGCTCCCACTTATGTCATACTCAAATCGAAGTAGAAACTGCCATGTAGAACAGACATCAGTGTACAATTGCTTGGAGAAGATGAAGAGAAGAGGGTACAAGCAGATTTACCTCTGTTTCCAAGCTTTCAATCCAAAAACAGGGAAACTTGCAAAGCCACAGTTTTCTCCAGCAGTGCAGAACCATTGAAAAATCCTCCGAGGAAGCTAAAAGTGAAGTATTTTCCAAAGCACCGGATCTGCTTCCTGCAATTAGAATTACATCCTCTTTTGAATAGTAGGATAACTAAAATGTAGTTCAATATTAATTTAGCCGATCCCAACTACCAGTCCTGGAAATTGACGTTCTGGAGCCAGTTTTTAGTTATTTAATCCACTGAACTTTTCAGCAACTAATACACCCTTCATATATATATATACTTCAATTCCAGGAACTGTTAATCTGAATTTTTGAATTAAACACTGTCAATTGTTTCGACAATATTATATTCTTATTAAAAAACTTTAGTTTCACATTTTTGTAAAACTTGTTATGAACAGAAGCCCTGAGAAATATTTGGGGCATTTTGTCACCGCAAAATGAACATTGATAATGAACTCGTCTAAGTAGATATACTTGCTTGAAGTTCTAAACATACCATGTATCTTAAAACCAATTTAACAGTGTCCAATCACATTGCTTGAAAACAGATACATTAGACGAGCAAATGTTTCACAGTTCATCATAAACTTCTTTCAAGACATGACTGCTACAAAAATGCTAGAAATATATTCTTATTGAGTTGGATACATTTCGGATACTAGCCCCTTGACCAGCTCTTAGTAGATATCCTCTGTAGCATTACTTGAAGCCCACATCAAAAGGCATTTATGTGGATATCACATTTTCTTGTCAACCATGCAACACTCCCACAAAAAACATGTCTCTGTGTCTCGAAATAGAGGAAAACAAACAGCCTGTAGGGTAGGAATTTGAAATGGATAGTAATCATATTCCACTTCTCTTAAGTACAAAATTTTGAGCTGGGTATAATAACCTGGTAACTTCCAGAGAATATCCCAACCTCCCAAAGAATATGAATAAGCCCTGCAATCCAAATTATATGAATGGATGTGTTTTGCACCCCGGGCTAGAAAGACATCCTTGCCTTGTGCTGCTCTGAAGGGAGGCGGACATCTTTTGCCAGTCCAACAGCTTCCAAGATCCGTATAATGTACCAGGTTATATCAAGCTGCCACCATTCAAGACCGTGCCGAGCAGAAAACTCAAAAGCATGATGGTTGTTGTGCCATCCCTCACCAAAGGCTAGTGCAGCAACCCACCTTCACAAACACATGAAGTATAAGTCATCAAGAAAAGTTCAGACTATGGGGTGTTATGAGACGTATAAACACGAGGAACAGCATCTAGGAAACAATCTAACCAATTGTTCCTGGAAAGATCCCCAGTGTTCCATGACTGATAGCCCCAAACATGACAAGCTGAGTTTACCAACCAAGTTATATGATAAACCCAAACTACCCGCACAGCCTGCAAAATGGACAACTGTTAAAAATACAGTGGAAATCAAATTGCCTCCTTTAGGCACAATAGAATAATCATTATTATTTGAGTGAGTTATAAGAACTTTCAATTGACTTACCATTCCCCAAACTACAAAAGGAAGGCCTCCCAGAGCATATAGGAATAACCCCATTGCAATAGGATGAATGATGTATGTACTCCGTAGAATTCTATAAAAGGGCTGCTTTTCTAAATCAGAAACATTGTTTCGTGCACCGATCTGCATTTTGGGATGAAAAATTCAAACCATGTAAGTGTAAGTGTGAAACAATTGTCAGAATATTGTGGGAAATAGGTTAAGAAAAGCTGCATTCTTTTACTAAAGAAGAGTTGTATATACCATCCCATCAGCACAGACCTCCAGTAATTTCACCCGTTTTAATCTCCACAACCCTTTCTAAATTCAAATGCTTGGAGCCAAATTGACATCATTCAGGAAACTCAAAATATTGTAGAAGAAAGGAAAAAGAATTTACTCTGGCAAGCATAGAATTTTCATCGAACATCCAACTCATGTGACTGAACCAAAATCCTTCATTGGGGCTGTGTGGGTCCTTGACAGAATCACAGAACTGGTGGTGATACCGATGTGTACTTACCCAATCCAGTGGATCACCCTAAACACGCAAATTTTCCCATAGTTAACTAGAAAATAAAGCAAGACGGTAAAAATGAAAGACACTTCAAACTCACTCCCTCAAGTAAACAACATAACATTTAGGCTTTTTCAAAACTTTGAACCTAAACCAACATGCAAAGGAGCTCTAGTTATTTGGAACAGAACAAATTTGTAGTCTGCTAGTTGATCAAAGCTGAGGCAATTTTCCATCAGAAATTTTTAAGAAAGGAGAAACAATGACGAAAAATGCGAGTATTAGAAATAAATTCCAGAAAGAAAAAGGAAGAGCAATTTATCTGAAGCTAGAAGAGAGGAATCCAAGCACAGATCAAATGAAATTGGTTTTATGTTACTTAAAGAGAGAGAAAACAATAATCAGTCCAACCCAGAGAAATGCATATACAGACACTAGATATCTGAAATTCTTTGTAAGATCAACTTTATGTGTGAAATCTTCTAGCAAATCATTGACCCACATTTCTGAATAAAGAAGTGGGTTTTTCTGGTATTCAAGTCTCCAGGGTCTCCCAATCAATATTCGCTAGAATTGTTATGGGGCACTCATTCTTACACAAACGGCCTCAGAAAATTTCCTTATCTATAAAAGTTAATGGAAAATGTGGAAATAAATGGCAAATCTGAATCTCTTGAGCGTTCATATTCTCAAAAAACCGAATTTGTTAAGTTATATATGATGCTGAGGCTATAAAAATATATGAAATGGACCATCAAATCTATCTTTTGGTGATTGTGCCACTCATTCAGGCACCCGAGTTTTGTGTTACTTCTGATAGGGCGTTAGAGGCCACAGAAAAACTAGAGAATAGAAGAAAAAGTAAGAAGAATAACATAGGCATTCCCCTTTATGTTTGAATAGAGTTCACACTTCTTCACTGGTGCATGGGAACCCCAATTCCAGGCCTATTAGATTCAACAAGCATCTGAAAGCATCAATTTCTGAAATGGTGCTCTTACAGTAGAAAGTGAATGATCGGACTGATGGTCAAAGAAAAAGTTTGAACATAATTTATCAATTGGTACCATTCAGATTCAAATGGAAGGGAGGTCGCAATTGCATTCATCCATAGAATTATGATAAATGTTTAACATCTTGCTAAATTTTTACACACCTTTTTTTTGGCTAATGAAGGGGATTCTCAAAGTTCTGAAAATGTATAAGATAGCATCATCTTGGCCCGTGGTTTTTCTATTTGAAGTTCTGAACACATACCTTCACAGTGTAAAATACCCTTTGTTTGTTGCCTTGTGGTTCTTTGAAGATTTTATACAATCAGAAAGGATGCTGAAAATGCTTAGCCTTAAAACTTGAATTGGTATAAACAGGTGTAAACTACTACTCATTCATTTCAATCTGTGGATCGCAGAGTCATACAAGATTTGAAGATTAGTTCTTGTATTAATTTTTATTAAGTTTATACAGGTTGTAATTTTTCTGCACATGGCATCTTGTAGTGCTTTTCCAAACATTAGTTTCTCATAAAATGTCTATTCTCTTGTCTCCAACTTTGGATTCTTTACTTTTAGCCACTTGGAATATGCAGCCATGCAGATCAAAAGACTGTTATACCCAAGCAGGTATGTCTTCTTTGTAAGACTTCAGACTCGTCATCTAGAAGCTATTTTACCAAGGGTCCCATTCAGGGGCCTTCCTAACTTTTTTCAGAAGCAACATACAAAATTGTCGTCTCTCAGCCAAATCGTGTAGACAATTTTGCAGAAATACAACAGAATGGAATTAAAAGCACTATGTGAAAAATAGAATATGGCTGTCAAAAATGTCCTCAAGCTGCAGGAGCTGAAGCCAGGCAGTAAGTCTGCACCTCTTGCAGGGGTTGAAAACAATAATCTGGGTGGAAACCAATAATCCTATCTTGATGTTCGCTGCTGCTAAGAAAATAAGGCTAACCAATCTTTCCCAAAAATCATCCTCCTCTACCTCAATGCAGTAGGCTTGCCCAAAATTTATAGTGCAAAAGATGAACCCCTTCCCCAATGGGCCCATCAGAATATTGATAATGGAGAAGTCTACATTAGCAGAGACCCATATAAACCTGGGTTTGATAAAATCTATCCCATTGCCTTTGTTGATTCACCTATGTCAAAATTTTGATAATGGAGAACTCAACATTAGCAGAGACCCATATAAACTTGGGTTTGATCAAATTCATCCAACAACGTTTGTCAAGTCCCCTATGGGCTATAGAGGCCCCTCCAATGTTTTTCTTTCCATGGCTATGACCTTATCTAGGCCGTTCTGGCTCTTGCTCCTATGGTTATGGCCTTTTAATTCTTGAGACCAATCGATTTTGGCACTTTGGGCTTCTTAATGGGCCCAATACCACACATTTATGCTTTGATTGACAACACCATGAGGCTTCACCTCCCCTTAATGTAAATTGGCCTAGTCAAATCAATCAACTTGAAGAAATAGGCAGAGAGATAGAAAACTATGTGGGCTGTTTGTGCCCACATTTCTTGTTTGTCATTAGATTCATGCAAATTTGATAACCAATAAAATTGTTTTGACCACAAACTTTCTTTGTGCTTCCTTCAGTTAGACTCAAAATTGCAAGGCATCTATCACTTTATTTGAAAATTCAGGCGTTTGTTTTGGCATTGTCTTTCAAAATTATTGGAAATTGTCCTCCTAAACATCCTCTGAATCAAATGTGTTCTCTTATAGGATGGTTTGGAGCTCACAAATGGAGTGCCCACAATAAAAAATAAACATAATTACAGATAAAAACATAAGGAGATATCAAAAAAGTTATGATCAATAAAATGTTTGGTTACCAGGCCCAAGGGGTTGTGGTGTAATTGCAATGTCGTGAAAAGGCGAGAGTGTGACCCAAGCTTAAATCTCCCTCACTGCAGTGAGGCTGCTCATACCTCCAACAAACATGCGGTGAGGTTTTGGTTTAATGATTATAAGAAGGGGTTGCAGTCACAGTGGGGTATTCTTGGTAAGGAGGTACATACCACGTGCATTCACACAGGGGTAATTTATATATACAATTTTTGCACTAGTGTACCCGTAGAAATAGGGGTGATAGTGTAAAATGTGGCCCTGAGAATGGGAGGATGTAGTGGTAAATACCAAAATAAGGGGTAATATTTAGAATCCCATGATCGCGTGTGTTTGGAATATTTATTATTAAGTGGCCCCCATGCTTCCAGTGTAATCCTAATAGTGAAACTCACAAGTGTGTGACCAAGGCTCAAAAGCATCCTTCATTGCAATAGGGCAGCTCGTAACCACAGAACCTATGTAGCCAATATGTTTCAGATATAGGTACAGATACGAAGAATCTGATATATGGATGCAGAATAAATTCCCTCCCACCTTTCCCGACAATCCTCCTCTACCCCAATGGAGAACTTTCCCAAAATTTGCAGTGCAAAAGATGAACCTCTTGCGCCAACAAGCCCATAAGAATATTGATAATGGAGAATTCTACATTAGCAAAGACCCATATAAACCTAGGTTCGATAAAATTTAACCCATGGTCTTTGTCGAGTCCCCTATGGACCATTGAGGCCCCTCAATGTGTCCATCAGAATATTGATAATGGAGAACTCAACATTAGCAGAGACCCATATAAACTTGGGTTTCATAAAATTTATCCAACAACCTTTGTTGAGTCCCATATGGGCTATAGAGGCCCCTCCAATGTTTTTCCTCCCATGGCTATGACCTTTTTTGGGTCGTTCTGAATCTTTCTCCTACAGTTATGGCCTTTTAGCTCTTGAAACCAATCTATTTTGGCACTTAAGGCTTCTCAATGGACCCAATACCACATGTTTATGCTTTGATTGACAACACCATGAGGCTTCACTTCCCCGTAGTATAAATTGGTCTAGTCAAATCAATCAACTTGAAGAAATAAGCAAAGAGATAAAAAAACAGTGTGGGCCATTTGTGCCCTCATTTCTTGTCTGTCAATAGATTCATGCAAATTTGATAAAACAATCAAATTGTTTTGACTGCAAACTCTCTTTGTGCTTCCTTCAGTTAGACTCAACATTGCAAGGCATTTATCACTTTATTTGAAAATTCGGGACTTTTATTTTGGCAATCTTTTAAAATTATTGGAAATTGTCCTCCTAAACATCCACTAAATCAAATGTGTTCTCTTATAGGATGCTTTGGAGCCAACAAAGGAGTGCCCACGATAAAAACTAAAAACAATTATAGAAAAAAACTTAAGGAGATATAAAAAATAGTTATGATCAAGAAAATGTTTGGTTACCAGGCCCAAGCGGTTGTGGTGTAATTGCAATGTGGTGAAAGGGCAAGAGTGTGACACAAGCTTAAATCTCCCACACTCCAGTAAGGCTGCTCATACCTCCAACAAACATGTGGTGAGGTTGTGGTGTAATGATTACATGAAGGGGTTACGGTCATGTTGCAGTGTAATCTTCAGACTGAAACTCGCAAGCATCCCTCATTGCAATAGGGCAGCTCACAAACACAGCCAACGTAGCCGATATGTTTTGGATACAAGTACGGATACAAAGAATCCAATACGTGGATACGAAATAGATTCCCATCCCATCATTCCCAACAATCCTCCTCTACCTCAATGGAGAGCTTGCCCAAAATTTGTAGTACAAAAGATAAACCCCTTCCCCAATGGGCCCATCAAAATATTGATAATGGAGAAGTCTACATTAGCAGAGACCCATATAAACCTGGGTTTGATAAAATTTATCCCAGGAGATTCATTGAGTCCCCTATGAACCATTGAGGTCCCTCCAGTGTGTCAATCAAAATATTGATAATGGAGAACTCAACATTAGCAGAGACCCATATAAACTTGGGTTTGAAAAATTTATCCCACAGCGTTTGTTGAGCCCACTATGGGCTATAGAGGTCCCTCCAATGTTTTTCCTCCCACGGCTATGACCTTTTCTGGGATGTTTTGGCGCTTGCTCCAACTGTTATGGCCTTTTAGCTCTTGAGAGTTGAGACCAATTGATTTTGACGCTTTGGGCTTCTCAATAGACCCAATACCACACATGTATGCTTTGATTGACAACACCATGAGGCTCCACCTCCCCTTAATGTAAATGGCCTAGTCAAATCAATCAACTTGAAGAAATAGGCTGAGACATAGAAAACTGTGTGAGCCATTTGTGCCCGCATTTCTTGTCTATCAATAGATTCATGCAAATTCATTAAACAATGCAATTGCTTTGACTACAATCTCTCTATGTGCTTCTTAGACTCAAAATTGCAAGGCATCTATCACTTTACATGAAAATTAAGAGCTTCTGTTTTGACATTGTCTTTCAAAATTACTGGAAATTGTCCTCTTAAACATCCTCTGAATCAGATGCGTTCTCTTATAGGATGCTTTGGAGCCCACAAATGGAGTGCCCACAATAAATACAAAAACAATTATAGATAAAAAACACAAGGAGATATAATAAAAGACGTTATGATCAGTAAAAGATTTGGTTACCAGGACCAAGGGGTTGTGGAATAATTGCAATGTGGTGAATGGGCAAGAGTGTGACCCAAGCTTAAATCTCCCCCACTGCAGTGAGGCTGCTCATACCTCCAACGAATATGTGTTGAGATTGTGATGTAATGATTATAGGAAAGGGTTACGGTGTAATCCTAAGAGTGAAACTTGCAAGAGCATCACCCAGGCTTAAAAACATTCCTCATTGCAATAGGGCAGTTCATAACAACCACCTAAGTAGCTGATACGTAAAAGATATATAAATTTTAACCTGATAAATAAGAATTAACCACATAATATGCATATAAAAAACAAAATAACCACAAAACACTACTGATAATCTATATAATGCCAACCAAATGCCAAATGAAATGTCATAATAAATATTAAATTTTATTATTACATAAAAATGCAGCAGGGTCTGAATCTTCACGTGATCATTAAAACAGAAGATGCATGTATATCAAGAGCTACTGATCTTATTTTCTGGTTTTATAGCAGCACAAAACTGAAAATCAGATTTGTGGTGGGATTTAGATTTACTGTCACAATCATTCCTTGTCCAGAATTGAATCTGCCTGTAAGTGATCAGATAAAGAGTATTTGGGTCAATTGTGCTTGTTCCCTCCTGGTCAGATTTGTTCCCAAGATCAGACCCTGCTGTTTTTTAAGGGTTTCATAGTGTTTTTAAAAAAACTGGACCATTTTATGTTTTAATGTTGAAACAAATTAGATTTTTTTTTTAAAAACTTGTTTTTGGACTTGGATACATCTTGGATGGTCCAGATATGGCCAGATAAGCATATCCAGCCATATCCAGACCGTCCAGGCTGTATACCGGGCATATCCAGAGCCATATCCGTATCCAGCCCTGTTTTCTGCAGTATCGGTATCCGAGACCACATCTAATATGTGGCGAGCTTTTGGAGTAACCATAATGATGTACATTCAAGCATGACCCCTGTTTACAAATATTGAAAATACGGTCTGAGGTTACCCACACAACATCAAAGGAACGCCATAATCTTACCCATATAGAATTAGATCAAGTAGTTTGTGGGTCACATACTATCAACCCCAGAAAAAGCTAACCTAGCGGTTCTATGGAGAGGAAAACTGCAATTTTCTGTGAAGGTACTGCAACAAGATTTTAAGAGGGTTTTGCAGGAAAGCAGTTCCATGTGACGTAATGTTTCTGATTTGCTACAGTATTTTAGGAATTTCTAATAGTAACTACCATTAGATTTTTTCAAACAGAATAAATAAAATACCTTAACCAATCTGCAGTTTTCACTAGGTAAAAAGAAACCCTACAATCTCTCTGTGGATGCTGCAAACTCTCAGGACCCCACAGTTAGTGGGCTGAAATTGTTCTTCCTGAAAAGCTGAATAGATTCTATAATTTACAGTTTTTAACGAAACAATTTGCATGGGACCAACTGACATTAGGAGCAACAGTCCCCTCTCTGGGTAAGAATGGATCCTCCAAACTGGCGAAAAAAACGAGAGAGGTAACCAAACCATCTCCAGAGGAAGAAGAAATACATAAAAGCAAATGTGCATAAATCTGAAAGGAAAACCACATGTATCCATAACAGGACAAGTATACCAATAACATTGCACTGTGGCCATGCATTCATTGGAAACATTATAACATTCAGCAAGTACCGTACATGAAACTAAAAATGGATTCCCGAAACCGGAAAAAGAAAGAGAAAATCAGAACAGCTGCAGGGGGTGAAAAAAAGACAAGTATAGGTGCAAAAATCAGAAAAGAAAACCACATGTATCTATTATAGCGCAAACACATTCCATTCGGGCCATGCATTAATTGAAAAATCGTAACATTAAGCAGGTGCAGCAAACAGAGAATGGAAGAGTATAACTGTGTCTATATATATTGCATGTCAGAGCTCTAAAACAGGGGAAAGAAAGGGAATTCCTTATTATACAATACCTGCATTGCCTGTGCACCGCAATAGGCAAAAATGTACTCCAACCATTTGGGAAGGTTGAAACTTCTGTGAGAGAGATTCCTGTGGTATGAGAGAGTAATACCCAACAATCCAGTGGCAACATAAAGCATTACAAATACTCCAAATGCCTTCCAAGTAAATGTGAAAGGTGCCAATAAGCACAGTGCATGCATGCCAAATACAACCACTGCCGTAGCAATTTCTACAGAACTCCACTTTCTATCCACTACAAATGACAATAGCCTTGTTTTCTTGACCGCCACATCTGACAACTGAATTCTGCCCTGATCTCCAGCAGAGGCAAACACCACCGTTGTATTTCTCTTTGTATTTGTGTGTCCTTCTCCATGGATAACTATAACTAGCTTTGTCCCGAACTGGCTGTCTTTGGCAGTTAAGTTGCAGCTCGTGTGGAATTCTGCAGGAAAATCTACTGGCATTTACATTTACGTGTCTTATTTTGAGACCTTTTGCTTCTAAAATGTTGTGAAACCCATTGCCTCCTGCTCTTGCAGGTACAGAGGTCAATGCCAGTGCTGCCATCAAAATTCTTCGAGGTTTTCGAAGTTTGTATTGCAGAGCAATGTCTCGATTCTATTGATTTGAGACGTTTATATAAGAGACAAGATTTTACTCAACTCCCATGCAAAGATATTTATGTGGGTATGTATTTAGAAGATGTGTGGATTGAAGGGGATTCACGTAGGGCATTGGGTTGTGGGGATTGCTGTTTGTTTGATAAGATGTGTGGGATATGATTGGTTCTACATGGATTTTCAGTTTACATGTTTGGTGTTTTTTCCTCTAATGTTTTGACAGCTTGATTCACTCCATCCATTTTCAAATCAGATTGACGGACCATGAGATATGGATAATAAGGAGCATGCATGGACTAACTATCACCTTATACAAAGCTCTCCTTCACTAGAAATGGATATTTAGGATTGTGGATGAGTTGTTTAGTGGCCACCTATGTAATATTGGATTGTGGTTATACGGGTTTCATTACTGAGATGGGGATTGTTTGAGCTTGGTCAATCTTCAGTGTGTTTATGATACTGTAATGAGAGTCCCATTAATTCCTTCAAAAAACAAAAAGTTACTGTCATAAATCAAATTTTCATGTAAAAACAACTATGGACGCAAAATCAAACTCTCAGACAACAACAACTAGAGACTTCAAATCAAATTTCCAAACAACCACTACCAATTCTAAACTAGAGGTGATCCACCGGTTTCTAATCCACCTTTACCTATAGGCTATTTATCATGCAACCCACTTGTATAACCAGACAACTTACAATATCTGACGTGTACATCACGCAATCTAAGACAACTCACAACAGCCGGGCATTTCTCCGTCCACACCTACCTTCAATTGTAAAGCTACATCTACAACTAAGATATAAATAAAATTATTATTTTAAGTAATTTTATATATGTATAATTCTTATCAACTATTTTATATAAATTTTGTATTTTTAAAATTTATATTAATTAGCATATATATATCTTACATACATTTATATGAATTGGTTGGTAACATAGGGTCTCAATCTAACTCCACCTTTGTATTGGGCTCGAAAATATATATCCAAAATAAATTCATCAAGATCCAAACTCCATGTATGCATAAGATCGCATGATTTTACAATTTTTAATTTCCTAAGAAAAGAAAATTTACCCTATGATAGTCAAATAGACGTCAAATTTAAGGTCGACCATTTTTATTGGCATTTCACACTATTACACTCCACCATCAAGCACCCCCTTGGTTGGTTGCCTTTGTAGGTTACATCTATCACATGATTATTATTTTTACTACTAGCAATCATACGTGAAGTGTACGATGTGAACGCTGAAAGGGATATAGGGAAGAAGTGAAACAAAATTAAGAGGAATAATGGGAAAGGAACATGGAGTAGAAAATGGTGTATGAGGGTGGAGAAGTGCATAGGAAAGGAAAGAGGAATAGAGCAAGCTATTTCAAAAAATACCCTCTACAAAGAGCATGACATGTATGTTAATCGTAAGGAGATCTCGTGTTGTGGAAGATGTCAATGAAACTATTGAAGGAGATATCACAAAATGCAAGTAGTGGATGGAAAATGTTGCGGAGGCGAATACTTGTTTGAATTTCCTGTCTTGAGTTTATTGGGTTGTTAGAAAAAATGTAAATGTAGGGGAATCGAATGTATGTTTCACGGGTCACATTAGGTACTTGAAGACGTGGAGTGTACCTCGAATGCTCAGGTACCAATATCATGCAAATTTCAGGTTGGTGTTTTTGTCCAACTATCATGTTAACGATCAGGGAAGTGTAGTATTCACGCTAAAGGTGAAAAATAAAAAAGGAAAATCCAACTTAAATGAATCTTAATGTTTCCCCTTTAATAATAAATGATCAATGTTTTTGGGATAACTCTTATAAGTACAAACATAAAAATCAAGATAATGTAAGGAGACTTGAAATAGAAAACAATGTTGAATCAAAAATAAAAAATCACATTCCAATTGCCTACAATGCACTTCTTTACAATTTTCTTCTTTGTTATCCTCAAATTGTTTTGCTCTTGAAGCATTTTTGGAGATACATTGAGTGAAAAAGTGTCGAATACACAGTACCATGCAAATTAACATAAAAATAATTACCTACATTGCAATATCTATTCGAGGCCTAAATATAAGAAATTAAAAAAGTTGAGCAAGATTAACAATGAAAAACATTGACCTTCAAGAAAGGAAGATACTTCAGAATAAGTTCTTCAAACTCGTCAGAAATGAAGAGACATGTAACAAATAGTTGAGGTTTATGTTTCTGGCACAACAACTTGCATATAGATCATGAGGAGCCTTTGGTTGGATAAACAAAAGAGCCTTAACTCAACATCACTTTCGCACTAAAATAAGTTTGTGCCCAAGGCTTTTACTTGCTAATATGTTGTATAGGATGTGTAAGACTAAAATAACAAACATTAAATAATGAACTTGGAACCAACCCTAAAAGTGGGGAAAGGGTTCCATTGAATAATGTTGTAAACACCAATGCCACTGATGCACCAAACTATCACCACATTTGAATGGGTGCAAAGGCAACAACCTATGTCCCAAAATGTTGGAGTGCAAAGAGGGACACCAAGATGATATTGGGAATTACAAAAATGTACCTTGTTAAACTATTTTTAGTGAGTCCCTAAAAAATCCAAAGATAACAATCCATTTCCTACTCTAAAACCAAGGTTTTAAATGTTAGGGGTGAAATCAAAAAGGATGGAGTTGAACATTAGTCAACATACATCATGTTGATAGAAACCCTGAGCAACACTATATGCTATAGTGCCCTCTCTGGAAACCTCACACACTATGTATGAATAAATATACGACCTTACAACTAAACAACAAATATAACAAAATGCAGATCCAAGCCACTGCAACTCATGTTCTTTTTATTTTTACTGTTATACTTGCAGCGCCAAAACCATCCTTGCACTCTGCACCCACCATACAAAATAGTTGAGATTAGATTTTTTAAATATGATTTTTGACACTCAAATATGCTTTTTTAGCCATATAATTTTTCATTTTTGAAAGATCAAGGATAATGTGTGTGTTTATTACGGTTAAGAGGCTCCCAGAATTGACAAAATGGTTGCCATGATGCCCAAAAAGAACCATTGATTGTGCCTACACAATGTAAATTATTTTACAAATAACCAACCCAAAACAAATCGATTCTTACCAAAAATTGCAGGCGTGAGCAAACCGTAGTCAATAACCATGGACATTATGTGCCGCACAAGTGG
Source organism: Taxus wallichiana var. yunnanensis (assembly GCA_018340775.1). Lineage (NCBI taxonomy): Eukaryota > Viridiplantae > Streptophyta > Pinopsida > Cupressales > Taxaceae > Taxus > Taxus wallichiana. The sequence goes on along the minus strand of CM031239.1, from coordinate 640,531,244 downwards.
CAAAAACCCAATGCAAAACTTTGGACGATTTTTTAATAGTGATATTTTTGAAAACCCACATTCTCACGCTCGGTCGACACTATAGGTCAACATCTGCTCATCTAAACCCTGGTAGTTGGGAAAAAGTATTATATTCACATCTACACAACAACGAGGGAAAAAGGCTTATATTCGCGTGTCTACACAACAACAAATACAGAGAAAAAGTCCCACTTGTCAAAAAAATTACAAAAGAAGACAAATGCAAACCTAACAATATTTGACCCAACGACCCCTCCATAAAAATGAAACAAACAAATTTTAGTATCTTCGCTATTTTCATTTGCAAGCAACATGATAACATTATATGAATCATAAATACCATGTAGTATTTTATTTTCCCAAACTTACGGACAAAAAAATCTCTTGGTTCAACATAAATTATTAACTCAGAACAATGGTGACGATGAATGGCCTCAAAACAAGCATTCTCATAAAGCCCTGCGACGATTTATTTGCAGTGAGATGCACAATTTGGAGATAGAAACAATAAAGCAACAATACTAATTGGTAAGTGGATTGGAATGTAAAAAGGTTTCATCAACCTGGCTTCCCTTTGATAAGAACATTACTATTACAATTTGATAGACTTGATTTATGTTAGATGCTATGAGAATTTTCTTCTCAGAATTTAGTGTGAACACTTAATAATATGGGAGCTTGAACAAAGAAAACACCAGTTAGAAAGACTGCACTTTTCTTTCTGATTATAAGATGGCTATCAGGAGCCATGTTCTTTTGAGATTTAGAATTGGTATTTTATGTTTTCTTATGATTTTTATTGCATTCATGTTATGAAGAGTTTTAGTATTTGTTGAAATTAGAAAACTATAATGTCCCTCTTTTCGAATAGATCTCATTGAAGACCTTTGGCCCTTTTTGTCTACCCGACGGCCAAAGGATGTGTCAAGGGTGACTAAGTTTTATTATTTTATTATATTGTGCAAATATTAAAATAAAATATTATAAGTTGCACATATAATAAATAATAAGCTTATTAATAAAATAAAAGAGTCAAATGTAAAAATACAATTATTTTTAATTGTATTTACCATAGGGAGGTACGACTTGTCCATGTAATGGGAAAATAGGGAAATGTGACATTAGCTCCCTTAGAAAAATGCGACTTGGACAAAGGAGGAAGAATGGAGTTTAGAAAGAATAAAAATTATTACTCCTCCCAAGAAAATGCGACCTAGTCTAAGGAGAATTTGGGGCACATGTCTAGAAGAAATCACCTGTTGTGATTGGTTGAGTTGGAGGTCCTTTTGGGCCAATTTTCCCTTTAAAAGGAAGGGTCGACTTAGAGGAGGGACATCATATAATCATTTTATCAATTCTGAATTTGATCTTAAGCCTGGTGCTTTTGTATAAAATATTCTAAGGACGAAACCCTTAGTATATTGCCTCTAGAGGATGAAAACCTATTAGTGCGAAATCACAACACCCCAAATGAGTTATTGATCTACTTTTCTAAGGCGGGGTCATTTGGTGTGATGTGCATAAGATTGGACCATTCCCAAGCTATGGGACTTACAAATGGGAATGATCCTCCAGAGAAGGTTGATTCCTCTTCCTAATCCTAGTGTTAAACTACTTCTAAGGAAGGAAATGTGACTATCTACTCCTAATCTAACAATTCCAAGGGACTAAGGAGAGAGACATCATGAAAATAAAGAAATCCTACACTACAAAGGTGATAGCACTGAGAAAAGGGAACTGCTGATCACAAACCCAACTGCCTAAAATGGAGAGAGGTGAGCAATGGAGAGGATGGACAAATGCATCATAGACCAAGGATAAAGTTCACACATAACACCATTTCAAACCCCTTAAACACAGCTCCAAAACCTACAATGGACATTAGAGATATGCATAGTATACCCTGCAATGGTGAGAGGCGAGAAGAGACAACAAAATGAGCAAAGGATGGACAAAACGCATCACGAAATAGATTTTATTGCTCCAGGAGTTCACACAAGTACACCATTAATGGGAAAGAGGCAAGAAAATGCCATTACAAAGCCAAGGGAGGAGGCTTAAACTCCACATTTGACCTTGGAGAAGAAAGAGAGGGGGTAGGGAAGAAGAATGAACAACAACTTTACAATGAATCCTACCCTTGTATTTATAGATTTGATCGGAGAGAAGAAAGAGAGAGAGAGAAGAAGGAAAAATAGGTTGAAGTTCAACCACGATGTTAATGCTTCAGATAAAATCTGCCCCCAAATCCATCTTTACTACATCAATCCTTGGTTTGGCGCCTTGAAGGAAGAGGAAATGGCAGAAACAGATCGAATCTAATCTGGTTGTTGAGACAGATGGATCTTGCATTTGAAGGCCGAAGACGTTTCCTCCATTTTCCTTTACCTAACCTCCTCAAAATTAAAGTCTCAGACCTCCATGGCATAGGTGAGGCCGAGATCTTTCCAATGGTGTCATATTTGCAATATTTTGAGCCCTGAGTCGAAAGATATGCCCCTTTGAAGTTTGTATTGGATCCGTACGAATGGATGGGGAAAACAGTTTGAAAATGGGTCCCCCTTTTGAGATGGGACACGTGGCAGCCAGATTAGAGAAAAATCGGGTTTGCAGGTCCATAATTTACCTTTTCCCTTTTTGTGAAACGTAAAACTCAGAAAACCCCACGGCCCCGAAGCTCCACATTTTAACTCTGCTTGACCATTTGCCCCTGCCTCCATTTTGTCCGAGACACGTGGAGATGCGGTGCTTGTTTGAGCTTCTCTTTTTGGATTCACCTTTGGAGGAGTGTCGTTAGGACACGTGGTTCCCTCTACTGGCTCTTCCATACTTAGTCGATTCTAGATTCTTTCTTGAACGGTTTTGAGCCCAAAGACCTTGGATCCTTGTTGTTTTTCCTTTCTTACTCCTGGCCTCTCTTGCGACACTTTTGCCCTTCTTCTCTCGACCTGTAATTCCATTGTTGAGTCCTCCTCAATCCCTTAAATAGATTTAAGACATGAAACGCCGAATAACCGTTTCTTCTATTTCTTCTTGTGCAGGGTCAAATTTGACTTTCTCGAGCCTCTGTTTTCACTTTGCCTAGTTCTGGAACTCAAGCTCGTGGGTCTGAATCATTTCCCTTCATGTTTTCTTTATGTGTAAGGCTTTTTCGACCAAAATTTTTGGAGGAAAATTTGGGATAACAATTTGAAGACTCACGGGGACATCTTCCTGCTAGATGAAGAGACCAGTGGCCTTGAAGCATTCATTGGGCATGGAGTCTGCTTGATAAACATGAAACTAATCTGAACCTTTGAAGGTATGATCCACGAGCAAGCTGATCTTGATCCGTATGGCTTTTCTATGTTTTGTCGACCACAGTCTGCACTCTCAGTTTTCATAAGGAAATCTTGGAAATGGAATTTCTGAGAGTAGAAAATTATTTTAACTCTAGGACTTTCATCTGTCCCTAAAAAATGGGTATTTTGAAATGACTTTAGTTGCTCTGCATTTGTTTTCTTTTTGGAATTTTCAACTGTTACAGGAAACTGTGGATCTTTCTGTCATAAATAGTGAAGAGCATGGCCTTGTGCACCCTCTAGAGCAATGCGAAAAAAATTATATACAAAGACCAAATCATACATGCCTCAAATGAGACATGCAAAGTGTGCATAAGCACTTCTTCTACTGGAAACAAATTCTACTCCTACTCCTACACTAACCAGAGAGAAAGAATGCTAAACAAATCCTGCTACAGGCAGGGAGAAGTAGCTTCCCTTTCTCAAGAGGGGCAACCATGTAAATGATTTGACACTAAATATAGCTGCCTATATGAGTGAAAAACTGACAATAAGCTGGTCCTCCACCCAAATCATCAAGGTATCAGCATTAATGGAAAATACCTCCTTAAGTTGACTTGTATCGGACTTCTAGAGGTGTTGATGATGACCCTTGGTACTTTGATGCTCATCCTCATGCCCTGGAGTAGGCATGATTGGTTTTGGCTTCTCCCTTGGCTCTAATGAAGCCAAGTATCTGATTGGGCACGGTTTGATCCTTTGGATGTGCCCATTTCTCTAAAATTCAACTCCAAAAATGGAGTCTTCTTGTGGACCTTGGGTGGATGGTGTGAGAGAGATGATGACATCCTCCTACCTTTTCTCTTCCTCCTCCTTTGAAGAACATGGAAGATCAAGATCTTCCAACCTTGGTTCCAGAGGGCCATTATGGAGTGCAGGATTTTGCACTTGAATATCCTCCTTCATGGTAGCAGGTTCATGTGCGTGGAAGATGGATGGAGGAAAAAATGATGTGATCTCCATGGGTTCCCCTCCATCAAGGCAATCCTCCAAGTCAGATAGGTAATCTTCCTCCTTCATGGTGTCATCCTTATCTACAATTGACTCACCATGGTTCCTTTCATCCTCAAACATGAAGTTTGAAAGCTCAAACTCTTCCTCAACATCGAGCTTAAAGGGGAAGAAGTGGGAAGAATAAGCTGAAGGTTCTTCGTGGCCCGATTCACACTTGGAGCCTCTGAAACTGTATGGTCCTCCTCCACAGCTGGAATGTACTCCTCTTCTTTTGGATTAGGAGTAGCTCCTTCCTCCCCTGCTTGTGTTGTAGTTAGAGCTTCCACCACTTGCGGCTTGACCTTAGCCTCCTCCATAGGCTTAACCAACAAGGGAACCTTTGAAAGCTCAAATTTAGCAGCCCAACTCGTGATTTTCGATCATATCTTCTCTGTTGGGTTCCTCTATTTGATGTTCTCCTTGGCTAGTTTTTGGAGTCTCTTCCCAACATGGACTTGGGAAGGCAAGAGGAGTGGTGGGTGGGGTCTCCACTAGTTATTTCCTTGTTTGTGGTGGAGGGGAAGGCATTTATTTTTGCTCTTATAGAGGGGAATTGGATTTGGAAGGGAAAAGGGAAGAGAAACTGAGGTGGGATGGAAGACTAGTAGATGGAGAAGAGGAATTAACATTTGTGGTATTGGTATAGCAGCAGATTTACACAGTACGAACACAGAATATATTATTAATTCTCTATATATTTCAGCTAATACAATGGCTATTATATAGCCAAGAATGTAGTTGAACAACTTCCTATAAAATAGGAAGTATACAAACAATAACAACCCGTATTGATATATTGTTGCACATTTGTTATAACAATATATATAAAACTAACCATGTGAATACTAATTCCTAACATTCCCCCCCTTAGTGTTTACATGGTAGAAAAACATCCACACACTCCTCTGCAGTATGCTCACCCCTGTGGCATGTCCAACTCTGTGACTCATGACCTTGATCCAAAAGAAAGGCTCTCTCCTTCCATGGTTTTAAACAGGCTTACCACAAACCTTGAAGTGACAGGAACCTCATCAACTGTCGACCTCGTGTGGTTTTCTGGATCCTCCCACAAACCCTTTCAAGATCCATGAACTGACTTACTCTGGTGCTACTGTTCACCACTATGCTTATACATCAGGGAATTATGTAGGAAACACAACTTGCATATCACAAAACTGCAGAATAGAAGAAATACTGAAAAAATTTCACATTACTTCCTATAAGAATCGTAATGTTCTTAATTGTAGTCTCTGTCTTTGATCGCTGCCACTCGATCTCGAACAACATAGAAAACTGCCCTTGCCACTCCCTTTGGAAGCTTTCCTTGACTAAGTCGTTTTGGGTGCAGAATGGGAATGGAACATTGGTATGTATTCCCCCCCACAATGTGAAATTCCACTCATATAGATACTGAGAAGCAAACTGCATTGAAGAACATACTCCTGAATGGATCTTGCTAGTTAGGTCTTGCTGCACATGGTCACTAATGCTAGTGAACGTATTCTTCTAGCCTGACCATCTTCCAACAAAGTACGGCAATGAGGATCAGTTAGAGGATCAGGCATCATCTGCGCTCCAACATAACTTTCTTTCCAACATCCATCAAATACCAAACAAAGCAGAACTCGAAAAAGAATCACACCAAGCCGAAGCGGAACACCGCAATACTCAAAAACAAGTACTCACACCGCACACCGTGCCACCAAATCATTCATGCGTGCGGCCTCGTCGTTGGATGACGAGAGGTCATTGTCGACCTCCACCTCCGATGCCTCCTTCCTCCATCATGATCTGCTAACTCAAGCAAGATGTGAACATGAAGTGCATTTGTTTCCACATTGATCTTATTCTTTTCTTCCCTCCCACAATGTGAAACACTTTATTTTTTCGGACGTCGGGTAACACCGAAAATGCGTCCGTGAGGCAATTTTTTTTTATTTTTACGATTTTTACAATTAGACGACTCTAACTCTTGATAACAACTAAAAAATCCTAAAATCACCTATATGACATTGAAGGACAATAACACTAAATTGACACAATGATTCAAAATTTATAATGACCTCTTCACCTTCCAAAATACGACTCTTGAATTTGACTTTTGTCAATACCAAATGACTTTGACGATATACAATCGACATACAATGACAAATTTTGAAAAAGACCCGTTATTTTGACACAAACACTACAATTTTTGGATTTTTACGACTCAAATTTTAGATTACAAAAACCAATTAAATACTAGAAAGTATTTTTGACTCCAACTTTAAAAGGATGACATAAACAATATAAAAATAATGGATAACACACTACGGTTATATAAAGGAGACGGAATGTCCCAAAAAAAAAAACAAATACCTTCTAACATTCAGACTTATGTCTCTATCCATAAATAGCTCTATATACGCGAACGTGTACAGTTTGGATGCGAACATATGGTAAGTGCATACATGCATTTAAACATGCCTCCAATCTAGCTGCTCCTTCCAACTTCTGACACAACAAATAGTTACGCATAGATCAGGACGTCTTCACTATGTCCAACTGAACATAAATTTGATCCCACGTGGCTGTTGGAGGCCGCAATTTTTGATAAAACCTTCTCTTTTTTAAAAATGCGCTCCCTTCTGATTGAAAACGCTTTCTATAGAAACGATGAGATCTGCAACAATTTTTAGAAGACACGGTCATTGGCAGATCTAAAATGGCGATGACGAGTGGACTGGCTCGTTGAGAGGTCTGATGCACGATGTACGTGTGAGAATATGTGAATTCTTGCATCAAAGAAAAGACTGGAAACTGCTAGTAGAATGGATTCAGAAGTAATCTGGCATCTCCCAAACTAAATGGCAATAAACATGGATGCCTGGCGTATAACTCTGCATGTTCGAGATCACAAACAACATCATATGAATGACATACACATGATTCACTTGGCAGAAATAGAGGTTCGATCTGTTGTGTTTCCCAACTGAGGTGAACAATAAAACTATATGCAGAGATTGGATGAGACATGAGAAAACATTAATATTTATTTTCCTTGTAATACTCAAACTCGTATCTGAGTCGTTCCTTAGTGGATTCCTTCAGTGATCTCGATCGCCTCCGGATCTGGCAGAAAACTAACACAGCCGTGTAAATCCGAGTTTCAGAGAGCAAACTCCAACAACTCTGCAAATGATTCAAGTAAACAAATACTAATTTAATTTAAAAACATGGATTGGGAAAGTCAAAAAATGTTTGAGTTGCCCCCAATCACTTCTTCAAAACCTCTCATAAACTTCCATGAATTTCCTGCTCTGATACCAAATATTGGTATAGCAGCAGATTTACACAGTATGAACACAGAATATATTATTAATTCTCTATATATTTCAGGCTAATACAATGGCTATTATATAGCCAAGAATGTAGTTTGAACAACTTCCTATAAAATAGGAAGTATACAAACAATAACAACCCGTATTGATATATTGTTACACATTTGTTATAACAATATATATAAAACTAACCATGTGAATACTAATTCCTAACATGTGGGAGTAGGTGGGAAGCTTGTCTCTTGCCTATGTCGAAATGATAAAGATTAAGGAGAGAAAATGAAAGGCAGGGAGCTAGTGATTGACTTACCCATTGACAAGGTTGTCCCGCACTTTGCTCATAAGCCCCAATGTCCTCAATCCACATGCAAGTTGGGGCAACATTCCAATCATGAAGTCCAGCTTCTCCTGAGGGCTGTAGTGTCTTGGAAAAGGGCCTTCCCATGGACAAGGTGCCCAACCAATTCGAAAGCCATCATTTGAGTTGTTTCCCTAAATTGAACCATGTCAGCCTCCATTTTTTGAATCTTCTCCAGTAGACCAGCATCCTCTGCATAACTATCACCATCATATGCGTCCCCTTGTCCTTGGTAAGCTTCATAGTCGAACTAGTTTTGTGCTTTGCTTATATGGGTAAGCATAATGATCCTGAATCGATTATAATGTTGATTTGGAGGAGTTGGGAAATACATTGGAGGTGGATTGTATTATTCTTTGTAAGTGTGAGTTCATGAAGGGAATGAAGTCATGATTGCACAACTTCATGGAATGGGAGAAAATGAAAAAGATGAAAGAATAAAATGGATGAAGTGAGTGGAAATGGATGGAAAATGCGTAACTCAGAGAATGGGTTTTCAACTAGATGGAGTCGTTAGATGTGCTTGAAAGTGCCTCCAAAGGCTGAAATCTTCACCAAGAGCACATCGAACCTCGTGATGTGAAGTGGTAAGGTGCTTGGACCTATTCTACTGGGTGTGCCAAAAGCAATTAGCGCAAAATCATAGCACCCCTAAATGAGTTATGGATATTTTTTCTAAGACGGGGTCATTTGGTGTGATTTGCATAACATTGGACCATTCCCAAGACGTGGGACTTGAAAATGGGAATGATCCTCCAGAGAAGGTTGGTTCCTCTTCCTAATCCTAGCACTAAACTACTTCTCGGGAAGGAAATGCAACCATCTACTCCTAATCTAATAATTCCAAGGGACCAAGAGAGAGAGAGAACATGAAAATAAAGAAATCCTACACTATAGAGGTGATATCACCGAGAAAAGGGAACTGCTGATCACAAACCCAACTGCCTGAAATGGAGAGAGGTGAGCAATGGAGAGGATGGATAGATGCATCACAGACCAAGGATAAATTTCACACAAAACACCATTTCAAACCCCTTAAACACATCTCCCAAAACCTACAATGGACATCAGAGATATGCACAGTATACCCTGCAATGGTGAGAGGCGAGAAGAGACAACAAAATGAGCAAAGGATGGACAAAACACATCACGAAACATATTTTATTGCTCCAGGAGTTCACACAGTACACCATTAACGGACAAGAGGCAATAAAATGCCATTACAAAGCCAAGGGAGGAGGCTTAAACTCCACATTCGACCCTGGAGAAGAAAGAGAGAGGGGGCAGGGAAGAAGAATGAACAACAACTTTACAATGAATCTTGCCCTATATTTATAGATTTGATCGGAGAGAAGAAAGAGAGAGAGAGAGAGATGCGGGAAAAGCAGGTTGAAGTTTAACCACTGATATTAATGCTTCAGATAAAATCTACCCCAAATCCATCTTTACTACATCAATCCTTGGTTTGGTGCCTTGAAGGAAGAGAAACGCAGAAATAGATTGAATTTGATCAAAGTTGTTGAGACAGATGGATCTGCATTGAAGGCCTGAAGATGTTTCCTCCGTTTTCCTTTACCTAACCTCCTCAAAATTAAAGTCTCAGACCTCCATGGTGTAGGTGAGGCCAAGATATTTCCAATGGTGTCAGATTTGCAATATTTCAAGCCCTAAGTCGAAAGATACGCCCCTTCAAAGTTTGTATCAATCCGTGCATAAATGTATGAGGAAAAAGAGTTTGAAAATGGGTCCCCCTTTTGAGATGGGACATGTGGCAACCAAATTAGAGAAAAAATTGAGTCATGGGTCCGTAATTTACCTTTTCATGAAACGTAAAACTCAAAAACCCCGCAGCCCAAAGCTCGCCTTTTGACTTTGCTTGACCATTTTCCCCTGCCTTCGTTTCATCCCAAGACACGTGGAGATGCGGTGCTTGTTTGAGATTTTGGATTCACCTTTGGAGGAGTGCCGTTAGGACATGTGGTTCCCTCTGCTGGCTCTTCCATACTTAGTCAATTCTGGATTCTTTCTGAACGATTTTGAGCCTGAAGACCTTGGATCCTTGTCATTTTTCCTTTCTTGCTCCTGGCCTCTCTTGTGGCACTACCCCTTCTTCTCTAACCCTACAATTCCATTGTTGAGTCCTCCCTCAACCCTTTAAATATATTTAAGACATGGAAACACCCAGAAGAACCGTTTCTTCTATTTCTTCTTGTGCAGGGTCAAATTTGACTTTCTCGGGCCTCTGTTTTCACTTTTCCTAGTTCTGGAACTTGAGCTCGTGGGTCTGAATCGTTTCCCTTCATGTTTTCTTTATGTGTAAGGATTGTTCTGACCAAACTTTCCAGGGGATATTTGAGATAACAAAACCTGTTAGAGTTTTGGGGGAATTTCTACACAGGATTTTCCATGGTTCTTGCAAAGTTTTCTACTATTTTCCAGCAGTGTTTATTAGAGTTTGCAGCTGTTAATAAAGCAGATTGGTAGAAGGTTTGTGGATCTTGTTGCAGCAATTATTTGCTAATATTTCTCATGGTGGAGCGACCCACTCATTTCCAGATCTGAGTTGTCTTGAGGTACTCCAAGACTGTTTTGTATTGCTCTATTATAATCTGATTTTTGTGAGTCCAAATAGCTTGTTTGCAGAACCTTTGAAGGGTTAAAAAGTGTTATTCTCAGCCATACAAATCCGCAGAATTCTAAGTACAGTTTCAGCCTTATTTCTCTCCAAAACTTGAGTTTTATTGCATGTATTGACTGATAAAAATTAGGAGATTAATATGGATTGGAAGAACATATTTTTAAGTGTTGTTGTGTGGAGGTTTTGTAATAGATCCTAGTCGCAATTTCTGGATTAAAATTGCAGCAGTCAACAAACTAAAATTTGTATGGTCTTTTACACCAATCATGATCTGATTAGGGTTCATAAATTCTATAAGATACTTGGGAGTGGGTAAGAATGAAGTGTGGGTTGTTTAGTATAAGTTAATGTAACTATTCAAGTCGAAAATCCATGATAAAGTTCAGGTCTGCATACTAAAAATCTGATATATATGATTTAGATTTGCATTTGGGTATTGGGATTTGCCTAAAACCCAACTTAGGGAAAAAATATCCACTTGGGGATATTTCAGTGGTATCAGAGTAGCGATCATCCCACCTGGAGGGTTTGTTTGATGAATCCTAGAGAAGTTGGGCCACACAGGTATCATACAAGGAGGCAGACTCACATTCTAGCAGATTTGGATACAAAGAGTAGTACTGAAATCATGGCCAGGAGAGAGGGATCACACACTCCTCCACGGAAAGATCGAGTTGACCCAGATCTTCTTTTCAAAGGTATGATCGATTCCCATCATGAGATGATACAAACCATGAGACAGATGATGGAGAGTATGACTATAGATAGGCCAAGAGATAGGCATGACAGAAGGGAAAGATCTGCATCCGTAGCCATCAGCCACAGAAGGCACAATAGGGCACCTACAGAGGTGGGTAGCGTGAGAGGTTCCCCTCACCATGATAGGAGACATATAGAGGAGAGGAGATCCACAAGGACTGTAGATAGACCTATGCAGCCTAGTTTCCTACCGAGGGAGGAGCCACCATTAGTGGAGGACCCACTTGAGGGCACAATCTTTCAGGATAATGTGATGGCAGCTAATGATGAGTGGAGAGCATTACTAGAGGAGGTAAAGAATGCCTTTCCCTTAGCAGATATTGTATTTAGATAAGAGAGAGCTTGAGAGCTAGACAGTGCGAGAGGCCACAGGTCCCAATAGAACATAGAATTGAAGCGGAGTTACCAACAAGGTGACCTTTTCTACTTTGATGACAAAGTGGAAAGATTAGTGCTAGGGCATGGATTCACAAGCTGGATACATACCTCACTCTCAAACCTATGCATGAGTAGGAGGCTATTCAGTTTTCTACTTTGCACCTTGAGGGAGTAGCATACGATTGGTGGCACCATGGGCTAGTCACACAAAATCATAATCTTCTGCGGTCATACAAGGAGTTTAGTGAGAGGTTGATTGCAAGATTTGATTGCAAGGATGTAGAGATTTACTATAGAGACTTGGCACAACTTCGAAAAAGTGGACATGTTGATGCATACATCAACAAATTTCAGCGTATTGTGGTGATGGTGCCAGAAATTCGAGAAGAGAGTAGTGATGTTGTTTATTGAGGGGCTTCATGATCGATTGAGAGGTTTTGTCAAGGCTCTTAAGCCTAGGACTTTGCATGAAGCTATTCAGACAACCATGGACTTGGATAGTACTCCTCCATTTCAGCCACAAAAGAAGAATGTCAAGAATGAGAAATCTGAGCAGCATGGAAGTGAGCAGCCCACTTCTTCTAAGGTGGAGTCTACACCAAAGATGGATCAGGAAACTCGTAATGAGTTGAGGAGGAAGAAACTTTGCTTTCATTGTAAGGATCATTGGGAGCCTGGACATAATTTCCTTGGTAAAGGCAAGATACATCTCATAGAGGTTATTTCAGATGTGGATACCGATTCAAAACAGGAAGAGGAGTATCGACATCAAACATGGAACATGGAGGTAAAATTACTTATCTTTCAGGAGCACCAAGGTACAATCCATTTATATTTGAAGGTACCATGTTTGAGTGTAAGATAATGGCACTTCTTGATAGTGGATCCACACATAACTTCGTGGATGAAGGATTGGTGAACAAAAGAGGCTTGCACTATGAACATTTTGATGGCTTTGATGTAATGACAACAGGTGGCCTCACTATTCCTTGTAAAAAGAAAGTGAGCAAAATCAACATTCTTTTTGGTGAGTACACTCTTCATGATGACTTCTATGTTATTGATTTGAAAGATAACAATGTGGTACTAGGCATGCAATGGCTTCATTCATTAGGAAGAGTCACCCAAGATTTGCAGGCTATGGAGTTGAGTTTCCAACATGAGGGGAAACAAGTTACCATGAAGGCACTCAAGTACATGTTGCCCCATCAAATGACAACCATGTCTATGATAGTTGTGGACAAGGAATCACCGAATAAAGACATATATGAGGATTTTTCACTTCATTGTAGCATGGGACAACAAGGACATGATAAGGAGTATGAAAATTTGGGGCATTCATGAGGAGAATAGCGAAACATTTTAAGTAAGGTTCCCTAAAAATTTTAGACTTTTTTGATTTATTTTGCACAAGTTATTACAAATTTATGTTTTTTTATAAAATCGCTCCCTAGGGTGCAAATTGTGGAATGTTTTCAAGTTCTTTACATTTTCGGAAATCTCTAAAAAAATAGTATTAGTATCTTCTCTGTGTTTTTTCCTGTTCGGTTGAATTTGTATCGAAAACCTAAACCCTAAGGTTTGATATCATGGTGGGGCCTTCCACAAGAGCAAAAAAGAATCGGTTACTCTGGGTAAAACCCAGATAAAGATGGGATAGTGATTGAAGAGATGGATTCAGAAGGGGTAAATATAGATTCCTCATCACTAGGGTTTACTTTAGTTGATCATAAGGTGAGCCAACTTGAGTATGAGCTACGAAATGTACAATCTGAGATGGCCTCTAAAGGAGACATAGCCCAAATCAATCATCGGTTGGATGATATCATGCAACATGTAAAGGGTAAACAGTATGGCCCAAATCCATCCCATATCAACCAAGGAGGATCTTCAGTTCAAAATCATGGACAAAATAACCATGTTGGATCACTTTTCCAACCCAATCAGAATCCAACTTATTCGCAACCACGGAACATGATGCCAAAAGTGGATATGTGCAAATTTGATGGTAAAGATCCCCTAAATTGGATAAATCAAATGGAGAACTTCTTTGAGCTACATCAAACACCATCAGGACAAAAGGTAACATTGGCATCCTTGTATCTTGAACCAGACCAATTCATTTGGTATCGATGGTTATGTGCTCAGAGGCAAAAGAATGGTCTCGGTGTCACTTGGACAGTTTTTACCGAGGAGTTGCAATTGCACTATAGTTCTAGTGTTTCAGAGAACTACTTTAGTCAATTAGAAAAGTTACGAAAAACAGGATCAGTCAAAGATTATGTGCATCAATTCAGAACCTATCCTTAAGGGTGGAGAATATACTAGAAGAGAATCTGAATGACCTATTTCTTGGGGGTCTTAAGGACCACATCGAGCATGAGGTACATATGTTTAATCCACTCAAGCTTTCTGATTCTATTATCATGGCACGTCAAGCAGAGGAAAAATTCTTTGTAGTAGGAGGCCACCTTTCATTAACACCAAAGACCATAGTATCTCTTCCCCTTCATTTTCTAGGCCAATTAGACTGACTCCTCAACAAATGGAAGAAAAGAGAGCAAAAGGATTATGTTTTAACTGTGTTAGTAAATATGCAGGGACACAAATGTGCTTTGAGAAGAAGTTGTTCCATATTGATGGAGGTAATGAGGATGATGAGAACACTGAAATTATAGGAGAGGTGAGGAACTATTAGAAGAGGAAGTAGAGGATCACCAACACTGCAATTTCTTGCCATGCATTTGTCGGGTATTAGTACTCCTTAAACACTCAAGGTTATTGGCTATCTCAAAAAGCGAGAAGGTGACAAAGTGTTGATTGACTGGGAGTACTCATAACTTCATAAATAGTAAGTTAGTTGCCCACCTCAATTATTTTATTTACCTAGCTCTAGAAATGCAAGTTATGATTCGCAGATGGTGGGACGATCAAGTGCACGGGGAAAGTGCCATAGTATCAAGATTTCTATGGGAGACTACATGTTATTCTTACCTATTTTTTCTATTTCTATGGGAGGGGCAGATATTGTTTTGGGTGTCCAATGGCTCACAACCTTATGTACTATAGAGATGAATTTCCAAGACTTGTTCATGCGATTTCATTCAGATGGAAGGACAATACAATTGAATGGGATGGTAGCTAAGTCTCCACAGATTATTAGCTCTCATAGATGTAAAAGGTTCTCAGAAAAGGAGTAGATGGATTTATAGCAAATTTATTTTCCATAAAAGTACAAAATACAAAGTCTTCAATGCCATGCGATCTTCAGAAGATTGTTGATGCTCACTCATCTGTTTTTGATGCAATTCCAAAGGGACTACCACCAATTAGGGATCATGATCATGCCATTCGGTTGATTCCGTGGAGCCAAACATCTAACATAGACCATACGAGATACCCATATTCCCAAAAAGTGAGATTGAGAACATGGTTCGGGAAATGTTGAATGCGGGTATCATCGACCTAGCTAAAGTGCATATTCTTCACCAGTGGTCATGGTACGTAAGAAGGATGAAACATGGAGGATGTGTCCAGATTACCGAGAACTCAACAAGTATACCATCAAAGATAAGTTTCCTATTCTAGTAATTGATGATTTACTTGATGAATAGCATGGTGCTATTTATTTCATAAAATTAGATCTTCGTTCTGGGTACCATAAAATTAAAATAAAAGAGGAAGATGTTCATAAAACAACTTTTAGGATTCATGAGGGCCATTATGAGTTTTTAGTAATAACTTTTGGTCTTACAAATGTGCCTTTAACCTTTCAAAGCTTGATGGACACTTTGTTTTGAGGCCATTTTAAAGAAAATTTGTATTATTTTTCTTTGATGACATATTGATTTACAATAAGACATGGGAAGAACACTTGCAACATGTAAATAAAGTGTTGGAAGTTTTGGAGAAACATACTCTCTATGCAAAGCCACCTAAATGTTCTTTTGGTGTACAAGAGGTAGAGTACTTGGGTCACATTGTATCTCATGAAGGCGTCAAAGTTGATCCTCATAAGATCAAAGCTATGGTGGAATGACCAAGGCCCAAAACTCTCAAAAATCTTCGTGGGTTCCTAGGACTAATAGGGTACTACAAAAGATTTGTGCGGGGATATGGTAGAATAGCAACCCCACTCACTGCATTGCTAAAGAAGGATGCCTTCCATTGGATCAGACTTAGCCACTAAATCCTTTAAGCAATTGAAGGAAGCCTTGTGCAACACCCAGTTTTGGCTACTCCCAACTTCTCAAAAACCTTCATTATTGAATGTGACGCTTCAGGATCAGGATTGGGAGTAGTTCTAATGCAAGAAGGAAGACCAATTACATTTGAGATTCACCAATTCAAAGGAAAATATCTTCTCAAACTTGTATATGAGAAAGAAATGATGGCTATTCTTCATGCGGTCAAGCAATGGAGGCCCTATCTCATGGGTAGACACTTGAGGTAAAGGTCTCATCATGATAGTCTCAAATACTTTTTGGAGCAAAGGTTATCATCGAGGAACAACAAAAGTGGGTAACAAAAATGTTGGGTTATGATTTTGAAATCATATACAAAAAGGGTAAAGAAAATGTAGTAGCTGATGCATTGTCTAGAAGGAATACATCCGCAAATGCCTTACTATGTGGAATGTCCATGTTGACGGCCGATTGGGTGGATGAAGCAAGATTGGAATGCGATCAAGACAAGGATACACAATCTCTAATACATAATATCAAGCAAGGATCTATGACATATAACAAATTTGAGTGGAAAGGTAATGTCCTATGGTACAAGGATAGGTTATACTTGAGTAAAGATTCGAGTTGAAGCATAAGATTCTTGCAGAGCTACATGCCTGCTTTGTTGGAGGACACTCTAGGTTTTGAAGACATATCATAGAATAAAAATAGAATTATTTTGGGAAGGACTCAAGGGGATGTACAAAATTTTGTATCGAGTGTTTAGTGTGCCAACAAAACAAAGGGGAAACAATTAAGACACTGGGCTTGTTGCATGACCCTTACCAATTCCTAGCCAGGAGATGGAAGGAGGTCTCCATGGATTTCATCACCAGATTGCCTTGTTCAGAGGGTAAGAATGTTATTTTCGTGATTGTGGATAGGCTCACAAAATATGCCCATTTTTTTGCCCTATCACATCCATTTATAGCTAGTATAGTCGCAACTATTTTTTTGGAGACAGTTCAAAGGCTACATGGAACCCCAAAGATAATTGTAAGTGATCGTGATCCTATTTTTGCAAGTAATTTTTAGATGGAATTATTTTCATGTTTGGGTACTCAGCTAGCTCACAATTCATCTTATCATCCTCAAATTGATGGGAAAATGGAAGTGGTCAACAAATTCTTAGAGGGGTATCTACGTTGTTTTGTATCAGATAAGCAGGAAAGATGTATTAAATGGCTACCACTTGCAGAATGGTGGTATAACACATATTTTCATACCTCTTCTCAAATGACCCCATTTTTAGCATTATATGGTTACCATCCACCTTATATCACTTCCTCCTTGAGGGTGCAAACTAAGGTCAGAAATGTTGAGGAACACATTCAACATCAACAACAGGTTTTGGCTAGTTTGAAGGAGAATTTAGCATTAGTACAAAACAGGATGAAACAATACACAGATCAACATCATAGTGAAAGAAATTTTGAAATTGGTGATTGGGTTTTTGTACATCTCCAACCTTACAAATAGATGTCTCTAAAGCAACAGAAAAAGGACAACAAACTTGCTCCTAAATACTATGGCCCTTATCAGGTTCTATAGAAAATTGGCAGTGTTGCTTATAAACTAGAGTTGCCTCCATCTTCACACATACACCTAGTATTCCATGTTTCATGCCTGAAGAAGGTTATTGGACAGAAATTTGAAGCCAGACAGAGTTACCAAAACTTGACGAGGAAGGAAGAATCATTTTGGAGCCAGAGAAGATTCTGTAAACATGTACTAAGAGGCTGAGAACTAGAGACATTAAGGAATATCTGAACAAGTGGAAGAATCTAAGCATAGAAGATGCAACCTGGGAGGATGAAGGTTTTTACGTAGAACATCTAGGATTATTCAACGTTGAGGACAATGTTGGTTTGAAGGGGAAGGGCATGCTACACCCTTAACCTATTGCTTGTATTAGGATATGAGTAGCCGACTTGTGGCTTACCATATCATTTTATTATATCATTTATACTTTCTCATGCTTAATAGGTCGGCCTGGGTGATGGCCATAACATATAAATATTATATATAGGGGATTGTAGGTAGTAGTTCATTATCATTTGAGCATTTGAGTCTTATTATATGGTTTGGAGGTTGCCCCCTCGAAGTGGCGAAGCTATTATAATTGCATATTGAGATCATTATTCTGAAATATTGTGTTATTTTGTGTTCTATTGCTGCTCATAATTTGAATTATACTAGTAATCAATCAATTATATTGCCTCAAGAGGATGAAAACCCTCTTAGAGTTTTGGGGAGTTTCTACATAGGATTTGCCATGGTTCTTTGCAAGAAGTTTTATACTATTTTCCAAAGTAGTGTTTATTAGAGTTTGCACTGTTAATAAAGTTGATTGGTAGAAGGTTTTGGATCTTGTTGCAACAGTTATTTACTTTTTGTGGATCTTGTTTCAACGCACTTGTATTGTGTAACCATGATCGTCAATTTTCTCGACAAGTGTCGAATTGGCAAGTGAAGATCCAATGGGAAATTCCTTACGGTGTAATTAAGTGCACCTAAATTTTGTTGGGACAATAATAAACACATGGAAAGGTGAAATTCCAAAGGTTACAACTAACCACAATACAATAACATCCACTTCTACAACAAAGCAACTTTGCCCACAATCATTTCCAAAAAAATAGATATTGTGAAACATTTGTGGAATATACATAATAACCTTTTACTTTAATGAAAGACATTGTGGATGTTATACAATATTATTATACTATTTTGGAAAATTGTCAATGATCTACGCAATACATAAATTTTGTTGTAAAAATCCACATGAGTATGTACTTTAATTTCCACATTTCAAATGGGTTTTACATTAGATTGTCTATTATTTTGTAATTTTTTGACAAATTATATAAAAATTAATTGTGGAAAATTCACAAGATCTCAATTTGGTTTCACAATTCAAACAACCTTAACTAAACATAATAGTGACCTTTTGAAAGATATGATAATTCATCTTGAATGGAGAAATATGCTAAAGGTGAGAAGTTTAAAGATAATTGTGGATAGTTAAGAGGATCCCAATTTTGTTTTACAATTAAAAATAAATAAGTTTACGTGTTACTTTTACCCAAGTAATGTTTTGAAAAGTGTTCTTGAATTAAGTAGGTCTTATTTTTTATTTAAGGTGTTTGTGTAAAATATATTTATTTTTTAAATTGGTATATAATAATATTCAATAAGTATTTATAGAGATATCACAATTAAGATGATTAAAACAAAATTAAATAAAATCCCTTAAAACTTAAAGATTTTTTACCCTTAGCATATTTCTATTGTTGACATGCCTTTATCAACCCCATACCTATATTAAGTCACTAATAAGTATAAATTAAGATCATTAACATGTTAATATTGAAGAAAATTATAACATTTAACTAAAATTGGCCAATATAGAATTACAAAATATAATCCTCTATTATTGATCATAATATTACTATCTAATTTTTAATTTATTCTATAAGTTAGAATATTAGTTTTAAACTATTATTTTTTATTAAAAACAACTTTCAAAAGGAATACCTTAAATTTATTATCTAATTAGATAGTTATTATCTAACTTACATAATTATTATTAAATTCAACATATTAATTTTAAACGACCATAACTTTGTTAAAAAGGTTAAGCATATTAAGTGTAAGATGGTTTTTGTATAGCCATTTTCTATAGCATAAACTATTTTAAAGAAAAAAGTACCACATAATTGGCAACGTTGTCATATTAGGTTGGTTGTTAGGTGAGAAAATCCTTAAAATCATGGCAAATTTTCAGCATTAAAATTGACATTTGTGTGAGTGAGGTAATTTAAAGCTTTAGATGTTTGAAAATCAGCATTGTGTACGTGAGAGATGTATTTTAAGGCATATATGTTGTAGACATAATTGTGGAGATGCATGTATTCTGCACTATTATAAGAAACTATATTTTTCTTTCCTAATAAATTATAATGAAACAGAGATACTTTGAGTGCAATGGTGTTTTTGTGTATGAGAAAGAGGTCCAAACGTTTCTTAACTGATAACATAAATACGCCACTTCTGCCCTTTTTATTAATGGATTACAATTAATATTCTGATCAGCTTCATCACTTCAAGAAGGAATTTTATGTTTCATATTTACTTTGTTTTTTTCATACATGACCAAGATTTAATTAGTGGAATTTTCATGTAAATGATGCATTTTTCTTGATTTCACACATTTTAATATGTTGAATTTATTCTTCATTTGAAGAAGTTTTTAATTGTTTTTAAAATTTTTAATGAAACACTCCTCACGCCTTTGTTTGAAAATCTAAGGAGCAAAGCACCCATAGAAATACGCCCCATTGCTTCCGGACCCTAGTGTCAAGCGTGGATCTACTCCTTGGAAAGAAAACATTCGTTGCCAAACGATATGTGCAACACATAGGAAATCACCACTCATCCAACCCTCTTAGACAATAAGAATCCTCGCTATGATTATCGCGCATGTTGTGGGGAATATCGGTGAGAGTGTTCCTACAGGAATCGAGGCCTACAAATGATAAAAATTGTTAAAAATCAAAAACGTCAAGATGACCGTCAAACCGTCAAATTTAAGACTATCATGAAAGCGTCCGAAAGGGCCTTTCCCAATAGGGGAACGCCTTCGGTGTAATTAATAATATAAATTTAGATATAAACATTCCACACAATATTTTTAAAAATAGGAGGCCATTGTCCCTTTTTCAAACTAATTCATTTTGAAGACTTCTAGCCCATTCCACTTTCCATGGGCAAGAAGAAGGTGAACAAGGGAAGTGTTTGTTGATGTTTTTAGTTTTTTTGTGAGCATTTACCTTTTTCGTGGTTTCTCTTATGAGCTAGTTGGCTGGGTTAGAGAGGTGAAAAGGCAAATTAAAAGATAAAGCAATCATCCTTAAGAGGTCGGTCATGGGATAAACTCCCTAATTGACCTTTGGCGCCACCAAGAAGATATATAAGGGGTTGTTTGGACTCATTTTGGGCATGCATCTTATTATAATTTTACACTTACTTGGTTTTGGGGTTGATTGCTCTATTCCATTCCACTAGAGGGCAAAATCCTTTGGTGTGGCACACAAGAGGGCAAAAATCCTTTGGTGTGACACACTGAGGAGGACAAAACCTTTCCTTGTTCAAGTTGGAGGTAACACTCCATCGCAGTCCCAAGGATCAACTTATGGATCGAGCCACTAAGCCTACTTTTCTTCCCATGGAAGAAGCCATTCGAAGGTGGGAACAAAACATTTAGTAGGGTAGAGTATTGCTATCATCTATGAGGAGTACAAGGCTCTTCCGGATGAGATTCATGATGTCATGTCACTCACTGAGTTTATAGGGTTGAAGAAAGGTGAAATGGGAATTGGACCAAGGTCTAAACCCCGAGCTATGCCCAAGAAAAATGTGGAAGATGTTCTAGCCCTTGAGGGAAAGAATCCCTCCATCATGATCAAGGAAGACAAAGAACAACCGAAGTTGTTGGGCATTGAGAGGGAGCAGCCCATTGAAGCCCTAGAAGTACCCATCACTCTTTCTAAGGACAAGTCATTGGTCGATTTTCATAACCCCAATATGAAGGGTTAAGGGTTTAATGAAATCTTGAAGCACGAGATTAGGAAGAGAATGAAATCATGAAGAAAGAATTAGAAGGTAAAATCCTTTGATATTTAATGACAATTCCTTGATTTCTAATGATGGCATGTTGTAGAAAAAGGAGAAGAATAAATAGATTTGCATGAAGTATATGAGGATGACATTATGGAAGGGTATGTCCATAAAGAAAGGGCACTTTTGATTCTTCATGATTAATTTCAATTCGTTGAAGTTTCCCAAACAATGATCAATAATGGGCGGATTGAGGGAGTTCACAACCTTGAAGAGAGTTAGAAGATGTTCTAAATAAGTATCAAAAATTAAGAATGAGCTCTTTGTTGGCAGCCCAAGGTATGATAAAAATGATCACATTTTGTTTCCTCCTATATCGCTGCCATATTTTTGTCATCATGGGAAATACACTAAGAAGCATGTTAGAGACAACTATGGGCATGTTGTTTCTTCTATTCAAGGCCAAGATTACTTTGGCATGGGTAGTCTTTGGAAGATCAAGGTAACTATCATTTCTTGCACTTGGATTAAAAGGAAACTTATGAGCAATCATAGAGGATTTGTTGTGCATTCTAGCCACTGTAGACACCCCAAAATCACTCACTTGTTCCCAATGTTATCCCAGTACACTAGGATATTCACCCATTTTTGATTGATTGAATAAATCAATTAAATCATGCACATTGCACCCTTTGGATTAATTAAATTAATCCCTAGTACTTTCTGTGGTAAGTTAATTATCATTTATTAATTAAATGATTAATTAATTATGTGTGTGCACATCCTAGTCAAGCTTTGCCACTCACATCCTCAATCAACATCCACTTAGACTCCACTTGGACTCCACATCCCCAATCTAGTCAACTATACTTCTAAAATCCTAGAAAGGTGGGGGCAATTGAATTGCACATACTACCACCTTTCAGGATGCAACTTCTGCAATTAATTCATTTTTACCCCTAAACTTCCGGAGAACTCGATTTAACCTCCTCCAATGTTATTTTTAGCATGTGCATTCAAACCATTTCGACAAACTTCCAACTACTTCGCCTCTAAAAATGCAGACTTACTCTCTATCAAATCCTCTTGGATTTTAAGCACAATTACCTGCTTAATTTTGCTCCAACTTTTCTACTTTGGAAGTAATAATCCAAGCCAAAATTTGTTTGTTCGTAGCAATTGTATCCCCATTCTGGAAGTCACTTAAGAGAACCCACAATTCCACAAGGTTACATAGCTCCTAAGCTTAACATAACCTACTTGAGGTTTGCTTTGGAGAATTCCAGGAAGGTTTGCAAGTTTGTTTGTCTCTTTCAATTATGTCATTTTCCATTATTTACATTTTGGTATGTTCGGTGGGTCTACACCCCTCTTTGTTTTTGTATTTCTTTATTTTTCATGTGTTTCATTTGTCTTATTATATTGTTTTCATGCTAACTTTTTTATTTGTGTAGCTCTTCAAGTGTGTGCTGATGGCGGATCGGGGTAGTATTGAGTTGTGCAAGAGAGAGTGCGCGCAAGGTGAGTGTTGGGGAGGGAGCTTACAGGGGGGAAGGTAGGTCATAGGGAGGGGTCGAGATCGGGAAAGGGAGGGAATGGGGTAGGATGGTTTAGGAGTTTAGAAAAAACATTTTTATTGGTTTTTTTAAATCTAATTTTTTCTATAAAGAAAATCATATTCATATTGTCTATTTTATGCAATAATTTTTTTTTTTGGATTAACATATGATATTTATTTGTTGTGGTTTTGGAAATTTTTTGCAAGAGACAAAGGAAATCAAATCAATAAAACAAATGTGTAATTAAAAAGAATAGAAAACAACCAACAACCCTTACTCAACACTAAAAATATAAAAAAAAAAAAGAGTACTCCAAACCAAACTACTCCCCCACAATTAATAGATAGATCTAAAACCGATGTATGCTAGAAAAAAATAGCAAAGTAGCGAAAAAAATTGAATTGTAATATGGATTTTGCTTCCCAGAATACCCGAAGAAGACTTACCACCTAACCATAATACAAAAGGCAAAGCTCGCAGATTAATTAATTATGTGTGTACACATCCTAGTCAACTACCACTCACATCCTTAGTCAACAACCACTTAGACTCCACTTGGACTTCACATCCCTAGTCCATCAACTACACTTCTAGAATCCTAAAAAGGTGGGGGAAATTGAATTACACGTACAACCACCTTTCCAAATGTAACTTCCCAGTTAATTCATTTTCGCCCTAAACTTCCCAGAAGCATTAGCAACCTCATCCAATGCTATTTTTAGCATGTGCATCCAAAACATTTCAACCAACTTCTAACTACTTCTTCCTATATAAAATGTGAAAGGCTTATTGTTAGGAATTCTATATAGTTTGTAGTGTGAACATTTAAATAATGTAAAATATATTATCATGGGATAATATATATGGGTAAATTGTAATATTATTAATGATGAGTTAATATAACTCATATTAATAATATAGGATTAATAGTTGTTATATTAAACAACTATAACTAATATTGTTTATACGTGATATTTGGTTAAACAACCAATTCACGAATAAATTTTGTGGAGAGATTTATGGGAGAATTGTTGGAAACCTCGTGAAAGTAGGAGTAGTCTCTCCTATAAATATGTGATGTTGTGATAGAGTGAACAAATTGAATATAATACAAAGATTATTATTATTCGGTGTTATTACTGGTTTAATCTCTTCCATGCCTTATCAGTGGTATCAGAGCAGATTTCTTTTACCAAGGTTTTCCATTGTCTATTACGATGAGAGTCCTATGATTTTATTTTTGAGAGAAATTTAGGTTCTTGTGTGCAAAGAACAAAGTGGTGTTGACCAAGTATTGAGATTTGTATCAAATCTACATGCAACACACATTTGGTGACAAATATGGTGGAAGGCATATAAATCGGTTGCTGAATGATACAATACTACGGTGAATCTGAGTCATCAAACGCTTTGGGCATACTACCTACCAAACGTCACTCAAAGACTCCGATCATTCACACTTTTGTATATTCTTATGAGTGACAAATCCATTTGATGTTGGCATGTTGAATGCGCCTTTAGGATCATTTTTTAGTCTGGTGTTTTGCATCTATATCTTTTGGGTACATTTGCATATCCATTACTATGCACACATTCATTGATATCACTATCTAATTGGTGGCCTGGTCATTTGCATCGATTGAAGACTCATGTATGCACTGTATTTCAATACTGCCAATATATACTGGAATTAATTAGAGGTTTCAGATATTGAAACGTTCCTCTTTGGTGACTGTGTAATGTATCAAGTTTTTGAACAACAGTGTACAAATCTCTTTCCTCCACATTGAACGGTGCATGAGAGTGGGTAGAGAGCATTGCAAATCTTAATCAATACAGATAGGAATATTTGTGCACTCCTTTACAGTGAATGGAAAATCAAATCTTTGCATGATTGATACGTCATAGGGGTGGGTAAATTCTTATGGTTTGGTATAAATGTTTGTTAGTTCGATATACATGTTTAGAGTTTCATATATTTTTAATATTCTCAAAGGTTAGGTCATGTTTTATAATAATCAAATATTATTTGTCAAATTATCGAACTTAGTTTGTCATTGTTGTTCCCATTGTTTCGATTATAATTTTGTAATTATAATATTTTCTCATTTATGTCAGTTCGTATGGTTAGTCTTGAGTTATTATGAGTCAATAGTTTATAAAGGTGTCATCAATAGTCATTTTTTGTCATCAAATTAATAGTCTCCATCTAAAAGTGTCATCATTTGTTGTCTCTGTCATTTGTCAAGTCATCAAAAGTGTAAAAAAGAGAGAGAAGAAGTTGTCATTGTAAAATTCCAATAGGTGATTTTAGGTGTTTGGTATCATGGTGTCAAGAGTCAATGTTAAAATATTGTAAAAAAATAAAATTGCCTCACTTTTAACCGGACGCATTTTCAATGGAATCCGACATCCAAGTTGAATGTGAGGGGGATCATTCTCAAATGAGCTCCATGATCAAATTCAACTGAGATAAGCAACACATACGATGGAGGACGAAGGAAACAGGAGGTTAGAGGCCAATCAACGAACTCTCTTCGATCACCAATGATAGGGCTAAACACTAATTGGTGACATGTGTATAGTGTGGTTTCTATTTTCAGTGCATTTTAGTGTTCCTATTTACAGTGTGATGGTTTATTGAATAAACCCTTTCTAGAAATTTGGGGAATATTCATGTTTTTAGAAGACTCACTTTTGGGGAGTAGGAAAATATTTCGAGGTAGAATCAAGAGATGGTTATCCAAATAGTGTCAAGATTGTGGATCTTAGAGATTCAAAATTTGGGCGCCTAGGGAGGAAAGGAAAGTCCCACAGGAACCCAAAGAGGAAGGGAGCATTCCTACATAATTCATCTCGACACTATGCCTTTACGAGGGTAAAGAGATAATCTATGGTGTTTGTACCTGGTCTAAGTAGTGCTTTTAGGAGGTGGTTCAACTTCTTTGAAATGTGGTTCTTCCTTGTGTTCACATTAAGGGGGTGAAGTCGGAGATTAATAATGTTCACACTAAGGGCGTGAATGTTAGGAATTCTATATAGTTTGTAGTGTGAACATTTAAATAATGTAAAATATATTATCATGGGGATAATATATATGGGTAAATTTTAATATTATTAATGATGAGTTAATATAACTCATATTAATAATATAGGATTAATAGTTGTTATATTAAACAACTATAACTAATATTGTTTATACGTGAGATTTGGTTAAACAACCAACTCACAAATATAGGAGTTTATGGAGAGATTTATGGGGAGAATTGTTGGACAACCTTCGTGAAAATAGGAGTAGTCTCTCCTATAAATATGTGATGTTGTAATAACGTGAACAGATTGAATATAATACAAAGATTATTATTATTCGATGTTATTACTAGTTTAATCTCTTCCATACCTTATCAATTACTCTCTATCAAATCCTCTTGGATTTTAAGCACAATTACTCTATCAATTTTGCTCCAACTTACGCTACTTTGGAATCAATAATCCAAGCCAAAATTTTGTATTCATAACAATTACATCCCCATTTTGGAGGTCACTCAGAGAGCACCCACAATTCCACGAGTTACACGGCTCCTAAGCTTCACACAACCTACTTGAGGTTTGCTTTGGAAAATTTCAAGAAGGTTTGTAAGTTTGTTTGTCTCTTTCCACTCTGTCATTTTCGATGGTTTACATTTCGGCATTCCTGGTGGGACTCACAAAACGTGATCATTTCTCATTTTTTTATTTTTGGAAAATTAACACTTTTCACTTAATCAAAGCTTGTTTGCACGTATGCTCTTTCCTTGCACTTTCTAAGTGATCTAGGAAATCATAAACATGAACTTGCTTCTATCATCTTGGCCTCTACCTACCTCGGGTGAACATTCTAATCCTTTTTTAGGACCCACTCTCACGATGATTAATAAAACATAAAAACTACTAATTGTAGGTTACCTCATTTGTAATTCAAACTACTCATTCTTGTGTGTAGGAAATTGTTGATAAACAAGATAAAATGAACCTTATTACACACTATATTTGTAGGTTCGGATAAGGGTTAAAACCCATCTACATAACTATGGGAAGTGCCTTGGCATAAGCCATAAAAATATTTTGAGGATTACCATAGGAACCCCAAAGTAGTCAGCACATTGAGGGAACTGGATAACGAAACGAGCACCTTTTATCCCAACTAACTAGTAAAGCCTTGTGAGTTAGAGTCACATATATCCTTAGTGGTAACCCCAATGTGATTCATTCGAGAAATATATTTACTCAAGGTTTCAAAGGGGGTAAAGTAAAGGTAGTAGCTAGCAATAACATTGCACTCGCTTGGATATACCGTTGACACCTAGTTGAGTGAACCACCTAGAAAACCACACCTTGTCTAAGCCAGTCTAAGGTAGAGGCCAAAAATTTCACAAACATCATTTTTCATTTTTCTCACGTGTTACACACTTGTGTTTCAATTTTTCATTCACATTTTCTCTCTCATCCATCGTTATCACTTTGTAAACATGTCTAAGTCTCGGGTTATGGACATCTATGTATGCACTTGAGCACTTTCATTCTTCTTCACTAAGTCTTGACATCATGATACTCATTTTATCATGATCAAGCACCCTCTTGATCACCTTGATCTCTCATTGTCGTAATTCTTAAGTTTAATGTTATCTTGTTAAACTCTAAAGCATTTCATGTTCTTACATTTTGCATTGCACACTCACTTTGTTGTATTGAATACATCTTATTCTATCTGCTTCCATCATCTTACGTCATCGCATTACACATTCACTTTGTTAAATTGATGACATTCTTCAATCTCTTTCTCCCATCATCTTATGTCGTCACATTGCACATTCACTTTGTCGTGGTTCATTTTAAGAGACCTCTTAGAAATCGGAGGTGGAAAATACCTGGAAAATATCCTCGAAGCGGTTTTGCATGAAAGGTGATTTTTTGGGGGTCGAAAGCAAAAATTTCACATGATTTTTAAGTGGTGTGACGAAGGTTGCACCCTCGTTGATGCACGTCAACAAGGTGGTTGATGCGCATCAACTAACCTCATTGATGCACGCATCAACAATTTTGTTAACGCGTGCATCATTGAGGTTCGTTGACGCGTCAACAATTGCCTCTTATTGATGCATGACAACAAATCTTCGTCATGCGTCGTAGCCTCCAACCTATGCTTGTGCGATAACAAAATCTCTATGTCTTACATCAACAAACTCTTTGTCGCGTGTCTACTTCCTCCGCACTCTTATCACGTGTCAACAAACTCTCCATGTTGTGCATAAAAAAATTTCCTGTCACGCATCAATAAACTCTCTATCACACATTTGTAGCCTCTGCCCTCTTGTCATGCATCTATAGCCTCTTCCCTCCTTTCGCACGTTTACTGTACTTGATAATACATATACCCAGGTGGTATGAGTGATCTAGTAGTGTTCTACTGGAGAATAATCTAGGATTATATAGGGGATAATTTAAATGGGTAGGCGAAGCCGACCCCTAAAAAAATTAAACTATAATTTTTAGGTGAACAAGTCACTGACCCGTGCTAGAAAATTCACCTTTTCAAATTTTTCAAAAATGGAATATTTGCCATATTATGAATATTCACCACTAAAATTATCCTTGCACTTTTTGAATTAACAACATTCTATTATCACTCTTATTCATCAACTTTGCAATCATTTTTTTGCATTGTTGAAATTCCTCGTCACTTCATCACTTCTCTCTTTAAAGAATTCAATTTTCTTTAATTTGAACTCACTAATCCATCACTTTCCCCTTGTCTTTTATCTCCACTTTTTGTGAGATTTGGACCTTCTCATCATCATTACCTCACTTCTTGTGACGACATTCACTTTATCGTTATTTTTGTGATCCCCTTTATTTTTGTTGTTGTATCATCCTTTAACACACTTTTGTTAAGGGTTAACATCCTTCATTATCTTCTTAAGTCTCCCCTTTTAACATTAACCTTGTTAAAATTCAAGAAAACTCATCACCTTTCCTAAGTCTCTTTCCTTAACAAATTTTCTTTAAGAATTGAGCATCTTCCATTGTGTTGTAAGTATCCTCTTGTCACACTCACTTTTTTGCAAGTTGAGCACACTAATTTCTTTTGTCTCTTCCCTTTTTACATTCACTTTCACAAAGGGTCGTGATGTCTTTCAAACTTCTTCATCTTTCTTAGCACTCATTTTGCTAAGATTATTCTAAACTAACACTTCAATCCATCTTCCACCTTAACATCATTCATTTTGTTAAGTGTTACAAAGTCCCTTTTCTTGTCACTCTTATCATTCCTTTTGTTAAGAGTTGATCGCCTTCATCTTGTTAAGTCTTGTATCCTTGACATTCATTTTTTAAGTTTCAAAAAGTTTCAATTTTCCCCCCTTTTTCATTTCTCTTAACACTCATTGTGTTAGGAGTTATCCTTTTCACATCTCTTTATCACTCTTGCACTCATTATGATTCATATTTGATCATGTTCACCTCATCAAGTCTCTTCTCTCTCAACATTCCTTTTTGCTAGAGAGCAAAGCACATTTAACCTCTTTTCATCCCTTTTCTCTTAATTCTCATTTTTTTAAGAATGAGGCCATCGACTAACCATTTTCGCTTCTTCCCTCTTGGCACTCATTTCATAAATATTGAGCCTATTCATCTTCTCCACTCTTCCATATTAGCATACACTTTACTAAAGGTTGAGTTTTCCATCACACATCTTCTTATTCCTCCCCTCTTTCAACAATGGTGGGAACATGACATCGTGATTATAGTCCTTTTTGATGGGAGGAAAGAAATCCTTTCCATATCAGCTTGAATGAAGAGGATGAAGACCAACTTAAAAACCTTTCTATCGACGCCACTTTACGACAAAACAAAGACCAATTCCTTCTTCACCTCCTCGCAATGGGAGAAAGATTTCCCTCAGACTTTGATGAGGATGAATTGAAAGCTTTAAAAGTGTAACCTAAATCCCCTAAGGGTCCACCATTTGAGTCAAAAAAACATGACAACGAAGGACCAAGTAAAACAAATGCCAATGATAAAGGAAAATCTAATGCTTCATCCTCTAATCCTAACCAAGCCTTGCTTGATCAAATAAATGCAATGGCAAAACAATTGGCTCACCTATCCTCCATGGTCACTAACAATGATACCAAAGGTATCGAACACACAAATAAAATTGACGATGTCTTCAAAAATCCTTCCAAGATGAATAATAAGAACACCAATCATACGAATGATAAATCACCATTCTTCCCACAAACCAATTCACCATTTTCTCAAGAGTGGAAAATGATGAAAGACACAATTTATGGTATGCAAAAACAATGAAAATAATTTAATTTTGATGAACTATGTTTGTACCCTTTCAACATGGACATATTATGCATACCCTTCCCATGTTCTTTCGAGATGCCAAAATTTGAAAAATAAAAGGGAAAAACTGATCCTAGAGAGCATGTCAAATAATTTTTCATGGCATGCCAAGAGGTGGCTTATAACAACATCTTTCTCTTATGCCTCTTTCCTAAAATTCTAGGTGGACAAGCTTTGGACTAGTTCTTACACCTTCCAAAGGGATCTATCTCTACCTTTGCAAACCTTTCAAAGAAGTTTGACAAACACTTCTCTTTCAATCTTGATTCTAAAATAACCATGATGGATTTGTGCAATGCCAAACAACGACAAAACAAAGCTTTGCAAAATTCTTACAATGATGGCAAGGAATCACAATTCGATTCCCATGTTTAATCCCTGAGAAATAGATGGTTAGCATCTTCATCGCTAACCTTAACAATGAGTTTTCCTTTCACATGCAGATGCAGTTCCTCAACAATTTTGAGGAAGTTATCAAAAAGTGAAATCAAATTAAAAAGGCCCTCATTTCTACAAGCTTGATTAAGATCATTATAAATACCATGGGCATAATCATAATCATCATAAAAATAACCAAAACCCTAGCACTTCTCATGATAAACCTAGGTATATCAACACTTGCAATCGTAACATTTTCAATGATGGTTTCATGAGATAATCACAACATGCAAAACTTACAGAACAATCAATTAAAATAGATTAAGTCTAAACCATCAGTCACCATTTCAAATAGAGAGACCTTTCCTCCTCATGATTACAATCAAAGACAATATACATCTTTTGGGTAATCTGTTTCAAACTTCTTGAAACAACTGGCAAGTTCCAATATGGTCACTTATATTATCACACAACCCTTCCCTGAAGGAGAACCTAAGCTAGGTTGGTATAGACCTAACACATATTGTGAAGTTGTTTTGCATTTGTTCATTTGATGACCATCAATGCGATGAAAATAACAATATGTGTTAGGTATATGCCAACATAACCATGATATAAAAGGAAAATCTCATGAACATGGTGAATCCACGAACAATGTTAATTATAAATCCATCATTTCCTATATTGATGACACTCATTCGTGCACAGTTGAACGTCACTTTACACCTCTCGGAGAGAGTCTATCTAGATCCTTTCAAGAAATAGTAAAGGCTAACATGATTAAATATCCACCTAAAATACCCTTTTTAATGAGGAACTCAATCCTACACCATCCAATGCATCCACATATTGTGAATACCATCACACGAGAGGTCATTCTATTGATAATTGTACACATCTTTGTCATTATGTCCAAGACTTAATTGATAATAGAACCATCTCCATAGAGCTCGATGATAAAGCTCTCACCATCGATGACATGTCAATTTACATTTATAATGAAAATTTGATTGTTATTCCCACTTTTGTACATACTAACATTTCATGAGATAACACCATGGTCAAGTATCTCCCCCTTCAAACCAATCTATTTCTTCTATAATTTTTCTTCCTTTAGTCCAAACATACATTGAACCTATTTCAGACAATCTTATAACACGTAACGAGAGCTTGAATTTTCTTCAAGACTCTCTTTCAACCCTTGACATAACAGATGAGGGTCCATCATCAAGCACTATTGAGATTGATTCTATTCTTTCTATTTTGGCTCCTACGCCTAAAATCTCTAGTCTTGTTGTTGAAATACAACCACAACAAGCTTGGACACTTGCAACAACGCAACCTTCTATGTCCATTACACCTCAAATGATCAATCTTACAGGCATCTCATTAACAATGATTCCTACCTATCAAGACATCTACATGAGCAAATTCTTTGAAGTATGTATACCAGGAATATCCTTATTCAACCATTTCCTTTAATTTCCAATTTTGTCCAATCAACTAATTCACAACCTAGAAGGAGAAACATTGAATATCTCCTCTCTATGGCTTATAAGGAACCCTAGGTATACATATGGATATCAATCCTTTTTTCCTCACGATCTTTCACTCATAAGTGCATATAAATATCAATATATTCCTCACATCGACAATCTTCTTCTAACATCACATAGGTCTTTCAATCTCATCGAAGAACTTATCTAATCACACATCCTTTGACTTGGAACCTATCCACCAAAGTCTCGTATTTAGGACCCATCGAATCATTTGATTCACTCCTTTGACTTGGAACCTATCCACCCAAGTCTAGTATTTCAGACCCATCAAATCATTTGATTCACTCATTTGACTGAACCTATTTTCCTAAGTCTAGTATTTTAGGACCCATCAAATCATTTAATTCACTCCTTTGACTTGGAACTTGTCTACCCAAGTCTAGTACTTCAGAATCATTGAATCATTTGATTCACTCATTTGACTTGGATCCTATCCACCCAAGTCTTGTATTGTAGGATTTATCAAATCTTTGGATTTCCTCCTTTGACTTGGACCTTGTCTCGCCCAAGTCTCATATTTCAGGACTTATCGAATCTTTCAATTCCCTCTCTTGACTTGGATTTCATCTGCACAAGTCTCGTATTTTAGGACCATTCAAATTTAATATATATGGACTTCCTTTCGATGAGTCCATTTCAAATCCTCATCCTCAAAAATTTAAAAACTTAAAAAGCATAAAAAGAGAATAAAACTATGTATTAGAGCACTTTGTTTATAAATTGGAAACAACAAAGTGCGTGTAAATAATGTTAGGCATTCCATCTATTGACATATACCTTAATCATATCATTATCATATATTCTCCTTCTTCACCTATTCATGACAATGTTAACCTTATCCCTCTTGGGCATTGTGTGTCTCATCTTTGTTATGGGTTCCTACCATTTCAAATCTTTCCACCTATGGTTTTATCTCAAAGCTAATCGATGAAAAACTCCTCCTTTCAAATAAGCTCTCTTTTAAAAAGGCACTAAACTTCTTTACCCAATCCTTTTGACCACCCATCTTAATCTACAATGTTGAACCCTTGCATCCTACTAGTCGCATGAGACCGAGAATTGGAGGTAAAATGTTCCTTCCCAAAAGCACACTAACAACATACAAGGAAAATTAAATCAATCTAAAAATACAAAAAAATTATAAAATCACTACACCTTTCGTCCTTCTTCATGACCTTCTCGGTGATAAGCCCATACTTCTTATTGGCGTGTATGAGACTCGGGAATAGAGAAAGCCCTTCCTCACATACATTTTTACTTCGGTGTTGAGCCCTTCCTTTTAATGATGGTATGGGGCAAGATGTAGGGGTCCTTCACAAAAATAATTAGTCATTAAATCCTTTATGAAGTCTTAATCAAAGTGCTTAATAAAAAAATCCCAAAAGTAATTTAGTTGCTCGTGTTAAAGAGAGACAAAAGTTCCTTCAACCATATTTTTACCAATTAGTAGGCTATCTACGGATCTAAGTGAGTCAACACTTATAAAGTGAAATCATCTTGGAATCGGGAAGATAATATTGACTAGATATGAGTTACACTCTTCTTACATGGATCATTGTTACACCTTGTTTCATCGCATCCTTTTATCATCAATTTCATATTACTATTCATCTCATTTTCACGTCCTTCTTGGCTCTCGGTGATGAGCCCTCGCATCTTCCTAGTTGCGTGGATCCATGAGCAGAGTGAAACACCCTATCATTTTACCATCTACATTTATGCCAATGGAATGGAATGATTTTAATTATTTTCACCTGTTTTCAAGCAGTGCACCTTTTTTACGAGTTGTAAAATACCAAAAACATTCAAAAATGTCTCACAAAATTACAAAAAAAATATAAAATTGTTCAAAAATACAAAAACAATATAAAATTTTTGCAAAATCTAAAACATAGTATACAAATGTCAAAATTAAAACATTCAAATAATATTTGACCAACTTTCAGCAACTGGATAACACAGTTCAACAATTTTTCCATTTGATGGCGCTCCTCATGATCATTCCAGATCATCTTTCGATAATCATCTTTATTGCCCATGTATATCTATGATCGAGGAAATCATTTACCCTTTCACAATATAAATTTACTTGGGGCACATTTGGAATTTACATTTTAATCCATTATAGATCAAACTTCAATGGGATCGACAAGAGTATCTTTTAGAGTATCTAAGTATCACTTTGCTCTTTACTGATCCAATCCTCTCACGTTCTAAGATATCGCTTTGGGGCATTAAAATTTATCTATTTCTTCAATTTGGAACACATTCAGAGTGTCATTAGATGTCATTTTTTTGCATGTTGTGATGTATTGTTGCGGTTTGTCAACATTGTGACAATGCTTTTGTTTCTTTCAATTTTTTTATTTGTACTTTGTTTACCTTTTTTGTAGACCAATTGTAAGAAATTTACTTGTATCTTAGTTCACATATAACTTTGGTGTGGTTCTTTCCTGTTCATATTGGGTTTTTTTGCAATGCTTATTTCGTGTTTTCTTGTCACTTGCACTTCTTTTGTTTTCCTAGTTTATTTAAGCCATGGAATGTTTTCCTTTTTTCTGTATATTCATGTTTGTTTACATTTGTATTTCACACCTTTTAAAAAATCAAATATTTCAAAATCCAAAAAAAATAAAATATTTCAAAAATCCAACAAAAAACTTCAAAAAAATTACAAAATTTTCGAACAAACATTCACTTATCACAAATAATTATAGAATTGGAAAACCCTTGTAGTGAATTTTTCAACATCTCAATACAATCTTGATAAACATCATAACTTATTTATCTATTACCCAAGTTATTGTTCTAATCTTACAACTATCACTTTCTTTCCTTTGCATGATATGCTAACTCTACTTGGGGCAAGTCACAAAATTGTTTTTCCTTCGTGTTATAACTTCACCTGGGGCAATTTATTTTCAATCATTTACACAACGGATCCACCAAGAGTGTCATAAGGAATCACTTTAACTCCACTCTTCCAGTTTGATCCTATTCCCACTGGGAGCATTTTCATCTACTTAATCATCATTGTGGCATGCATTAGGGGCATAGTTGATTGTCTTATTTTTGAATTTGTGTTGCATTGTTGATGTTTCCTTTTTAGACCACTTGCAAGTAGTGTGATTACATCTTGGTTCCTTTATAACCCTGATGCCAACACCTACTTTTTACTTTGGGTTTGTTTTCCTTTTTAATCTTTTCTTTGTTATGTGTGTTTGTTTACGTGCATCTGGGTTAACCATATTGATTCTTTTATAATCATGGTGACAACTCTATTATGCAATAACAAAAATAAGGTTGCTTTAAAATTATTCTCCAAATGAAGCTCATGCTATGAGCACAAATCCTTTCGCATCCTTGTTCCAATACCATGTTTTCCTTCCTATCAAGCGGTTGTACACCACTTTGCTTTATGTCGCCCACCCGATTGAGGGGCATTCCTCTACCATTCTATTCGATGGGGCATCTTAATGCTTTATTGCTTTCTACTCGTTGTTCTACATGCATCTACTATCTTAAAAAATATTACTTCACAATAGCACTATAAAGAGGGGGAAAATGTAGACACCCAAAAATCACTCACATGTTCCCAATGTTATCTCAATACACCCTGTTATCCACCCATTTGTGATTGATTGATTAAATCATGCACATTGCACCCTTTGGATTAATTAAATTAATCCCTAGTACCCCTTTTGCTAAGTTAATTATCATTTATTAATTAAATGATTAATTAATTATGTGTGTGCACATCTAGTCAATTGCAACTCACATCCTCAATCAACAACCACTTAGGCTCCACATCATCCTCCCAATCCAGTCACTAACTACACTTCTAGAATCCTAGAAAGGTGGGGGAAATTGAATTGCATGTACAACCACCTTTCCGGATGTAACTTCTGTAATTAATTCATTTACCCCTAAACCCCAAACTTTCCGAATTGCTATAACCTCAACTCCAATGGTATTTTTAGCATGTGCATTCAAACCATTTCAACCAACTTCCAACTACTTCTGCCTCTATAAAATGTAGGCTTACTCTCTATCAAATCCTCTTGGAATTTAAGCACAATTACTTTGTCAATTTTGCTCCAACTTTTGCTACTTTGGAAAAAATAATCCAAGCCAAAATCAGTGTGTTCATAGAAATTGCAACTCAAGAGCACCCACAATTCCAAAGGTTACACAAATCCTAATCTTCACACAAGCTACTTGAGTTATTTAGCCACATGGTGAAGGATCTAATGTTATCGTTAATAGAAAAATCTTGGGAACTAAGTAACACATATGAAGACAAGATTGTAGGGAATGGACAAAAGAAGATAATTCCAGCTGAATACCTAAGGTGTAAAGATGGTAAGAAAACTAGATGTTATTTTCAAGATTGTATGAAACATCTTGCTATGGTTTTGTGGGACTCAAGTTACTTTCAAGATTGCCACTTTTGGATGTATGTGAAGGTGATGGATAATTCATCCACTAAAAATATAAATTTAGCTTGCTATAAGG
Source organism: Taxus wallichiana var. yunnanensis (assembly GCA_018340775.1). Taxonomy (NCBI): domain Eukaryota; kingdom Viridiplantae; phylum Streptophyta; class Pinopsida; order Cupressales; family Taxaceae; genus Taxus; species Taxus wallichiana. The sequence goes on along the minus strand of CM031239.1, from coordinate 640,494,188 downwards.
TATGCAATAATTCAATTTTCATGAACCAAGGTGGAGTAATATATCATGTTATTGTTTGAGATTGGCTCTCTAAAACACACCTAGCAAGAATGCCTAATGATACATGGATTCCATGGGATATTTGGAGTGTAAGTTATCTTTCTAACACGAATGAGATGAGCTTGTAAAATGTGGATCATGGACCACAAATAATTATGGGAGCTATTTTAGATCTTTTGGTTTTTATTTCTATTTGGCTCCATATTTTATTTACAGCCACCAAGTGGGTTTCGATCACAAGAAGTGGTGCTCTTATTCTAGTGGCATTGGCGAGGTAAGTGTAACTCTATCATAATATATTTTTTGGCCACTACAATTCTGAATTTGAGTAATGAAATGCAATGATACAACTGTGATGATATTTTTCCCAATTTCATTTGTTGGGTTGTACATATCTTCTTTGGACAACAATAGGGGTAGGTTTGAAGATATTATTTTCATTTAAAATTATGTGTAATAGGGTTCACTCATCGAGAACACTTAAGGCCAATGTTCCAATATATTTGGTATTGTTTGGGAGAAAACCCTAGGCAAAGTATGGTTATATACTTACATATCAACACTCATAAGTTTTGATCCAAGACAAATTTTGAAGAGATTAATTTGGGGCAGCTTGGAAGTATCTTTTGGAGGCCAAGGTAATCATTATGACAATTTTTGTACTTTGGTTTCATTCTTTGTCACAAAAATTTCATCTCCATATCCATTATTTTGACAACTAGAGATGAGTATCCAACCATGAGTTCAAGGGTTTGCAATCCACTATCATTGTTGATGTGTTTTCATTTGTTATAAGAAGGACCCATCCACTATCCTTATGATTTTGGGGAAAAAAACACATGGCTATAGTTGTGTTTTGGACAACCTAAGTGATCTTGTTAGCATCTTGGTTTGTCTATAATCTTGGGGCGTCTGTATTATTGTATACATAAGGGTTTGTTTTGCAATCTTTTCATTGTTTTACAATTTATTTTGTATGCTTTTAATCATGGTGTTAATTAACATATGCCATAATAAAATTGATTCAAAAAATATCAAAAATTCAAACACACACATGTGAAACTCACAACTTACAAAATCACAAAAAATCCAAATAATCACAAAAACCAAAAAAATTACAAAAATTCTCAAAAATACCAACAAATCAACACATATCAATGAAATCAGACATTTCATTCCTACCCTAGTGATCATTCCAATCATCTTACGACTATCACAACTACTCTTTTCCCTTGCATGTTAGAATCATAGCTTGGGGAAAGTCAAATTACTTATTTCCCTCACGTGTATCCTTGCTTGGGCAATTTCAGCTCCCATTCTCTCTAATGCATTTTCGGTTCCCCTTCGGGGGAAATGACCCTTTTCAATCTCATATTACACTTCAATGGGATCCGATAAGAGTGTCACGAGGAGTAGTTACTTTACTTTTGGTCCGATCCAATCCCTCTACATATATCATTACTTAGGGGCATTCACATCTGCTCACTTATCACTGTGGAACACATTAGGGGAAAAGTTAATTATCTTTATTTTAAAGTTGTGTTGCATTGTTGTTATTTCTGGACCAATTGCACGTATTTTTTCACCGTCTTAGCTCCTTTATAGCCATGACACTCACTTTTACACTATATATTGGGTTTGTTTTCTTTTTTTTTTTCTTTTGACCAATTACGAGTAATATGTTAACATTTTGGTTCATTTATAACCATGGTGCCTACATCTACTATGTAATATCTTAATTTAAATAATATCCACACATACACTTCACCTAGACACCTCACCAAGCCAACTCACCCTAAAACCTATTCTTAGTAAGTTGCCATAACTAACTAAGACTTACCTAAACCCTAAAAATCAATGCCTACATTCTCTCTAACCACATTCCCACATGCTTACAAGAAGCTCCCAGTCTAATCCATGGGTTAATGACATGAGATCGAGGAAATCAAGAGGATCTCCCTAGTTTAGTAAACCTAGGAAATCCCACCTTGATGACGACGCATGCTTGGTTACCCCTAACCCCTAACCATCACCGGTTAAGCCGAAACCACCATCGGTTACCCTTTTAACCCCAAAACAACCTTATTCTCAAGGTTGGTAGAAGGTTGGAAAAGATTGGAAAATTTGGCAAACATTAGCACATTCCAGAGAGATATCACATCTTCTGAGAGTGAATTTCAAGTGAGAACATGCATGCAAGGAAGGAGATCAAGCATCTTTTCCTGCACAACCATCCCAACAATGATCTGATCTAACCAAGCAAAGAGGAATGTACATGCAGCCCATGTAGAAGCTTTCCTTTAGTTGGTGATCACCTGCAGCCTTCAAACCTCTCATCAACACCTCCATCCCTCACTCACAGGCATCCAGGACTAGAATCCAAGTAAGTAAATGTTATACTTCTCTGGTTCATTCCATTTCATCATTATATTATCATATTTTGTTTACCTAGCCACCCATTGACCTCCTCCAACACTCACCCCTCCATATACCCATTAAAACCTCACCAAATCCTACCCAAATCACCCAATACCTCATCCCGACCAACCAAAGTCCTTTGTGTAATCACAAAGGAGACCTAAATCTCATTTTTGTGGCATTCCCAATTTTCCACAGTAACCGGCACCAGTTACACCTAACCGTCATCGGTCACCCTTAACCGACATCGGTCTCTGTATTTTCCCATACAACCTAGAACAAGTGACCTACCCACCTAATTCCCTCTCACCCTCATTCACCTGTGATCTACCTGAGACCTCTGTCAGACCTGCAGAGACCCAAAACCAGTACTTGACCTTTGGATCCTATTCTAACCTAGCCTGTTAGATTAGATCTATTTCTTATTGTGTTTTAAGTGAGATACCTAAATCATTTCAAATTACAATAGGTTTTACCTTATTTACCACATTAAATTGTTTAAAACAGTGGACTGACACCATCTAGGAAGTATCACACTTCCCGGATCTAGCATACGCTAGGTAGTTCACTGCATATATTGTTTAACTTTTTTGGTGGTCTTGCTTTGCATTACAGGTAGTTCCTCCTAGCCAAAAGGAAGCTCTCACAATCAGTTGTGGATTCGGAAGTCATATGCATGCAACAACCCATCAACCAACATTTGAATAGGTATTCCTCCTATGCCCGTTACCCTATTGTTTCATCAATACTTCAAAGAAATGATCTAGAATCAGGTGAAACATTTTTTGGCACACCGGTGGGACCCATCAGGGTTCCTTGCATTTCATTCATTCCTAGGAAAATTTTTGTGTGTTTGTTTCCTTCTGAAAAGCATACACATTAATTTTCTTCCTTGGTAACCCACCTTTTCTTTCTATTTTCTCTAAAGGAAACTTTTTTTTTGGTGTAATTAAAAAGAACCATTTCTTCATGTTTTTGCATTGTAGTGAAAGAGCATCCCTCTTCCTCTTCATCTTATTGTGTCATTCAACTTCACACTTTGATTTGGGCTTAAAAATAAGTGCATTGCATTCTGATTTATCGCATTAGCTCACATTAATTGAGGGCAACCTATACGCTGGAAGTCATGACCAGTTGATGGTTGAAAAACGAATAGAAAGCACATCTCTCTCTTTCTCTCTCTCTCTCTCGAGTCTTGCCAAATTACAAAAATTCAAAACAAACACATATTCTTAAACAACATCTTTCTGGGAAGCTGCAATGTGATGATCACATGATCATGAGGATTGGTGGGTACTCCCTACTCTCGCTCTCTGTCGAGTCATACTTCAGAGTGAAGCCCCCCCACCATAACATACCTGAAACCTCACCTTTTAGATCTCCTTCTTCGTAGGAAGCCATCCTCACCAAAAACTCTATTTCACAATTCATGTGTCAGTCCTTAAATAGCATAAGCTAAACAAACATAATAGAAAAGGCACTCCTAGGATCACATTTTTCTTAGTGTTTCTGCTTGGCTTGCATTTTGAGGTGAGAGATCACGTTCTTCATTTTTCTTGTTCATCCTTGCATGCTCCTCATCACAGCTGGTGTATTCGGCTTCACCTGAGTGTGCTGGGCCATATCATCATCATTCTTAGAATTTTGGGTCTGATTCTACATCAGATTTTAATTCACAACCACTTTTCTTTCATCACTGTTTCAATTTCACAGTAACCATCATCGGTTACCCTCTGACCATCATCGGTTATACCCAACCGACGTCGGTTCTAGGTCCTTTTGTTAACCTACCCAAAAGGACATTTTATTCATTTTCTTCCACTTTTCACAGTCCTTATCATTGCCATCATTCCCATTGACATTGTAAAACACCATCAGATTTGGCATACCTATCAGATTTGACCTTCTACCTAGTTTTTCACTCATTGACCATTTTCTACAGTGACCGAGCAATGGTTACCCCTGACCGGCGTTAGTTTTCCTTAACGGCATCGGTTAGCCTGTTTCACTTTCCAACCACCATTTGGTACCTAATCCACTTTTTTTACCATTCAGATTCACTGTTCTCTTTTTTTTTGTGTCATTTTTAGAGAAGCAACCCCTACTACGATCAATCTTGGTTCACATGGTGCTGACCCAAAGACAAGCAAGTGCACTGTATTTCATGCCCAGTTGTCAACCACTCCCACCTAGTCCTTCACCACCTTCCATTTTATCACCAGCCATGGATCCCATCCAACCTATCACTATCGCTACCAGAGATGAGGAGTTCACATGACTCCTTGACCAAAACCCTACCGCCTTGTAGTTTTACCTTTCCCACTCATCCACTCGAGATGCCTCGGGTCAGTTGATATATGACATGCCCGTATCTATCCCCCCGACTCTCACTCCCACTCCTGCATCGGCCCCATCTAGCTCTGTGCTGTTACCCGCATCTACCTTACCCCCAGTCATTTTCATAGCTAGGTCCTATACCCCCATATATGATCATCACCGCCTGCCACCTCCGTTACCCCGCCACATCCACCATACCCTCGAAAACTACCCAAAACACAACCTCATCCACCCCTAATGTCTCACACATACCCGTAGCTACACTACCACCTCCCGTGTCGGTGACCCCTACCCCTTTTCAGAATGTGGTCCTTTCCATTCCACAATCATTACCCCCATTACCACTAGGGTTACCATGACCCTTCCACCTCCATATACATACTATCAGCACCACCTCCCATTTCCTCCATTATTCACTCAGGGTACGTACCCCCTGTTTCACTACCTTCTTCCCAATCAACCTACATGGCAGCACCATACACTAGAGTGCCACCCCCATTATATGCCCAAAACCAACCCTCTCACTGCTACAGGAGGCACCCAATCATCGCAACCTACCAATGACCTAATCAAATTGATGTTGGACAAAGATGCAGACATTAGAGGCATCGGTTTTTCGGCTCCCGCAACACTCTCACCTATGATGAGATTTGCAATGAGCCCATCCACCCATCCATTCCTATCCACCCATACCCCGTGCATTGGGAAATGCCTAAATTCAATCATTTCAATAGCAAAGAAGACCCACAAACATTTTGGTCATTCAAACATGGGTGTTATCTGATCGCTCACGATGATGCCTTGCTCTTGAGAACCTTTCCCATGTCTTTGACTGGACCTGCATTAGATTGGTATAGTGGGTTACCTAGACACTCCATATTCTCATTCAATCAGGTAGCCCAAGCCTTCTTGGATCATTTCTCTATCAATATCATCAAGAAGGTTACCATGACCGACCTATACTCCACGCGTCAATATGAGGATGAATCTATCGCAGATTTTGTCACTCGTTGGCGTAGCTTGATCAACCAACTCACCTTCCAACTGCCACAAACAGAACTCATCGAGCTCTTCACATGGGCTTGTGCTAGACATATCTCACCGACCTATAGGTCCAAACCTTCCGAACATTGATGAAGCATTCACTATGGCATGAAAGTTAGAGATTCGGGCCATCGAAGAGAAGAAAATCCAATTACGCAATAAGAATTTGGCATTCAAGTCGAATGATACCTCTTCTTCTTCCAAACCACAAAACAATTATTCAAAGGCTAAGGGCACACTAATGTAGTGGTACTCAAGGCCAGCCCACTCATCCATCAAATCAGGCTACCCCCTCATCTAATCTCTCACCCATCCAAACTTTTCAATTCAGATGAGAGAGCAGTGGAAATACACCCCAATTGGGGAACCTTACTCTTCTGTCTTAGAAAATCTTATCAAAGCCAGAGCCATCACTCTTCCACCCATAAAACCACACATTGGTTTTGACCCTACTCACCCCATGCCCGCATGGTATAAAGAACATGACTTCTGTAACTATCATCGAGTAAAGGGTCATAGTGATGAAACTACATCACTTTCAAAAATATTGTCCAAGAAATGCTCGAGAAAGGTGAGTTAACCATGGATAATCCTAATGCACCTACCAACCAAAACCTACACATCTTCAAGAAACCATTTCCCAACCATGCCCCTTCATCTGATCAAACCGGTGAGACCTCAACTCATGATACCCATACCCGCGAGGTCCACGCTATCTTTAATGACATACCTGTCACCTCCCAATTACCTCACATTCCTTCCATAGAGGAAATCCTAGCCCAAAATCCTCCTTCCACATCAGAACCAACCTCCCTATTCCTTCACCCATAGAGGAACATCTTTCATCTCCTTCATCACCTATGGAGGAGTCTTCCACTAACATCGAGACCATCTCACCCCTGGCTTCTCCACTTAGAGAACTTTTACCCACAGTACCTCCTCCACCCATAGAGGAGCACCCATTACCTCCTCCACCCACAGAGGAGCACCTATCCATTCCTCCACTTGCAGAGGAGCTTCCATCACCTTCTACACCTACCATAGACCCAGTTGAGATACCTTTGCCTCTTGGTGAGCATTCTCCATCCATCTACTACCCAAAAAAATCCTGCTGAGACCTACTTTTGGCTCTCTCTCTTACCCCATGAAGCTGAAGCTAGCCAATTTCCCATCTCTAAGACACATTTTATGGGAATTTCCATTAGGTCCTCATCAACTCCACCTACAGATGTGTCATTCTCACATTTGGCCGATCACTTAGATTATGTGGATAGAGCCTTACTATGGGGATGCCTTTTGCTTCCTGTCTCAACACAGATGCAGAGGTCACTTGCTTGATACCTCCACTATCTACCAAAAAATTTTGACCAATCAAACCAAACACAACCACCTCTATCACAACTCCTTCCACATGACACCTATCATAGCTCAAACCACATCCTTACCCATAGCCCAATCTATATCTAAACCCAAACCCACACCTATGACATCATCCTCGACTAAACCTATTACCACTTTAGGGGTCACCCCGACTACCAGCCTTACTCATCCATCAAACTGGATTTAGCTACATCCTCCAAAGACAACACCACACCTACTCGACACCCAAAATAGAAGCACCAAACCCATAGAACTCATACCCCGGCTGCTGCGCCAATCACACTGCACCTGTCTCATCCATCTTAGGATCTCAGCTTCCCAACATGGTCAAGAAACCTCCACCCATCAATAAACCAAAAACACAACAACCCATTCCTTCCTCACAAACCTCTAACCTACCCAGACCAACACAACAACATGACTTACACCCACACCTACAACATCTTTACCACCCATACCTCCAATACCCTCAGCTATTGCTTCACTACCCACTACACTTCGATCATTGTCTCTCACACCCCCAAGCACACGACCACATCATCTACCTTCACAAACACCCCATTATCCCCATGGGTAACTCACCCTCTTCCCCCATATACTTTTCCTTCTAGACCTCATACACCCATATCACCTTTACCCAAGAAGTGCAATCCAAAAAAAAAAACTCCACTACCCCACAATAAGGTAGTCAAAACAACCACACACCCTCCTACCCATTCACCTACTATACCCTACTACCTAAACAAACATGACCAACACACCAAAACCACACCAACACCCAAACCCATAGCTCGACCCTGCTCCTCCTCTTCAAAAGACCATTCCTCAACAATCAACCACACCTACACCCAAACCCACGTTCACTTCCCATTGTGATCCACTAGCAGGGTCCTATGCCAAAATTTTAACCAACCTCCTTGAGACTTCTATCATCACATTACCACCACTCAGACCTTATGACCCCCTCAAACCCAAGCCAAAAGGGTTTGATGATACTAAAATTTTTTACATACCATCATGTGTGTAGGGCATGATGTGGAAAACTGCAAGGCCTTGAAAACCATCCTTATCAGTTGTGTCCTCCAGAAGCCAACTTTGATGATGATGACCTTCTCGATGAGGATCCTTACTTCACCAACACCCATTCCCACACTGCCCACTCAACAACCACAACCTCCACCCTCACAGCTCCTAGAGCCACCCCCAAGATTTGAAATTAACATGGTTCACATAAGAGAACTTGCCACGCCACCACCCAAATGTCGTTGCCCAACTCACCTCACAGGGTTTTTCTCCTCGGTAGGTTTTTTCCGTCATCGTGTCATTATACCACTCACCCTACACCTTCTCCATTTCAACAACTCCCTCGGATCAACATGATACACATCACTACATGTGCTAGAAGGATAAGGGTAAAGAAAAGGCAAACTGACCCACCAACCAATCCTATACCCAACATACCATCTGCACCCATACCTAAAATCACTATCCGTGGCCCCACGTACCCCATTTCTAATGGCATCACACATCGCACCATGCTCAAACAATTACACCAATCTCCCCTCAAAATGTCCCTATATGACCTCATCCAAACCTCAGAATCCCATCATCAAGCTCTCATGGAGGTTCTTCAATCTATTGAGGTTTTACCCAATGACCCTACACCCGTAGCCTCCATTATCACACCCCATCATGTAGCCTCTCTCACCAAATTACCACCTTCATCTTCCCCACCCCTATTCACCAAGTGGCCTCCCTTAGCTTCTTAGGAGAGGAAGAGATCACACCACACCAAAATGATGACCCGGACCCTCTTCTCTTCATCTCCACATCCACATCGATGACATATGGGTGTGTGTGTGATGATTGATGGGGGTGCTAGCATTAACATCATTTCATCCCATGCATTCACTCAAATGTGCATACCGACAATTACATGCATAAACATCCTGGTCATGTTGCATTCATTCAATGATGCTATCACCTCTACACTAGGCACCATCATCCTCCACATTCGTGTGGGCCCCCACACTATTCCAAGAATTGTTTTACATTTTGGAAGGGGAATTCAATATAACTTGTTGCTTGGTAGACCCTGGATTCGTGTCATGGGTTGTGTTCCTTCCACTTTGCATCATTGTGTAAAGTTTGAACATGAAGGACACACTTATACCATTCCAGCTGACCCCTCACCTTTCAAAACATGCAACATGCTTTACCGACCCAATGATGTGCTCATACCTATTAAGCCATCTACCTCCACAACCACTACTTCTTCACTTTACTTCTTCACCTACACCTCCACTTACCAGTACAGCTACGCTCTCTACCACATACCTCCTCCTCCATTCCTACCCTACCATAACCTCCATGGCTGACCCATCAGCTTCCCAATCCATTAACTCCACCTCCGCATCGACCTCTGACACATCATCCATTCCAGCTACCTACATACCAACCACATTGATCCCTTGGAAGGTGTTTTTCAATGCCTCACTCTGGGGGAGTACCGCCTATATAGTGTCAACACATTCCTTACTCCACAAGAGTATGGAAGTCTTCACCAACACCCTCGCTATGATCACCACATAGGAGAACCTCCTTTATGGTCCTCCCTCCTCCGTACTAGTCTCACCTATGGGGGACTTGATACTACCACTTACACACCCGAACCACCGCCACAAACTTGCCCCTTTTCCGTTGACTTCCAATCACTTACCAATCATCATTTCCCACACCTTCCTACACCGATGTGTGTGGAAGGGTTTTGGTTTTGGATTTTATGAGCAAGGCTGCCATACCATTATTCCATGTACCACCCATAAACATAATGACCGTAGTGGTATCGGCTTTCCTGAACCACCTACCAAACAAGCCCGCATTGAACTCATTAAGGACACTAGCTCTTCTCCACCTTCTTCACCCACTCCACCTTCATCACCACCCTCACCGATGGAGTCGATGGATCCTGAATCTATCCCTCCTAATTTTTTTTTTTCATAAACACCATTTCCTTGGGGCCTCTGACTTATCAACGTGAGGGCGAGGCCCCTTCCACTCTTCCCTTCCTGTATCCTGAAAATGATCGATGATGATACACCTTTAATTAACATCATTCAATGTCAGGATGATGAATCTATACTCACCTACCTTGGTGTAGAAGACTCATATATTCATCGGTCATTACCTTTTGAGACACAAACCATGTTGAATGAATGACTATCGAGATCAACATTCATACTCCAGGATGACCCGCACATCCTAAAGATCGGACAATCTTTAGATCTTTCTTTGAACAGAAGCCATCACTTCTTTTCTAGAGATCATAACCATGCTTTCACTTGGTCTTACATGTAGACATGCCCAGTATTGACCCCACCATAGTGGTCCACAATATCGTAACCATTCCCGATGCCAAACCCATCAAACAAAAGCTGAGGAAAATGCACCCTCGCATTGCTCTTCTCGTCAAAGAAGAACTTCAAAGTGCCTTCTTTTTCCATTTCCTTCATCTTACCCATTGATTATCCTCATTGGATTTCTAACATTGTCCCTATCACTAAAGTGATAGGGGACTCACATTTACATGGACTTCCATGACCTCAACCTAGCATGCCCAAAAGATGACTTTCCCTTACCCGGTATTGATCAACTGGTTGACCTTACCGCTGGTCATGAGATGCTATCACTCATGGATGGCTTCTCGGGTTATAACCAAATTTTTCTTGCCAGAAGATCAACACAAGACCTCATTCATCACCCCTTGGGGGACCTTCTGCTATCGAGTCATGCCTTTTGGCCTTAAAAATGTTGGTGCCACATATCAGTGGGCTATGACTTACATCTTCCATGACATCATGCATCACATATTGGAAGATTACATGGATGATCTCTTGGCCAAATCTAAATGCCACTCCAGAGCACCTAACCATCCTCAAAACCATCTTTGACCATCTCATTAAATATTACATTCACCTTCAGCCTAAGAAGTGTGTCTTGTGGTTCTCTCAGAAAGCTCCTGGGATTTATCATTTCCCTCCGTGGTATAGAAGTTGACCCTACTAAAGTCAAGGCCATTCTTGAAATGCCTCCACCTACTAACCTTGACAACTCTGTAGCCTGCAAGGTAAGTTGTAGTCCATTTCCATTTTTCATTTCACAATTATCTGATCGATGTCAACCATTTCATCATCTGCTCAAGAAGGATGTCTCCTTTAAATGGGATGATGACTATCACAAAGCTTTTGAGGCCTTAAAACAATACCTTCTCCAACCACCCATACTCATCCCACCTAAAGATGATCAACCTTTCTACCTATACATATCAGCTACCGATCATTCCTTGGGAGCCATGCTCGCTCATCGCGATGAACAACATAGGGAGTAGGTGGTTTATTACATAAGCCATACTCTTTTGGACTATGAAACCCGATACACCCCCAAAAAACTTTTTTTTCTTAGCCTTAGTTTTCATTGCCACCAAACTCCATCATTACCTACTCAACCACAAAACCTATGTTGTGACCAACACCGACCCCTTACACTTCATGTATGCCAAACCTTATCAAAATCAGCATGTGCCGCATGATGGCTTATGCTTTTAGCTGATCTTGACCTGAATTCATTCATCAAAAGTCCATCAAGGGCCAAGCTATCGCCGACCAATTGGCGATGCACCTATTTTCGAGGATCAACCCTCTAATTTTGACTTTCCAGATGAGTCAATTGCTACCCTTTCCTGGATGAACCCCCTTACCAAATGACACTCTTCTTGATGGTTCCAAGTGTCAGTGCATGGGGGTGGGGCTGGTATTATCCTCATTCCTCTTGATGGTGAACCCATGCCTTTGTCTTTCAAATTAGATTTTGAATGTACCAACAATATTGCCGAATATGAAGTGCTCGTACTAGGTCTCAAGCCACCTACGCCCTAGATGTCAAATCAATCAACATCTTTGGTGATTCTCAATTGGTCATAAACCAAGTCAATGGTATGTACCAATGTCGTAATGAGATACTTCAAAAGTATAAACATCATGTAGACATACTTTTGACCACCTTTGATCGTTACACCCTTCAAACCATCCCACGTTCAACCAACAAGTTTGTAGATACCATGGCCTGCTTAGCTTCCCAAATACCCACTTCACCCACCGATTCTACAATCTTTGTCACCATACAATGACTCCAATCACCTTCTTATTTACCTCATGATGTTTACTCGATGGAACCACTACCCCTGACCCGAGTGACCTTTGGTATAAACAATACTCGACTACCTTTCTCTCTCCATCTTACCTCTCTGATCTCACCCATAATGGACAACGTGCCTTCCTTAAAAAGGTCTCTCATTACGTCATTCTGGGGGCCTCCTCTATAAGCATGGCTTTGATGGTATTCTCTTACGATGCCTCACAAGTTCTGAAATTCCTTATACCATTAAGGAAGTTCATGATGGCATATGTGGAGGTCACTTCAAGTGGCCTTGTTGTTGCTAAGTATTCTTTGCCTAGGCTATTACTGGCTGACCCTTAACCATGATTGTTGTGACTACGTCAAATGTTGTGTAAAATCCAACAACATTCCAATCTTCATCATACACCAGTCATGCCTTACAGGTCACTCGAGACCTTTGGCCCTTCTCTCAATGGGGTTTGGATCTTGTCGGAGAAATCAATCCTCATTCTTCCCAACATGCCATCAATGGATCATCACTACTACCGAATACTATACAAAATGGGTGGAAGCCATACCACTCATCTCCATGAAAGTTGAGAAAATATGTGAGTTCATTAACCACCACATCATTTGTCACTTTGGTGTTCCTCATCGCCTCATCACTGACAATGGAAAACAATTCAAAAACAAAACATTGCAAAAACTTTTGTGATGCCTTCGGCATTCAACTTAGTTTCTCATCACCTTATTACCCAAAACCAATGGCCAAGCTGAATCCACTAACAAAACCCTCAAAAAATTCTTATGAAAGTGGTTGATGATATTGGGAAGGATTGGCATACACACATTCCTTTTTGCCCTGTGGGCATACCGCACTAGTATTCACACTTCCACTGTGGCCACACCCTTTTCTCTGGTCTATAGTATAGAGGTAGTCCTACCTCTCGAAGTCTAGATTCCCTCACTCACATTTCTCTCCATGACATGCTCAATGATGATGACTTTTTCGGGACCATTTAGCACAACTAGAGTTATTAGATGAACGTCATCTTAATGCTCTGGATCACCTTCAAGTTTACCAAAAATGTATCAAACGTGCCTACAAAAAATGTGTCCATGAATGAACCTTCCAAGTTGGTGACCTTGTCCTGAAAGAAAATCAACACGTAACAAAAAGTAAAAAAAAAAGTAAATGGGGAAAATTTTCTCCTAATTGGCTTGGACCATACATCGTGACTCATACCTATGGATCAGGTGCTTATCATTTATCTTCACTCGATGGTAAACCGAACTGAGCCCCTTAACGCCTTGCATCTTGACCATTCTATTGTTGACTTGTAGTCCTACCTCACCTTTTTGTCTCTTTCCATGCTCATCCCTTGAGTATTATTCACTTCATACACCTCACTAATGATTAAACAAGAATCATGTGAGTACCCATCACTTGTTATCTTCTCTTGAATATGTGTACCATGGTGTTGCACATAGCATGATTCTCATGGATACTTTTTCATCTACCTTTAGATGAGATCCCATGGTCATTTCACCTTGCCTTTTGAACAAGAGTCTTATTCTCCACCTTGGTCTTGTCCATGACTTCAAAGACCTCACATGGGACCAAACTCCTTGAGTCAAACTTCTACTAAAAAGATGATGACTCCCTCAAAAGGACATCTTCCTCTCAAAAAATTGCTATTATAAATAGACTTGCTCCCTAGAAGGACAACTATGTAAAGCTCTCTAAAAAAAAAAAAAGAAGCAACCGAAGCTTCCCGCATCGATCAGCTTCACGAAGACCTCAAGGAGTTAAATTTTATTCATCCCATATAGACTTCCCATCATCGATCAGTCTATCTCAACTATAAGTCAAAACACTCAACCTTTTTGTCATGGACTTGCCCATTGTGATCTAGGTTCTCTTGCTCAAAATGCATGCTACCTATACCATATAAAAATTAACTACTTTTCACCCTTCTAACCATTCCCACTCTCATTTCCTATTGCCTCAAGGGACTTCTTGGAACTTAGACATTTGGTGATCATGTGACTACTTTTCACCATAGAACATCCATCATGCAATGTCTTTAGGGTCTTACGTTCATCACCTCCACCAAGGTATGATCTACTCGGTATGATCCTACCCAATCAGGTGGCTTTATTGCCCCCTCTTATCTTTTAACCATCTTTGTTTACGTTTTGATTACCTTATATAGGACTTGGTCCTCGATGCTTACTTTTGGGGTAATCTTCTTCTTTTCACCACAATCACCCTCACCTACATCATTTTACCTATAATCTACCCACACCTAACAAACCTAAACCCACAACATGCCCAAAAACCTACCAACTCATTTTCATACCTCCTCATATTCTTCCCTAGCTCATGGGAGAACTACATCGGCCTGAGGTCCCTTTTCACCGGGACTATGTAGGCAACACTCCGAGGGCATGGGGCCCTTGGAGGTTAGCTCGGCCATCCTCTACCCTAAACAATTCATCTTCCATGTGCCTCACATTACATCACACCTAACTTAGTTTCCCTTTTATACCCAAAATTGGAAATTAAACCACATACATAACAAGTTGTTTCATATTTTAAACATTATCACAACATACATTTATTATGCCTACCATTTCTCTATCATCACTATGCATAGATTATACCACATCTCACATATGACCCATATTATCATTCATTGCATAAAATAATGAATCACAACTTCACCTACTTCAACCATGCTAAACAACATAACCACTCAACCCTACTCAAACCTAACTCAATCCATGCCTACCAACCTGAACCATGCCTATAACCAACTGACTAAACTGACTCAATCCATGCCTATAAACTCTCATCCATGCCTAAATAACCTGACTCGATCCATGCCTAAAAACTCAATCCATGCCTATAACGACTCCATGCCTAAACCTAACTGACTCAATCCATGCCTAAAATGACTCCATGCCATGCCTCAAACCTAACTCGATCCATGCCTGACTAACTCGATCCATGCCTAAACTAACTGACTAATCGATCCATGCCTACCAACCTAAATCCATGCCTAATGCCTAATATCACCTAATATCATCCATATCAAAAATCATATCTCATAAACACATCAACAAATCAAATCATAGCATGTATCTCATCATATAAATAAATCAATGTGTATCTCAAATATACATGGCTATCTCATCATGTCCATCATCTCAAAATCATCGGCACGTAGGCCGATATACAATACAAAATGTCATCGCATGCAGCTCAGGTCGGTATATATATAAAACAAAATAATGAATCAATACAAAATCTCTTGCACGCAGGTGGTATATGCTCAAAAAATATACAAAATCACTCATACATCTCTCATCTCTCTTTCATCTCTCGCATGTAGGCCGGTATGTGATCAAAAAATATAAATATATCACAAATATAATCTATCACAAAAAAATACATCATAAAAATCAGGTGACCGCATATAGGCATCTCGGTGGATGTCCTCCATCTCTGTATCACCTGTACCCTCGGCCTCCTGGGTCCCTGTTGGTGCCTCAACTAGAGCTGGTCTCCGTGTGCTTGGTAGCCTCTGCCTGATCGGGCCTCGAGCTCGCTGACCCCCTGTGCTCTCCACACTGTGAGTGTGGGATCTCATCCTCTCACTGGACACCTGTTGTGCCCTGTACTTGGCATAGGATATGAAGTCTATCCAGCTGCCGCCATCAGCTGGTCTTGATAGTATCTAGCCTCACCTAGGGCATCCCGTAACCTAGATATAGGCATGGTCTGTGGTGGTCCCATAGGTCTCGGCCCCTGTACCTACCCTGTGGGACCCTGCCCTGCCTGACCTGTGAACTGGGACCTACTCCGGTGCTGTGGTGGTGCCCCCTGCCCCTGTGCCTATATCTGGGCCTGTAAGACCCCAATCTATGCCTGGGCTGTGGCCAACTAGCCCTGTAAACCTACCACCTGAGCCTGTAAGGCTACCACCTGACCATCCCCCTCCTCTCCATCTCCATCTCCTCCAGCCATCTGGGCCTATAGACTGGCCACCTGTATGTGTAGCTCTGCTACCTCCACCTCTAAGCCCTCCAGTTGTGTCTATAGTATACCCAACTGGGTAATCAATGTAGCTACCTACCCCCGTGTAGGCATCTCTCTACACCACTGTAATGGTAGCTAGATCTGGTTTCCCTGGTCTGGGTGGTATGGCTCATAACACCCAGCCACCCACCACTACATCTGTACTCTACTCTGTCTGTGCATCGGCGTCATCTATCCACCGGTCCACTACCTACTCCTCCTACCTGTGGGCACTGTAGGCTATGGTAGAGGTAAGGGCCTCTCCACGTCATCTCTCTGATACTGTGGGAAGGGTGGAGGAATGTCTTGTACTAGCCCGAACTCTGACTCGGACTCTGTCTACCGGGATCATCTCATCTCTCCCGACACGGTGACCCTGTATCCATCTCTCTAGCTGGAGCTCAGCTAGCTCCTCATGCATATGCCTATATGAGGGGAATCCCACATATGGCCTCCATATAATGTCCACTCAGAAACCCCTCCAAGTAACTACCGAAATGGCCACATCATGTGTGGGCCTCTCAGATCTCTCTCCTATCACCGGCACCCATCTCCTATACCCCACCCACACAAATCATGTTGGGAATGCATCTACTCGGGGCATCCCTATAGGACACACACAAACTATGTGCTCATGTGCCGTAGTGCCCAAAAGTGTAAAAAAATGTACAACAAAAGCTAAACACGCACGCAACCACCCATATGCCCACAACTCCTATATGTTGCACCAAGAATGTTGGTGCCAGGAAAAGTGGGTCTCATCCACCATCATGTCATGGAGTACCCCCATCAGTGATCGGGGGAAACCATCCACCCTCTCTGCATCTGGCAGTGCATAGCAGCACACTACCTCCATCAACAAAACCACTAGCCTCGTCTCCTCCGGATGGGCTAGGTACATCTCTCCATAGCTCAAGCTGGCACTATGGAATCTAGATCGGCCATCCCCTCTCCAAAAATAGTCACAATCAGCTCCTCGGAGGCCTCGGAGGAGATAGAATAAACTGGGCACCCAATATGGGTAGCCACGAAGAATCTGGAACATGTCCTCAGGGTGATAGTCATCTCACCCATCGGTAGGTGGAACGTGTTGGTCATGGAGTCCCATCTATCGATGAGCATGACCATCAAATTGGGCTGCCGAACTACATGTCTATAGTAATGAAAACCCCACTCAAGCCCACTACCTCCACATGTTGTAGCTCCAGGGGTCGGGGTCTGTCACCTTGCACACTATCACCTATCACTAGTAGAGGTGGAACCCTATCCCGCATATGTAGTTGTGCTCTCCCCTACATCCAATACAAACAAACATTAATTTACATGTATCAATCCATATTCAACCATTATCATTTTCCTATACCCTATTTTCACCCTACCCATCTCAACTACCTAGCCCACATCACTTTTGGACCCTTGTGCCCAATAATCCAGTACCGGTTCATCCTAACCGACCCTCGGTCACCCTTTTAATCGGCATCGGTCACCTATTTGGTGACCGACGGTTCCGATACCTTACCGTTCCTTCCCTTACCGACCCCGGTCACCCCTTAACTGGCATCGGTCACCTGTTTGGTGACCGATACCAGTTCCCACCTAATGCGACATTGGCCCAACTTTGACCTGATGTCGGTCCGTCATCATGGAAAAATCCCATGATTTCCCAAAACCCCCTCTCTAAAAAACCTCCCCCTGCCCCTTTTACCCCCCTACAATGACCTAAACTACCCTTGGACCTCCACCCACCACCCCTATCCCATTTATTACCCTCCCCATTCCTCCTTTTACCCAATATTCCCCCATTCCCAAATTTAATTTACCCACCCACCCAAAAAAAAAAACAAAACCAAAACCCTAAACAACAATAAAATAATCCTCTAATCTATCAAATCAAATATATGTAGAGTAGAGTGCTTACTCCTCATCATCACTACATCACCATCTGTGGCATGTCTGTCACTTGGCCACTTTATTGGTGGCCCACCCGATCCCTCTCTCGGCCTCGCCATCACCGAATATACTACCCAACCTCTCACCAATCGAATCCCTCAATGATCCTGTGGACCCGTTGCTCACCAACCAATCACTCATCGATCACACCACCAACTCACTATTCCATTTTCATTTGTTTAGACACTTTTCTCTCTTTTCTCTTTTTTTTTCATTTTCTCACTTCACAAAATAACAAATGAATAACAAAAAAATGTGGATTTTTTGTTTTTATAACAAACCCTAACCTAACGACATCGGTTACCCTTGACCAGCATCGGTCGCATGTGCCCTACCTAACCATCATCGGTTTACCTATACCGACGTCGGTTATCCATGACCGGCATCGGTCACCCTCACCTACACATTGCCCTAAATTTTACCCTTTTACCCTACCCCTACCTTTTTTTTTTTACCTCACCCAACCTTCACCCTGATCATTTACCTCACCCCACCTTTACCCTACCCATTTACCTCACCTTTCTGACCTCATCATTTACTACCTCCCTTTTTCCTCCTTTGGGGACTCATTATTTTACCCCTACCTTGGCCTTACCCATGCCGTGACCTAGATATTTGGACTGGACCATCACTAGTGACCTTTGACCTCATGTGTTCACTATACCTTGCGGCATTATTACTGTGTTGTTGACCTAATGACCTTACCTAGCCTATTTGCCATGACCATTTATCCTGACCCTACCTTTGGTGTACCGGAACATACCTAAATGTTCCTGCACCTAACCTACGTTGTGTTTCCTGACCATATCCTATACCTTGGATACCGGAATCACTTCAACCTTGTTTGGATAAACCTATCGACCTTAGATGATGTAGAGTTTTCCTACTCTTCAACAGTAGTGTTATAGTTTATACATGTGTGTGTGTGCATTTTGATTGTTGCTACCTTTGACCCTGACCCATTACCTAGATTACCCGAGTAGACCTTTTTCCCTTTTCCCCCCATTACCCACCTACCTTTTTTCTCACATTTACCTTTTATCAAACCACTCACCGATTCTTACCTTGGCCTCGTCAGTTCTTGGTTTGAGGGGGATCACCTTCACCCACACATGGGGCAACCACATCTTATTTTTTTGTTAGCGTCGCTTACTAATACAAGCTACACAACAAAAAGGGCAAAATGTAGACACTAAAATTAGGTCACACTCCCCTTTGGTCCCTCGACAAATAAGCACCCTTCATCACATTCACCTAGCCATGGCCCCCTTTCACCCCACTAATATTAATTTAATTAATTTAATTAAATTAATTCATTATCCTCACTATATTTATTATTTAAATATCTTAATTTAAATAATATCCACACATACACTTCACCTAGACACCTCACCAAGCCAACTCACCCTAAAACCTATTCTTAGTAAGTTGCCATAACTAACTAAGACTTACCTAAACCCTAAAAATCAATGCCTACATTCTCTCTAACCACATTCCCGCATGCTTACAAGAAGCTCCTAGTCTAATCCATGGGTTAATGACATGAGATCCGAGGAAATCAAGAGGATCTCCCTAGTTTAGTAAACCTAGGAAATCCCACCTTGACCGACGCTGGTTACCCCTAACCATCGCGGTTAAGCCGGAACCATCGGTTACCCTTTTAACCCCAAAACAACCTTATTCTCAAGGTTGGCAGAAGGTTGGAAAAAGATTGGAAAAGTTGGTGAACATTAGCACATTCTAGAGAGATATCACATCTTTTGAGAGTGAAATTTCAGTGAGAACATGCATGCAAGGAAGGAGATCAAGCATCTTTTCCTGCACAACCATCCCAACAATGATCTGATCTAACCAAGCAAAGAGGAATGTACATGCAGCCCATGCAGAAGCTTTCCTTTAGTTGGTGATCACCTGCAGCCTTCAAACCTCTCATCAGCACCTCCATCCCTCACTCACAGGCATCCAGACAGAATCCAAGTAAGTAAATGTTATACTTCTCTGGTTCATTCCATTTCATCATTATATTATCATCTATTGTTTACCTAGCCACCCATTGACCTCCTCCAACACTCACCCCTCCATATACCCATTAAAACCTCACCAAATCCTACCCAAATCACCCAATACCTCATCCCGACCAACCAAAGTCCTTTGTGTAATCACAAAGGAGACCTAAATCTCATTTTGTGGCATTCCAGTTTTCCACAGTAACCGGCACCGGTTACACCTAACCACCATCGGTCACCCTTAACCGACATCGGTCTCTGTATTTTCCCATACAACCTAGAATAGTGACCTACCCACCTAATTCCCTCTCACCCTCATTCACCTGTGATCTACCTGAGACCTCTGTCAGACACGCGAGACCCAGAACTAGTTACTTGACCTTTGGATCCTATTCTAACCTAGCCTGTTAGATTAGATCTATTTCTTATTGTGTTTTAAGTGAGATACCTAAATCATTTCAAATTACAATAGGTTTTACCTTATTTACCACATTAAATTGTTTAAAATAGTGGACTGACAACCATCTAGGAAGTATCACACTTCCCGGATTCATTGTGTCTAAATTTTCTTGTAGCGTTGCAATTATTCATTTGGAGAATATTTTATAACAGAAAATCCAACCATTGAAAGATTCTACAAGTATAATACTTCAGCAATCTTATCATTGAGGTTTGTAAGAAAGACTATAAGAGTGCTATTTTAAGAATATGCATTGATGACTTCATTAACAACCTTCAACCACTCCATAACATCTATAAAAATAGGTCATATCCTTTGTAATGATCCCGGAAGCTTTGTAACAAAACTCTACCAATTTTCTATTTGATATCTGCATATTGAAAAGCCTTCCTTGTGTCTAAATTTGCTTGTAGCATTGCCACTTCTTCATTTGGAGAATAGTTTAGAGCACCCATAATCCAACCATTCAAATATTCTACAAGTATAATACTTCAGCAATCTTATCATTGAGGTTTGCAAGAAAGACTATAAAAGAGGTTTGTTTTTTGTTATTTACTTACTTCGCTTTTGTTTGTAGTTTTTCTCTACTTACAAGGACAACAAAGAATGGTTGTTAATTCTTGGATAAAAAAATTTCAAATATGGACAAGAAATTATAGAAGCCGTCGAATTCCATGATGACATTGAAACAAATAACCTATCAATTAAAAGGATGAGCAATGAGTTTGAAATGAACGTACTTAATCGGAAGATGACTTTAGAAGCATTAAGTGAATTAAATAAGGTTGATACAAATACTCTCATCAATGAGAAAGTGATTGAGGAATGGGATAGGCACTATGAATATTACAATGCCATCAAGTTCCATGTCCATATTTTGGGTAAAACAATAGAGAAATTGTAGGAAACAAGAAGAGAAGGGATATACACCACCTTTGATATCGGCAATGAAATTGCTAAACTACCTTGTATGTTCCATAATGAAGATATAAATGCGCTACCAGCTAGCACCATTTTTGTGGAATTTAAAATATTATTCAAAGGGGATTCAAGATCTAAAAAAACTCTTTATTTACAATCAATTGAAAAGTTGGTGCTATATAAAAAAATTAGATAGTTGAGAAATATTGTGAAAAGAGTTCAAAATCTTCAGGAAAGTTGATCAATGTGGGTGATACATATGAAGTACTTAATCAATATTTATGTAGGCTAGATGAAAATGTTGTTTAAGAAATGATAAAGATATATCATGGCTGATGATAGAGGCAAAGTTCCATGGAATCGAGGTCATTGGTATCTCGACTAATCAAAATCCGCACAAGGAAAAATGTGATAAGGAAGTAAGTTTAATTTTTTTGTGCATCACAACCTTTCTCAAATATGTGATTTTCTAAGATGTTTTTACATTTTGCCATAAAATATATAAATTGACTCAATCATTTTGTACGTGAACTAGTCAATATGTATTTAACATGGTCAAATTTTCAAGGTGGAATAAGTCTAGAAGTGTAAATCAAGTTGATTTATTACTTTCTATTTTTAGTATTGGGAATTAGTCAAAAGGTGCAGTTGTCCCTATTTTCACTCACTCTCTTTTTCTATAAATTTAAGAATTCCCAAAGCATTCGGTACTTTTACATGTGGTAGCAAGGACTTTTTACAATTGGAGTAAAAGTATTTTTTGTAATTTTATGAGAAGAAAAGAAGCTTTGTATTCTATTTTTGATAGTAAAGGAATAAAGAGATCAAAACTTTAAAAATTTGTGTTGAGGTTAATCTTGATATTATGTTATTGTTCTTATGTTCAATTCATTGTGCTTCCTTGTAATCATAGAAATTTGTTATTAAGTATTTGTCAAATTCATTATTGTTATTCTCAACTTGTGTGAGTAGATTAGGATCCACATTTTCCATTCCAAAGCACAAGTCCCTCTCTCTCTAACCTTCTCTCGAGAACTACCTCCCTCTATTTTCTAATTCATTTTATTACGAAATGAAATATACCGGGATGATATCCCACCTCCATGAATATATTAGTGAATATATTGTAAATATTCCTTCATTTTTCTTAGATTAGCAATAAACAAGGTGTCTCCCCTTATTCGAGGAGGAACTTTGTCCCACATGTTTTTATTGAACACCATATTTAGTCTTTAATAAAATATCCAACTAACAGGACTCAATCCTTGTTTTTTCATATGTATCCACCATTGTATATTGTTTCCACTCTAATCATGAACAATATTAGATGATCTCCATTGTCATATGAAAATTGTCCTCAACATTTAGTCATTTTGGCGTAGCTAGTTTTTCACTAATGCAATTTTGCAGCCCTTTTACTAATGATTGGTGATAGTATGATGAATGTCCTCCATCTCTATTTCCTCCATCCTATAGTATGTTGTCACTCAATCATTCAAATGGTGCATGAATCTTGATTGCATGTTGCTTGTAGGAGAAGATAGCCCCCCTCATTTTGACATATATATGGGACATTGAGATCTAATGAAAATGCATTTATAAGGAATTATATTTTTATTTTTTAACACTTTGAATTTACGATGGCATACATATTTGAGTTTAATGATCATTAAAAACTTTTGATACATTTATAATAAGTAGATATATGATTTATGAAGATACTCACTTACACCGGAATCAATGTCATTGATTAACTCTAATAAGACTATTATTAGAACTAGGACAAAAATGGACTAAACAAAAACTCTAGTGAGATGTGATACAAAAACAATGTTGAATAACTAGAAGATAATACTAATGGACAAATTATTTTTTAAACACATAACATTACACTTTTCACTATAATTATAAAATGACACAAAATAGTATTAAAACTTGTGAATAGGCTTGATGCCTATAAACAAGATTTAAATTATAAAAGTAGAAATTTCAAAAACAAAACTAATTATCCGTATGAAATTTCATTGTCTTTAAACCACATATATATGATAGTTCAAATGGTCATGCATGGTAAACAAATAGACAATATAAATTAAACACCAATGTAATGAATCCTCTCTCATCTATGTGAAATGTTGAGCCAAAAATAATACAAAGCATGGGTGGGTCATATAAAAGGATGCAATGCCATGTGACGTCGTTGATGCAATCCTGTGATGCACATTCCATTTGAAAAAATGAGTTTTTCAACATAATTTAGTGATGAAACCAAATGTCGAGGCATTATGTTTATATGATGCAAATTTTTTTGCTTTTCATTGGTGGAGAATGTGGATAAAATATAAATAATAAATAAAGTGCCATCAAAACAAAACATTGTCATTTTGATGCAAGTTGTAAAGGCATGCCTTGATATAAATAAGTTGATGCAAGTTGTGAAGGAATTCCTTGATACAAACCAGTTGATGCAAGTTGTGAAGGTATACTTTGATGCAAACTTGGTGGCTGATGCAAAAGTTGTGAAGGAATACCTTAGTACCTTGAGAATAAATTTCTAATTAAATGAATTGTTATAGAGAAATGCAATATTGAAATTGATGCATACAATACAAATTGGATATGATATTATAGAACCGTACAACCTAGTAGTATGACCAAAAAAAACTAAACTAGTCACAAAATATGTACGAATGAGTCCCAAAAGATCTAGCTTTATCAATGTGGGTTGTAGAGAGTCTAGGAACTTGCAAAATAAATGTGAAGCCAAAACCTAAATCTATACAACTAAAAACAACTATCCCTATAAATTCTTATTAAATAATTTATTTTCATATCCTATGGTGTGATGCATACTACAATGATCCCATTTTTTCTTAATATTTCATCATACAAAACCACTCTATACCAAATCTAGATATTGCCTAAGCTTACACAAGATAATAACACAATTGACACTTAGTAATAAACTTCTACACAACAATTTTAACTTCTTCATTATACTTCATATATCTTTGATTCCGTGTAGAGAGTTACATATAAATAGTGTAATTTTCTCTTACAAAGGATTCAACACTTATCAACTTTAACCATTCATATCTAATGATAGTATGAGTTACAACTCACCCATAATCACATTCTAACTATAGAATGTAATGTTTTGTAGAATTTCTCTCAAACCTCATACATTATTACAAAAATCTATTTAAGTTGTTATTAAAACTCATCACACCACATATAAATTTAATAACATGTGAACACTAACATGATGTTCCTAATGAGACACCCTTCATTATAATGGTGCATAAGATTTGAAAATTGAATTGGAATGAAGTACTCATACCCCCACATTTTATTCCAAAATGTAGTAAAACTCTACTCTAGATGTGCATTTTGTCCATGAACCTTATATCAAAAAATTAAAAATTTATATATTCCAATAATTTATGAATTTACTACTAAAAAACTACATGGGAAAAAAATCTCCATCAAGGCCTTAATGTCGGCAGTTCCATCCCTTATTAGGCATTTCTCCCTATGTAAATTCTGATCATAATCTATATTTGTTCTTATTCCCAAGTATTTTTACACTTTCATTTTTTTCTTAAAGTTTTTGTTTTATCTTTGTGCAATTTGCATGGATATCCATGTAATGATCCCACCAATGCCCCCTCTCTTTAGGTGAGTGTGATGGTCAATAAATCATTCAACTTAATATAAGTGAAGTGTGTCCATGTGAAACATAGCATATAGTCAACATTGGATCACATTGAAGATTGATTGTAGGTGTCCATCGTAGGGATTTTGTCCCTATAAAATATTTCATGGTAGGAACCATGGCATAAGGAGATAGTAATAAAGCATACAAGTATATAAACATAGAATCATACAAGCATATAATCACATAAGTACATCAATCAATGTCCCATATATTAGTCATAGAAAAGGCTAAGAGCTAGATACAAGGACATAATTATGTTGCACACAAAAGAAATCATGAGAAAATTCAATAAAGGTGGCAAAAATGACACCAAAGTGTCATACACACATGCATATAAAATTTCATAGGATGCATAGAGGGATAATAAACATACAAGCAAGCGAATAAAATAGTATATAGTAGCTCAAAGGTAAATAGATCAAGAGTTAATATTTCTACTCAAGGCCCATTTTTCATTTCAAACCGTGATTTTTCCTAGACATTTTTCACTCGAGCTTTGAATACCACCTCAAAATTGCTCATCAGACTTCTGGATAGTGATAGATTCAACCATGCCACCAAGACGAGGAGGTAAGCCCCGATTTTAATCATTTTTTTGCATTTTAGGTTTTTTTTTTTGCATTTTCATGGGTTTTTTGAAATGTTTGTTTATGTATACAATTTTCTTGTTTTATCAGTTGGTTTGGCATGTATACAATTTTCTTGTTTTATCAGTTGGTCGGCAAGCTCAAAATCATGTGCAAACCATCAAAACATTCCTCAAAACCCACCGAACATTCCTCAAAACCCTCCGAACATTCCTCAAAACCCTCCTCCAAACATAGATCCGCCTCCTGTGGCTCCTTCTGTCCCCACTGAGCCAACAGGAACACAAGATAATATCATTGGAAGAATCCGAGAAAATAAAATTGTCATTGAGAACCTAATTCAAACTATAAGACAAAATCATGCTACAAATCCATCCCGCATGACTTTAGCCAATACATTGCAAACATTGATTGGTGAAGTCGAGTCCGCAACCAACCAAATACATAGATGGAATACCTTTAGAGGTGACTGTAGGTGGTGGTATGGATAAACTATCCCATGCGGCCGTAAAAGACAAAAAATTGGAAAAGACCTCATTTGTGCATTATTTACCGACCCTAGAACCAATGCCCCCCGCAGTTACTTGCAAATGGTTCCCAATCCATTGGTGCCATGATGACCGAATCAAAAACAATTTTTGGGACCGATGGTGGATGGTTTTTTATTATCCACCATGCAACAACAATGAGGTTCCTCTTTATTTTTTGAAGAAATTATATTGCGAGTTCGTGCTCAATGAGGTCCCAAATTATTTTGACTTTTCTGACTTTTTTGGTCGAGGAGGTGGCTCTGCACAGAGTAGACCTGGTGCACACATAGGTCAACCTAGGATCCCCCATGCCCCAAAACCCCCACTGCCTTCAGTTATCCCTCCTACAGTGAAGGAGGTTGTGGAGATTGATACATTGCATGCATTGAGGGAGCTCACTGACACTCTGACCCAACATAGTGACCAGATTGCATCTGGTGATGTTGGTGGAGTGCTGCTTCTAGCGCACCACACCACTGTGGATCATGTGGTGCCGTATGCACTGCGGGTGAGACATCATTTGCTGGTTCACAAGGATTTCTTTTCTATAGATGAGATGCTGGGGAATGTTTTTGGAACTGGTGCCACTGATATTGGTCTTTCACAGGTAAATTTCAAATAAAATATATATATATATATATATATATACAATAGTTTAATTCACATGTTTGATATATATATATATATATATATATATATATATGATTGTACGTCATGTACATACATGTAAAAAACTAATTTTTTATTTTATTTTAAATAGCAAGAGCCGGTGAAGGAAACATCCAGCGTCGACATGCTAGCTACTGCAGTTGGGCGTGTTTCAAACGTAAGTTTCAAGTTATACAAACTTACATTTTTAATTTCATTTGATTGCACTAGATTATTATTATAATGTTTCACGTGTATGTTGTACATATTAATATTTTTCTCTTTTATACACAGGAGCCCTGGGCGGGTCATCATCTCGCTCTGGGAACCGAGGCTACGGCACGCCTCACATGAGTTTTTACGCAGTTAGTAAATCTCTTTACACTTTGTTTCTAATTACTGGAAGTTCACGTGGATTACATGCTTTGGACCTCTGTTATGTGGTGCACAATCATGTAGATTTTAATATTGATTTGTACATGTTTTTTGTATAGCTTATGACTGCTAGAGAGACTCCTCCATATATGCAGATCGTGGAGGCTGTTGAGATATCGCCACAAGATCTCTGCAGATCCACTAATTGAGGTACAATTTTTCAAATTTGTTAAATTTTGGAGGTTCATTATTTCTTATTACTTAAATCTACAATATCAAATTTTGTATGTATATGTGAAATATTTAATTTGAAAATTAATTATTTGTATGTAGCTTACCCTCGTGAGTCTATTGTTGTCCCCGATGATGTCAACAACAAATTGATAGGGATCATGACATTGCGGTAAGATTTCACATGCATTTTAACTAAATTGTACAAGTTTCTAAATTTTGAATGTATTTTAAAATTTTGGGTGTTAAAAACTTGTTGTTTATGAATGTGCAAAGTTAGGTTGCAGCATGCTTAGAGACACCTAGACCACATGGATGAAATCCAGTAGTGGCATCTCCTCCACTACATCCCCTGTGTCGTGGACGTGCTACTTCTAAAGCAGGGAAGAGAGGGAAGATGTTTCATGAGTAGATTCATAGTCCACTGGATGGATGTACATATATATATATATATGGGCCATCTCGGTCCTAGTGAACATGTTTCTTCATATAGTCCATTAGTATATATATAGCCTTTTATGACCGCATGTGGTCCCATATGTACATTATGACACACTTAGTTCGAGATGTACACATACATTATGAACTTATATATATATATTTTCAGAGACGTGCATCTGGAGCACACTTTGTTTGATTCTTATATATCCATGTGTGTTGGTTTTCATAACGATAAATCTGAACTATATATGTTTGATTTGATTTCATTGCATGTATGATATCCTTCTATGTATGTTTTCATAACCATTTAAATTAGTTCTCTGATATGTACATGTTTGATTTAAATATTTAATCATGTCTTCTTGTATTTGGATTGAGATGAATTTTTTCATTAGATTAGGTATTTTCATATGGTTTCCTGCTTCAAATTTCAAGTGTTTTCGATCTCTAGAATTGCAAGGATCTAAAAAGGCAAGTTTTTTCTCTGAAATTTTAAATGGGATGCTATAAAAAATTAGGGTACCAATGGAAAATATTTTTAGATCATCTTCAAGGAGTTCATGAGTAGAAGTTATGGCAAAATTGCAGGGGAAATGGAGCAAAAATGAAGGAGATATGAGCAAAAATGTGATTTTTGCAATAGGGTTTCTTGAAAATTTAGAAAGATAACTAAATATACTAAAGAACAATGAAGGAAAAGGAAATATTAAAAAGGGATTAAAAATGGCTAAGTGTATGTTTATACTCACCTCTTAACATTAACCTAGCTAACTCACCTTCTAACTCATCCTTGACCATTCTGGATTAACCCGGGTTACATGGCATGACAGGGTAGGGTTACAAGCCTTAAGTGACAAAGGGACTTAAAGGGGTGATAATGTGAGAAGGGGTTAAGTATTCATGAGAGGGGGCAACATAATCAAGGGGTGCTGAGGAATTGAATACCTAGTGAGAATGTTACAAGCCTTAAGTGACGAAAGGGAGAGATTTCATGTGGTGGTGCATTCTGATGTCCCAAGTTGAAAAGGGTAAAAATTTGACAGTAAGCCCTTATTAGTATTCTTAGGTTCCACCCATCACATGAAGAATCCTCCTCTAATGAAGAATCAACTCATGTCTTCCTCCGTGGAAGATCTTGAATGATGAGGCTTTTCCATAGACCATCTTGTTGAATCTGGAAACTACAAATGAAACTTTCTCATCTTCCAAGATGTTCACATGCTCCAATGTGTTGAGTCAATTCTCAGGAATGGCATTGATATTTCCACATTGACTAAAATATTTTTCATTTAACTCTTCATAGGATTCTAGAGATATAACCTATGATCTCTACAAGGGCTGAACTAAAACTTATTGACTATTGAAGGAAAGGGTCACAAATATTTTCCTGAACCAATTCTTAAAATTTGAATCCTCAAGATCTTCATGTGGAATTATTCTCCCTGAGAGGAGTACCAAGCTCATGCATTCTTGTGCCAAGATCTTCCAAAAATTTTGATACATTCTCCTCATGGGATTCAAAATCAGAAATGGCTTCTTTTAGAGCATCAAACCTCTAGGTGATGGTATGGGACAAAATGTCATACAAGTTCTCTGAGTCAGATGAAAACACACCTGAGCTCACCAAGGAATGAGAATCAAAATTATTCATCTCACTCGCAAATGGGAGATTATTTTCCCAATGGAATTTCTCTTTCTTGATCTCAACTCTATTCCTATTGATTTTCAAAAATATGACCAAGAACAATCTAAACAAAGAGATAATCTCAGGAAATAGATCATGTTCCCTTTTTCAAGGATCATGCTCACCCAATGGTCACATGTCCTTCTTTGCAGTATGAATGCTTGATCTTGCTTGTTGGACTGGGGGGTTGAAGTTTCAGATGGGAGACATTGCTTCAATTTGAGGCAGAGATGATTAATCTCATGCAATCAATGATGGCACTTATGAATAAAAGGTCCTCACACATGTGTTCCCTTAATTGTTTGATGATTTACTTATACTCCTAATTTTGTGTCTAGTGATATGTGATGAAGAATCCTATTACAATGCAAAAATAATGAGCATGTAAGCACATACATAGTGGGGCAAGCAGAGGATGGAGAGAGATCACCACAACAACATAGCTCAAGAGAGAAAAGCAAGGATAGTGATGAAGCAGGTCTAAGAGGACAGAGGCAAGTCCAAAGAGAACAAGAGAGATGGAAGGTAAACAAGTGACATTGAATGTTTTGAGTCCTAGGAAATGAACGGAGGTGAGGAGTGAGAAGTCATGCCTCAGACATCGTGGCACCAAACCGACTACGCCAGACACATCGGGTGGCTAGGTGAATGCTAGAGGAGGTGGTGTTTTGGTGCGTGACAAGGTCGTTGCTTCCGGCTACTTCTGTTTGGGCGTAGTCCCTTAAGAGCCCTGAGACCAAAATATCATTCAACTTCGACGGTGACTACTGACTCCGTGGCACCTAGAGATGGCTCATCTAATCGACACCTTGGTGTAGGGACCTCTACAAAATCCTCTCTCTTGGCTTTTTTTTCCTTCTCATTTGGTGCTCTCGCTGCCCTATTGTTTGCAAAACGCGTGAAATAGTGCAAGTTGGAGCCAAGTGATTGGTTGTCAAATGCTATATTTTGCAAACAGTGGGTCATGGCACCAAACCAACTATACCGCACATCCTGGGGTGGCTAGGTGAATGCTAGAGGAGGTGGTGTTTTTTTGGTGTGCGACAAGGTCGTTGCTTCCGGCTACTTTGTTCGGGCGTAGTCCCTTAAGAGCCCTGAGACCAAAATATCGTTCAACTTCGACAGGTGACTACTCAGACTCTGTGGCACCTAGAGATGGCTCATCTCTAATCCAACACCTTGGTGTAGGGACCCTCTACAAAATCCTCTCTGGTTTTTTTTTTCCTTCTCATTTTGGTGCTCTCGCTGCCTATTGTTTGCAAACGCGTGAAATAGTGCATTGAGCCAGTGATTGTGTCAAACGCTATATTTTGCAAACGGGGGGGTCATGGCACCAAACGACTACATGCCGATGCACATCGGGGTGGCTAGGTGAATGCTAGAGGAGGTGTGTTTTTGTGCGTGACAAGGTCGTCGCTTCCGGCTACTTTGTTCGGGCGTAGTCCCTTAAGAGCCCCGAGACCAAAATATCGCTCAACTTCGACGGTGACTACTCGGACTCCATGGCACCTAGAGATGGCTGTCTAATCCAAAACCCAGCTAGTAGGACCCTCTACAAAATCCTCTCTAGTTTTTTTTCCTTCTCATTTTGGTGCTCTCGCTGCCCTATTGTTTGCAAACGCGTGAAAATAGTGCAATTGAGCTGAGCCAAGTGATTGGTGTCAAAACGCTATATTTTGCAAACGGTGGGTCATGGCACCAAAACAACTACGCACACATCTGGGTGGCTAGGTGAATGCTAGAGGAGGTGTGTTTTGTGTGCGTGACAAGGTCGTTGCTTCCAGGCTACTTTTGGGCGTAGTCCCTTAAGAGCCCTGAGACCAAAATATCGTTCAACTTCGACGGGTGACTACTCAGACTCCGTGGCACCTAGAGATGGCTCATCTAATCCAACACCTCAAGTGTAGGGACCCTCTACAAAATCCTCTCTCATTTTTTTCCTTCTCATTTTGGTGCTCTCGCTGCCCTATTGTTTGCAAACGTGTGAAATAGTGTAGTTGGAGCCAGTGATTGGTTGTCAAATGCTATATTTTGCAAACGGTGGGTCGTGGCACCAAACCGACTACTACCACGACATCCGGGTGGCTAGGTGAATGCTAGAGGAGGTGGTGTTTTGGTGCGCGACAAGGTTGTTCGGGCTACTTCATTTGGGCGTAGTCCCTTAAGAGCCCTGAGACCAAAATATCATTCAACTTCGACGGGTGACTACTGACTCCGTGGCACCTAGAGATGCCTATCCGATCCAACACCTCAATGTAGGGACCCTCTACAAAATCTCTCTCTCATTTTTTTTTCCTTCTCGGTGCTCTCGCTGCCCTATTGTTTGCAAACGCACGAAATGAAATAGTGCAAGTGAGCCAGTGATTGGTCATTCAAATGCTATATTTTGCAAATGGTGGGTCATGGCACCAAACCGACTATGCCGCACATCCGGGGTGGCTAGGTGAATGCTAGAGAGGAGGTGTTTTGGTGCGTGACAAGGTCATTGTTCGCTTTCCGGCTACTTTTGGGCGTAGTCCCTTAAGAGCCCTGAGACCAAAATATCGTTCAACTTCGACGGGTGACTACTCAGACTCCGTGGCACCTAGAGATGGCTCATCTGATCCAACACCTCAAAGTGTAGGGACCCTCTACAAAATCCTCTCTGGTTTTTTCCTTCTCATTTGGTGCTCTCGCTGCCCTATTGTTTGCAAATGCGTGAAATAGTGTAGTTGAGCAATGATTGGTTGTCAAATGCTATATTTTGCAAACGGTGGGTCATGGCACCAAACCGACTACGCCGACACATGTCCGGGGTGGCTAGGTGAATGCTAGAGGAGGTGGTTTTGTGCGTGACAAGGTCGTTGCTTCCTGGCTACTTCTTGGGCGTAGTCCCTTAAGAGCCCCGAGACCAAAATATCATTCAACTTCGACGGGGTGACTACTCGGACCCGTGGCACCTAGAGATGCCTCGTCTCGATCCGACACCTTGTAGGGACCCTCTACAATATCCTCTCTCAGTTTTTTTCCTTCTCATTTTGGTGCTCTCTGCCCTATTGCCCTATTGTTTACAAACGCGTGAAATAGTAGTTAGAGCCAAAGTGTAAGGTCACAAATGCTATATTTTGCAAACGGTGGGTCGTGGCACCGAACCAAACCGCGACACATGTCTGGGTGGCAGGTGAATGCTAGAGGAGGTGGTGTTTTTGGTGCGACAAGGTCGTTGCTTTCGGCTACTTTTTGGGCGTAGTCCCTTAAGAGCCCTGAGACCAAAATATCGTTCAACTTCGACGGGTGACTACTCAGACTCCATGGCACCTAGAGACGTCTCGTCTGATCCGACACCTCGGCATAGGGACCCTCTACAATATCCTCTCTCAGATTTTTCCTTCCCAGATCGGTGCACACGCGTAGGTATGGTCTTGTAAACACTTGGGAGGAGTTCAAAATTTACAACATTTTCAAAATTTACAACATTTTCAAAATTTACAACTTTTTCAAAATTTACAACTTTTTCAAAATTTACAACTTTTTCAAAATTTACAACTTTTTTCAAAATTTACAACTTTTTCAAAATTTACAACTTTTTCAAAATTTACAAAATTTTCAAAATTTACAACATTTTCAAAATTTACAACTTTTTCAAAATTTACAACTTTTTCAAAATTTACAACTTTTTCAAAATTTACAACATTTTCAAAATTTACAACTTTTTCAAAATTTACAACTTTTTCAAACAATGAAAGCTTCTCTTAGCTTCGAGAATTTAAAATTCTCTACTAACAGTGCCAACCACGTGAAGGTGGAAGCTTTTCTGGCACCACTAACCTAAACATAAAAGTGTTAGTCAAAGAAATTTAAGTTTCAAATCAAAACCATATACTATCTATATATACAAAATACACAAATTTAAAATAAAATATATTCAAACTTAAATCTAGATCTTTAAACTAACAAATTTATATATATATTGAAAAGAAATTATATATACAGTACATGAGCATTGTAAATTCATTCCAATGAACCATCAGGATCGGATCTACTCGAATAGCACAAGATTGCTTCATGATCTGACTCTCGAACCTTCCAAAGAATCTTGTTATTAGGCCTTCCTCGATATCTATACAACTGAATATTTGTCGCTAGAACTAGATGAATATAAGAGTATTTTCCGTGTGTCTCAAAGTCTTCAAACACCCAAACAGAGGAGTTTTTTAATGGATACCATCAAGCCAAGTTCCAGAACTACCACTCGACCCGTAGGATACTCAATATCTTCGCCATCTATAATAGAGAAGTCAACTTCTTTCTTTCCTCGATGCAACGACATAAGAAATAGTTGTTCCTTCTTCATTGTCTTTCTGTCGCAATCGCAAACACATGTCCTACAAAAAAACAAAGGTCAACAACTCAAATTTAAATTACATATTAAAATTTCAATGGACATAACTCAATACAAAAATTAAATAAATAACCATAAATACCTTTGTCGCACCAAAATCAAAATTTCACAAAGTCCTTGGATGTTGTAACTTCATCCGCAGTAAAACAAGTCGTAATGCTCAGGAGGTTGATAACTAGAAGTGGAGTTAGAGGCCTACAAATCCATCCTTCCACCCATTCTTGTGAATCACACTCAAGCAAAGTGACAAATTCGATACAAGATGCACAAAAACATGTCAACTTTCTTGTCCATATGGCCCACGAAGTAGTGTCTCGAGCTACAAAATGAGTGCATATCACCGGGACCCAAGTGAGTGTCATACAATCCTCGTAGTTAGCAATATGTTGTTCCTCTATCAACCAAAAAATATCGTGAACCGTGGAATTTTCTTGAGAACCTCGGGCCATGTTGTCAAGACACCATTCCACTATGCTCTTTGCATCTTTTAATTTAGCACCATCTTTGTACTTCAACTCTTCTCTTGCAAGAGCTCTTTTCACACATGCCCCTGCACCATCATGCTCTCCTTTTCCATGTCCAGCCTCAGTGAAACTCCAAATATGTTGCACACCCATCTTGATGCATTCTGCTCATCCAATAAAACATTCATGCATTCTTAAACCGAGACGTGTAATTATCGACCATATATAATGTTGTTTGAAGTGGATGTCCCTATCGACAAGTTTCCATAAAATAACCGGAAACACCTTGCACAAATTCAGTAGAATGAGTACGATCATCACTGATATAAAAGTGGTACTCTCTTAAAAAAAATTGATCATTCTCTGTACTATCAGAGAATGTAGAAATGCTATATGCACAAAAATGGCAACTTGTACTGAGTTGTAATATTGCGATTGAACCTCCATTTGTGGTTGCAATGTGTAATTCTCTACAAAATCGACCACTAAAACAATAGTACCAATAGGAAATGTGTCTTTGCATAGCTTGAATTGTTCATCCAACCATCGAGCTCTATGTGTATGCCTCGCATACTCATAAACAATTTCATCCTTAAATTTTCTCAAAAATTAGAAAATGGGCATTTGTTCTAGAACTAGCTCACACCGTTTAGACTCTTTTCCATCTTTCAACTGGTATGCAACTGATTTATATTTATCAAACTCAACTAAATTATGTCCTATTGTACCTTCAATTTTCTCATGGATGTAACTTTCCAATTTAGGTAATCCGCCGCATGTACTACAACTTCCATCTAAACAATCCTGACTATAAAAAAATTGTCCAACTTCTTTTTCACAAAATATAGTAGGAATGAAATCCTGGAAGATATTGGTGGAACTTGAACACCACATTCGATAACATAGTTTCAGAATGAAAATTAGAATGAATACGTAAAAATTTAGCATAATGCATCGCAAATTCAACATGTTGCCTACAACAACAAGTGGTGCGAGCGTGGTTGATTTTCACATAGAATGGTTTCAACATTTCAAAAAAATGTTGACTAATTTTAATTTCTAGATTCTCTTGTTCAAACTTACGAAAAAATTGAGTTTGAGTCATATCTAAGAAATGCTTTGGATGTGGTTCACGATTAGTAGAACCAACTCTCCATTTTATAACATCTCTTGTATTAGGTGAAACTCTAGTGTTATCATGCCAAAATTTAATAACAACTTCTCTTATAAAGATCGTAATTATTTTTGTCCTTACGCGGTGCTCTAGCAGTAAAATGCCCAAAAATTGGCATTATTGAGTGATCAAGGATATTACATCTTTCAATTGCTTTCATTAGAGTTTTTCGATTAACTTGCAACATTCGACTTGTTCGTAATCAAACGTTGTTTTTTTATTGATTCACTTACAACACTAGTAGCAAGTACACGACGCACAATATTACTATCCCTAGTGCGCTCTCGACACCAACAAAGATGTGATATGCATCATGAAGGTTTTCAACAATTGTAGAGGTTTGACCACGTATATTAGATGTCATCAATCCTAAGGTGTTTAATGTAGGTCTCATTTTAATCAATTTCATCAAACTAACCAACAATCGACATCTTTGGGAATCATTTAAAATTTCAAAATGATTATCCCAAATTTCAAAGTGGCTTTTCTTTTCCGATTTGTCATTCGTAAAGTTTGTCGACATTGGTTTCAAAATGTTTTCATCAATTTCAATAAAAAATTAGGTTTCTTACGTAAAATCCTAGGAGGTGTTTTTGTCAAATTTTGCTTGTCTATAGTTTCAACATGAATTTCCTTATTCACATTTTCATTGTCTCCTTCAATTTCAACATTTGCTACATCATGAGTATTTAATTCTTCTTCAACATTGACAATAAAAACATCTTCATCACGAGTATTTAATTCAACTTCAACATTGACAGTAGAAACATTACCTGGTTCTTCATTGCTTACAATAGTTGGGGTTGAAGATGAACCTCTTCTTGATTCACGAAGTTTCCGCATTCGCTCAACATTTTGAATTTTGTTGGCCTCTAATTCGTTTGGTGTTTTTTTACTTAATGACTTCCTTTTTTGACTTTTTTTTGTCTCCCATGATGTTTTGCTTCCAGTGATAAGAAAAACATGTAGAAAAAGATAAAATTTCACAATAATTCATATGGTAAGGTCAGAGAGTAAAAATCACATGGTAATTCAGACATTGGGATGTGTGTAAATATGATTTATGAACCACGAGTGTGCTTTATAAACCACGATCGGTTTATAAAGCGCGCTCACAGTTTGTGTTAAAAACCATGATCGCGCTTTATAAACCATGATCGCGGATCTATCTGCCAAACCTAAGCCTCGGAAAATCTTTGTTTTTCCCCAACCAAAGCTATGGAAGGTCATTATGAAGTGTAAAAGGTCAAAAACCTCAAATCTGCTCTTCCAAAGACTTGAACCATGCTAAAAAACTGAAAACATTTCACAAAAATGGTGCCATCGCGTAGGGGAGACTCTTAGCTTCGTAGAAATATTGATTTTAAAGTGAATAGAATAAGATAAATATCATTTTATAATTTTTTACTAACAATAGGTCTTTAAGACATTTTTTCCCGTGAATGTTCATGTCTACGTTTAAGATTATAACTTTTGTTTCGCTTATCAAAATATGATAAAACTTATACCATCCCAAGCGTGGACAAATTCTATACACGTTAAAAAAAAAATATTTGATTTCGATATTTTTTGATATAGTTATGGTGGGCAAATGGAAAGCGCTCCATTTTCTAAATATTTTCAGACCACTTTCACGGAAAAAATCATAAAAAAATATTGCTCAAAAAAATACAAAATAAAATCCATCCCAAGATAGACAACTACATCTAAATTTCACCAAAGGAAAAAAAAATAACAAGATTTGGTCATCCAAAATGGGCAAACGGACTACAATCTTATAAGTTAAAAAAAAAAAAAAAAACTAAGTCATATAATTTTAAGTGTTTAATATAGCTAAACTTGTCCATTTTTTTAAAAAATTAGTATTTTAGAAACTAGATTCGAATGCTACGATTCATATTTATATAAATTTTTCTAATTTAGAAACATCTTCTCGAAAACAAATACAGACATTACAAGATTTTTATTGGAAAAAAAATAGTTTGTGCTAATATTTCTTCTAAACTCATAAACTTCGAAGGTTTCAATTCTTTAAAATACGAGTATGCATAATAAGCTATGATTATTGGTGTGATGGCATATACATTGGGGAGCACCCATGATCATTATTTAATTCTCCTTTTAATCACTTTGAGAATCATATTTGTTGATATAATGCTTACCCGAGATCATGACACTCATAACTAGCCGATGTTAGGAAGCTCATTTGAAATTGTTCAACATGCAACACCGCCTTTATCATGTATTGCAATTCTATTGTCACTATGATATCTCCATGTATTCAAGCTCTTGTTATCTCGTGGGCCTCACATGTCGGGTCCCCTTCTTAAATAACATGTGATCTCCATATTTTTAATATCATTGTGACTCGTGAGCTTGGAATAACTGTTTTTAATAAATGCGACCTCCTCTTTTCAGTGGCACGAGTCACTTACAATAGTAGTGGAGGTTTATGGCAAGGTAATTATTCTAAGAAATATCCCCACGTGGCATCTTTCAATGCGTAGTTTCATTTTCATGTTTGGGAGGTAGAGTAATATCATTCATAAAGCTCCGCATTTTGCAAACTTAATTATGATGTCTCAAAAGTCTCGTTGGTCCAACTATCGATTTGAAAAATAAAAAATCCCATATTAAAAATCTTAGCAAGGATGGGAAACATTAAGAAATTTAATAAATTAAAAAAAAGATATTACTTGAAATTTTTATTACGCATGTCTTATCAAGAATTGGGTCAATTTGAGAACCATTCAACCAAAATATAATATTTAAACTAAAAAGTTCCCTATTTGTAAGCTTGGATGGGCTAGAGGGTTGAAGGATCTCCCAAGAACACACACAAACTTTATTCCCATATTTTTTCATGGCTTTTGACATATCTTTAGAAGGTTCCCACGATGTTTGGATCTCAAACTCTACATATTAGATACAAAATCTTTGCATTTAAGGCTTGGAAGTCTCGGTGTATTTGTAAGATTGGATACACTAGAGGATCGCAAGAGGTCCTAGGTGCACAAAAAACTTTATTTCTATCTTTTTTCCATGGCTCAAATATTACTTGCACTAAAAGGTGTTTCCAAATGGAATCCTTGATGTACACTCCGAGATGCATCAGGGACAATAGAAGGTCAAAGTTTTGTGTCGGTGATTATCGAAGAATAATGTCATCAATATTGTTGTTGAGGGGAAACCTTGATCACTACCTTAAACACTAAAGAGAAATCCTAATCACAAATGTGCATGGAATCGACAACATAAGGAACCTTAAACATAATGTTCCTATATCTAACATATGTATAGTTAGGGAATCAAACATTGGTGGGAGTCTTGATGGATGTCCCTAAGGTCTCTTAGGGAAAATGGAAGGTTGAGGTTTTGTGTCGGTGGTATTTGGAAGATGTCATCGTAAGGAATTTTCTAAGGGGAGATCATGATCACTAACTTAATCACTAGAGAAACCTTAATCATAATGTTGATGAAATTGGTGATGTAAGGAACCTTAAATGTATAAGAGTTTCAAGATCTAACATATGTAGAGTTTGGGATTCAAACATATGCAAGTTTACCTTGGAAGTATTCACTATCCAAAGTATGTTACCTCAATAACATGCACACTTGTGTCCCCTTTCTCTTTCAAATGATTGACAAAAATGACATGTGGTTCATATCTCTCTTGTCCTAAGAAAGAAGTGTTTCACATAATGGTTCCACCCACTATTTTTCCCATTGGTTTACTTTTCCTCCCTCTAACTCTTTATTCTTTGCCCTCTTCTTCCTCCAATGTTTCATTTGCTTAAATTAAAATTGTTTGATACATCCCTTCAACATTTCTATCACACATTTATAGGCGATTACTTATTGGGTTAGTAGAGTGTTTAGAGACCCCGCATGTGTTAAATATGGTAATGAAATTAATTCGTATAACATATATAGAATTGTTTAATCTTCCTGCCTTGTCCCTTGGGGAAATGCTTTGCCTTACATGCTTTATTAATAATCACAATATCATTGAGTAATAAAATAGTTTACATTGTATGCATATAAATTAGACAAAAAATATAGAGTATGCATATAAACTATGATTGAAGGTTTCATGTACGATCTTTTAAGAAAAATTACATAAACGGAACATATTTGGAGCTAAAATATGTAAAACAGTTGTAAATGTGCATTGTAAAATGATTTCCACCTAGCTTGGAGTCACCATCAAAACTAAATGAATACACAATTTTTTTGGGAAGATTATAATGCCCTCTTTTATCTCTCGTCATAGCAGTAAATGCAAGCACCACATTTTAATGAAGACAAAATTGTAAAAAGAGTATATCCATCAGCGAGTGTCGTCCATCTTCCTTCTCTCATTCCATGATTAAAAACTTGCATCCACATCATTGTTTTCTGCCAACATGTCATTTAAACATCCTTGCTCTTGATGGGGCTCGTCCGGTAAGCTGAGGAACCTAAAGACCACGTGCGTTCGTAGACAAGAATATAGTCAATGTTTGACAAAATTTTGAATAAAAATAGTGTAGCGTAGTGATTGGGACATGTGTGTTGTCAGTTGGAGGTCAAGGGTTGGAATTTTGTTGAGCCTACTACGAACATACGTGATTGTTAATCTCTTCCACGGTAAGTTACCTATGTAATGCGACTGGGTAACCCAGAGCCTCAGACATTGTTTTTAGAAAACTATGACGGTTCAAGACAACCCAAAACAATGTTGTCACATTTCTTTAGTACTCGAGCTTAAAATTGAAAAGGAGCCTACAAAGTGCTACAAAAAGAGTGTAGTGTGGTTGGGTTTTGTACCTTTAACCTATTGGATTCCACCACCTCCCATCGTTTACCCCTTTAGGCATCAATTGCACTCACACGAATAATGCAAGAGAGATTGAAACGATAAAGTGGAACATTGTTAGCATATATTATTTGGGTAGGAACTATCTAATCAATGGAATAATTGTGTGACATGCAAGTATTTAATTCCCACAAATTTATTTCTAGATTTCCATTCATGTCTTTGCCTTGTCTAACAAACTGAACGTTTTCCAATACAATGAGTGTTTGTGCCTCAACTATTTCTTGTAACTATTCAAGCTTACAACTAGAAATAGGGGCTACTACACTCTACTAGAAGTAGGCATTGTGGTCAGGTCTCAAACCTAAAAAACTTGGATTTTCCTTTTATTTATTTTGGCCCCTTTAACTATAAATTACACTCGCATGAATAGGGCAGTGGAGCGCAAATAGTAGATATTCTTAGGGTTCTAACTATCAAAATTGTGAAATAGGTACAAAGCATGCAACCATTTAATTTCCATCACTTAATTTCCAACTTTCCATTCATGTCTTTATCTTTTCTACCAAATTAAACAATGTCCAATTGACGGCCTTAAATCCATAAAATATTAAATAAAGAATGCAGAGTGAGTCCGACATTTGATTTCCCTCATACGACCATTTGTTGGGTAACCTAAAAATCGACGATTCTCACCGTATTGCCTACTTCCTTATAAATACTCCAACTTAAAAAATAAAGGTGCATTGCAAAGTTCTACAAGATGTTAAAAATTTGTAAACAATCATTCATTCACTTAAGCATTATTGTTCAACTATTCCATAGGTTCTAATATATCTCTACAAACATTTGCCTCGTGTCTTACACAACACAACCTTTCTACTTCTTTTGATTTCCAAAATGTCATGTTGTTGTTTGAGGGTAGAGTATCACATTAGTTCCCATTTCCACTTACGTTGTCCTAGTACTTCTCCACCCTAATACCATTTCATCTTTTTCACTCTTCCTCTCTCATTTATTCTCTCCCAATAATTTGAGTTCTTCACTATATCCGCTTCGGCATATCCATTGTACATTTCACTTACGATTGTTAGTTGTTTTTTAGCATTCCTCCAAATTAGAATAATGGGGTTGGGTTGAAACTCGATAAAGATGTGACCATCCGTATCAACGCCACATCGACGACTTGTTTTTGAAAAATTGAATGGTTCCCAAGCATCTACTTATGTGGCCGCCATTCAACCAATTTCATAGGACACTCGACCCTAAGTCCACGGGCGGATGATCAAATGTATTATGTGGGCTTCGAAGTGGAGGTGCCATGCTCGAATCCCTAGACCAAAAAAAAGATTTAGAAATTCCAAGTAACAGTATAATTTGTTTTCTTTGATTGCTCGACGTCAGACGACGATACATGCAATGCAATGCAAGAAAACATGTGAACAACACAAATGCGATGCCTACTTCATCACATCACCATACAACACTAATCTTGGTGTGGTGGTGTGTCAGCATGGCAGGAGAGGTGTTGGTAGAAATGACATTGTTCATAAATTCTTCAAAGGTAGAAATGAAAACAAGAACCATTTAATGACGTTCTATTCAACTACATCTACTACATGTTCTAGTTTGGGTCTTTTTCAAATATATTTTAATTGGACCTTCAAGATATATGTCAAAATATCTTCCCAAATTTGTTCCCTATCAAAAAATAAATAAAAATTAATATTGCAATGAATGCACCCACCCAAATTTCTCATCCCTCAAAAATTAAAAAACTAGCAATCGCATGTGTACAATGCAATGTGAACGCCGAATGGTATAAGTTATTTGTTTTAGAGGGATAGTTATTAGTTTTTTAGTTGATGTTGATAAGGGGTGTGATTGATTTTGGTTGTGTAGAAATATAGATGAACCACTTCATTTAAAAAGTGCAAACATAAGGTCTAACCTTTAAAACAATTCAATATGCAAAAAAGTGATATAATTTACAAATCTTTGGATGGAAACAA
The DNA here is from genome assembly GCA_018340775.1 of Taxus wallichiana var. yunnanensis. Taxonomy (NCBI): domain Eukaryota; kingdom Viridiplantae; phylum Streptophyta; class Pinopsida; order Cupressales; family Taxaceae; genus Taxus; species Taxus wallichiana. The sequence continues at coordinate 640,451,331 of CM031239.1, read as the reverse complement.
CTATACATTGCATGGTTCTTTCTCAAAGCATTTGAAAACTATAGGTATTTGTATGCAGATATAATGAAGAAGACATTAAAAATGTGTTGTTTTTGGTTTACATAAAGAAGTGAGCAATAGTAAAAAGGAAAATTGAACATGTATGTTGAAAAGTGTTATTTTGTAAGTGTAGAAATATAGATGAACCACTTCTTTTAAAGGTATCATCTCTTCATTTCAAACTTGTTACAAATTCATACATATACAATTTCAAATCTTATATCATGAGTGATAGCATTTTGTGGACTATTTTATTTGAACTTAACATGAATACATGAAGGCTTCCGTGCATGTGTAGATTTTATATCATGAGTGGTAGCCATTTGTGGCCATTTTTTTGCTTTAAACATGAATACATTTGATGCCATTTTGATAGTTAATTATTTTTATCAGACACTCGATAAGGCGTGTGATTGATAGATGAAACATTACATTGAATGGTTGTATGTGTACATTTAATTTTATTATAGATTCATACATTTAAAGTTGCAAATCATATATCACAACATTAGATACATGAAGATCTCTATACACATAATGAGACATGTATACATTTGCAATATTTATATCATGAATGGTAGCCTTTTGTGGGCAATTTTATTTTCAGTAAACATGATTACATTTGATACCCTCAACACAATGCCGCTTTGGGTACAATAAGTGTTGAGTAAAGTAGTGGTGGACGTGCTATCAAAGTATAGGGTTGTATTTACAACGAGTTAAGGGATAGTAGTCTTGTATCCTCCTTTCTTCTTGCTTCAAGTGTTGGTACGTGCACCATTTTTGAGTACCTTTCGAATGAAAAAGGAGGTGAAGTGCATAGATTTGTAAGTGAGGGAACTCTAGAGAAAGTCTGTGAATGTCAGACCCTACCTTTCAGTGGTTCCAATGTTGATAGTTGCTCTATGCAAAGTAAGTCTCTGGGACTTGTGGATAGTTAATCCCCATGCCATTTTAATCAACAATTGTCTTCGATTCCCTCTCAAAACATGGGGTATCGAATATGTAACGAGTTAGAGGGATCCCAATATGGGTTGTTATATCTATCAAATTTGACTACAAAAATAAAGGTAATGATGGCGGTGGCATTAATGTGTCATAGACAATGTCGATGATTGTTCCCGTAGCACCATTCATGAGGCTCGCGTCAACCCATAAATTTGTAATAAACATGATTTTTTTTTGTTTGCACAACAAAATTTTATGTTCCAACCGATTATCATCAAGATATCTTGTTGAGGCTTACCTCTTACTTTCAACAATGGATTGGGCAATCAAAACATTCAATGATTTCAACATCTATCACTCATAACTAACAAATCTATCAATCAAGAGAAAACCATGGCCTTGGGCCTAAAAAGCATTTACCCAGTTGAGCTACAATAAGAAGATCAATAGAAAATCATAACCTTCGGCCAAAGAATTTTTACCATAAGATCAATCTTAGGATGTCAAGGTCTATTTCACCATAATTGTTCTGCTTCTATCGACCAAAAAATGAATGTAAAGCCAATACGGTTTTAACAATGATCTGATTAAAAAAACATGTCATAGGAAGAATATATCACTATAATATGCCAAAAACCTAGAAAATCTAGGCATAAAGCATGTGTAAAAATATCATGCATGCCAAGAACAGATAACATTCATGTCTAAAATCTTGTTGACCTTGTTTTTGTGTTTACGTCCATGGTTGTTTTTCCGGTGTAGCAGAGGCTCTTTCAAACGATCACCATTACGCCCCTTTTCTAGGTCTCTCTTCAAACCCATTAAAAGGGGGATCCAAACTGATAAAAATATCAATAAAAAATAGACCAGAAAAAAAAACCGCTCAAGCCCTGCAGACGATGGATATATCTCTGAAAAAAGGGAATCACGGCTAAAAACAGGATAAACATTTAACATGCAAGTATTTCAAAAAAAATTTAAACACCCGTCAAATTTAACTCATTGTCATGATTCTGTCATGTTGAAGGGTGTAATTAAGCATATATTTTGAAATTTGATATAATGTTTTTAGCAGAAGACAAAAAGCATGACATAGAAGCAAGAGGCAAAATAGGAGAGAATAATGGCAGGGCCAACATCTTCACGGGCTTCCTGTTTGATGAGCAAAAATGCATGTTCCGATGATAACATTGAATCCAAACCAGATTAAATCCCACCAATCGAGCATCTACTTATTTTATGGGTACCATTGGTTGGTAAGATTTCTGTTTGTTAATTTTCTTTCGGAGCTTACACTGTAAACTGTTTAAGTATTTTTGAGGTTTGTTGTCTTGAGCATGGAGCAATCAAATGTGGATGGAGTTGTCTTTGACATTGGATGTGAACACAAATTCTATCAAAAGTCGACAACAACACAGTCTATGGAAACTCATGGAAATCGTTGATACAAAAGTAGATAATTTTCCTTTGTTTTATTAATTCATCTCACTTTAACATTGAATAAGAGAGTTAATGGAATTACAATCATAATTATCTAAGTCAACTTGGAAAATTAATAAGCCTAACAAATGCTAACTATTTATATTAAAACCATGGGTATATGTCCTTGTATGCACACTTATGGATAAAAATTAGAATCAATGATACCTTGTGATTTGTGATTGTAGTAATTTGTGGAGCCTGGTCATGATACAAGAGATTTAAGTAAAGGGGTAATCTGCGTAGGTAACTTTGTTGCCAACATTTAATGAAAAATTGATTTGGGATTGTTGGGAGTTGGGACACACATTCAAGGCATGGTCATGTATGATTAGTCTGAGTGATTTACATCTACATGATCCTCCTGATATCCTCATAAATTCCTTGTGAGTACTTATAGCTTATAGTCTTGACAAGAGTATTTTATGTTTTCTTGTGATGTGTGGGTTGATCTGAATAATTCATTTGAGAAGTTGAGAGAGCAAAAAATATCAAATTCATACAAAAGAGGGGCCAAATTCAAATATCCTTCACAGTGAGGGCACCCTTTCAAGAATCTCCCACTATAAGCCACATAACAAAAGGGTCATTGAAAACAAACCCTAGAATTTTAACGCTAAAAAATCCGAGAGAGTTTAGGAAAACAAGATTAAAAGAGCTATAAAATTGTACTTACCGGAACTGAAAGTTGCATATGATCAGCATCATGGATCCAAAACTATGGCTTCTTGGGCGTTCCAACCCATCGAATGTGCTATGGAATCCTGAATAATCAAAACATTGAAGTAAAAACGAATACCTTAACGGAAATAAATATTGAGACAATATTAGAGATGATAATTGAATGAATTGTCTCACATTGAGACAATAAAAAGTTGTATATTGTCTCAAAGTGGGTGTCTCTAATTATTGTCTCTCTAGAGACAATATAGATTAATACATATTTTGTCTCTTGAGAGACAATATCATTTGTGTCTCTTGAGAGACAATATCCTTTTTGTCTCTCTAGAGACATTATGAATTATAATTTTGTCTCTCTAGAGACATTACAAATTTTATTTTTTTGTCTCTTTAGTGACATTACAAATTTTAATTTTGTCTCTAGAGACAATACAAATTTAATGAATAAAAAATTGGAATTTCAAGAATAAAAACTAATCCATTAATTTCTTCTAGTGTAATCAATAAATACATACCATCAATGACACTAGAGCAACCTGGTAATCAATATTATAAATAAAAATATTTTTTGTTGAGTGTTTTGTGCCCACAAATGAGTCCACAAACATTTTATTAATATCAAAAAGTGAAAATATAAAAGGGTGCCTAAATGTTGTTAACCCTTGACAAAGAATGCATAACAAATAATGATAAAATTTATATATCCTAAAAGTGCATTGTTTTTTTAGAATAAAAAAGGGTTCTTATTCGGGACCCTCGCCCGTGCTATTTCAACAAAAAACATTGATTACATAGGTATCTTTGAACACAATGCCTTGGAAGAAATAATGAAGAGAATAGAAGAAAATATGCAGAAGAATGTGGTAGAGTAGAGATGAAGGGCGCGATCTTGCATTCTAATATTCCATCCAACATTCAATCTTGGATTCCAGATTTTTCAATCATCATATAACCTTTTCGATAACTTGTTTTCGCATAGGGCTGCCTTCTCCTTACTTAGGCACAATTAACTTTTATACTACAATCAAACCAAGCTTCAATGTTTTAGAAGACTCTATCAGGGGTAGCCCATTTGTTGAACTTGTTGCAAATATAAGTTTCGCATCATAATCAATATATCCCTGCAAATATATAAGTTCGAACAACAAACAAATCACAACATATTAGATTAAAATTAATGGCCAATGGGACAGGAATGAGGCCATAAAAATAAAACAAAGGAATAAAATAAATGAGAATTTACCATCAATTGAAAATTTAAATAAAGGTATTAATTCTTCTAATAAATAGGCATAAAAAACTTACTTGGTATCCACTAACATTGCAGTTAAAGGGGAAAACATATGGGTTAAGGATGTCACCATAAATTGTTGACTTGTCTTGATTATTTGTAGTGGAAAGAGAAGTGCTTCCAGCCACAAAAATGATAACAAATTGTGACTACACTTCTATGTTCATAAACTGTGATTCAAATTGATCCATTGTTTCAAACATCTTTTGAAGATTCATGCTCACAAATACAGTATTGAATGCCCTAACAAATGGTAGCAGCTTCATCATCCTTCATCATGTTGAATCATTTTATGATCTCTATCCTTCATCTATCATGGAAAAATGGAGAACTATTTTCTGTGGGCTTGCATTTTTTCTTCTTGGAGGGAACACTCTTATAGTTGTATAGTCAATGCACTTATTATAATATTCAATATATCAGTTGCAAAATGCAGCAATCATGTTACTGATTGATTTTCTTCCCTGGGTAGGCATTTGGAATTCCTAATTTCCTACTTATATTAGTACTTTCAGGGGTTTGTAGGTTTATAACAACATCAATCACTCTCTTCAAGTTGGAGGTTATTCATATTTTCACAAGTATGTCCACCTTTTCAATGAGAATGTTAATTAGGACACATCCATGTTGTCTCTATGACAAGAAACATCTTCATTTGTGGTGTCCATATTTCTTTGTAAAGCATATAATTTGAAACTTCTTTATAAGAAACTGGTTAGGAAGGTAGCATATTTCAATATGCCAGCAGAGGAAATAGATAAACATAAACAAGGTTGTGGCCAATTGAGTAAGTCACTCTATAATATCTCATTAATTTCTCACCGCAAAAAAAAAACTTTTACATTCATTAATTTGTGCACTGACGAGTAAAACACACTTTAAAGAAAATAATTCTAGTTTAAAGAGAGATTTTCTATAAAATGGAAGATAAATTCACGTGTTTGTGGAATTGACTATTTATATTCATGCTTCCCTCTCTTCTTTGAGTTTATATGATAGATCAGGTGTGATTGGACTGACTAAAATCAAGGGTAATTATAAGCATTTTTACACAAATAAACAATGTATGGCCATTTCTAAAATCCTCTGCTCTAGAAGTTGTTCCAACACTTAGAGCACATGAAAATGCATTTGTAATGATAGGATGAGAAGATGAAGAATATCAAAAAATAACTGAAAATGCACAGATGAATTCATACCAAATGTTTCATGAAGATAGTACAAAAGTAGAATATAGGGATAGTATAAAGAGAGAGTACTCTTAATCAACTGCTCGTGGAAATGAGAAATGGATGTAGAAATCATGTGTTCACACAAAGTGTGCACTGGAATTAGGCCCTCAATGGTGCAGTTAAGGCCAATACTTGTGCTGCATATTCATCACTGCTAACCTAGACTCTATTTAATGATCAATGGATGTCATTGGTCTAGCTGGTGTGGAGGCCATCCAAATTCCCTTGCTTTAATATATACCGATTAGAGAATTACATGATTAATAGAATGCCCATATGAAGCGTGTAATATTGGTATCTCTTTATTTATAAGATTGCGAGTGATTCCTGACATCTAAATGGACCGAGGCTTTCAAAAATATTTTGGATAATTGCGAGTGTGACAGTGTACAGTCTATATCCTAATTTCTATGAAATGATGAGGAAAGAAGCACTAAAAATGATGATGTGTAAGAGGTGGAACCATGGAAGCTATGTCCAAAGTGCGAACATGTGGTTGAGATCTCTCGGGGTTGCTTTCATATGGCCTGCAATTGTAAATGCAAATTTTATTATGTTTGCAGGAAGTTGAATGGATAGATAGGATGAAAGTATATGAATGTGACTTGAGGATAGTGGAATACATTATCTGACTTGATTGAACCACTTCTAGGTGATGAATCATTTAAAATTAAATGGGGATAACTTCTACAATGATTTCCTGATAATGATAATACCAATTTCCTGAACTATTTGTGATGAATATGCTAAAAATGTAGAAGCACACGTTCAAGACACAAATGTACTTAGTGGAGCATATGTGTGATGAATATGCAACAAATATAAGCACACAGAAGATGTGAACTATTTGAAAAATGTGTATGGATAGGTGTTAAGCCAAATTCCAAAATGGGATCCCCGATCCAGAGCATGCAACAGAGGACAAGCATTGACGGAAAACCATGATGTTTGTGAGAAAACAGTCTTAGGTGTAAATTTCAGGGAAGCATTTTGTCAAATAGTTCGCATCCTCCAATCATATTCATGAAAAAGGCCTCAGATAATTTTGAGAAAATGCATTTTGCAGATGTAAATCCAATTTCACAAACTTTGAAGCATCTTCTTAACTTGTGCAACATACAAGTTTTTAACAAAATTCTTAAATGTTTCATTCATTGATTTGAAAGATGATCATCAAGTAGTTGTGGTCAGCCATGGTTATGCCTGGGATTTTCAAAACGTTGAAGGAGAAGTCTACTATTGATTGGTATAGCTAAAATAACATTTAATATCAGTCATGTGCCTTCCAAATTAAACACTCGGCCGAGCTTTGGATGACTGTGAATACTGACATGCATGGTATTCGAGTTACTCATGCCTTAAAAATAAATGATGACATGAATGGCCGTGAATCATGATAGAGATTATTTCCTAAACTGTGACATAAATGGATCTTATTATGAACAATTAAAAAAAATAGAATATGAACTCACCAGAGCCACTATGTCGTCGAGTCCCATTTCTTCGAAAAATTGGTGAAAAGCCAGAACCCCAACAAGAGGGCCGATTGTGCACTTGTTCTGAGACATTCCGAGAGTGATCCCAATTATAACCAAATGAAATATGATCCCAATCTCCAAAACCTGGACACCAATTTCTACCTTTGTTGCAAAAACAAATTCTCCCCTGATTCCTCTAAACTCACCAAAGATGGCACCACAACTTTTTTCCCATCTTCCTCGACCGAAAAATCTCTCGCCATTAATGAACTCCCCCTGATATCCTCCCGCGTGGCAGACACCCACAGGAAAAACCATAGCTTTCCCCATCTCCACATCTCTGGTTTTGGAATTAGCAGTGGGTGATTCGTCTAATTTAATCCATATATAAGACTCTACTTGGATATGTTTAGCGGTAAAGATGAAAAAGCAAATGCCCAAAAAATTAAAACATCCAAACGGCCATCAAAATTAATAGCTTTGAAAAAATGCCCAACCAACCATCAAATTTAACATAGTGGCAAAAATGTCTGGAAGGGCCTTTCCCATAGGGGGACGCCTTCAAACAGTAATTAATATTGCAATGAATGGATACACTATAGTGTATTTTCAAAGAAAATATAAATATCTTTTCCTTGTTTCATATTTTCTTAAATTACTTAAGTTTACTATATGTTTATCTTGATTTTTGGATTTTTGTTGGGGTGTGGCCCCCACATATCAAAAAACCACTATATTGTTATTGTCTCATCTAGATTTTGAGCCTTTTTGTACTACAAGGTATGGTCCCTTCAAAACCATTTACCAATAGTAAAAAAATATTTTTCTTAAATTAATAAAATGATTATTTATGATGTCCTAAGCTTACTCAACATAGGATTTCATGCCAAACACATAAGTTCCACTCTAATGGACCATAATGGAAAATTCCTTCTCATTTTTGAAATGTGTTTTCAGTGGCTTGCTCAAGAAAGCCTTTAAAAATGTTGAATACAAAATTTCAATGCAAGTCATCTATTTGGTTTGCATACAAATCGCTATCTTGTTGGATTCATGACCTGGTTCACCCTTCACATTAACTTATTATGATGTTTTATGCTCTTTGTAATTATGTTGTACCTTGTGAATTGCATCTTCTAGTGGATGGTGCTTGAACTCGAGTCTCTCTCAAATCCATCAAATGGCCACTTCTCATGGATCTTCGCTATATAGAGGAAACTAATGTGGCTATTGGAATGTTTTTAGCAAACACCATCACCATTGTCGAAATGTGTTAGTTGCATCATCCTCAACCATGCTTTCTCTTGTGAAACTAAGGTTAAGCCCCTTCAATATTGTTCTACCTCAATCTCATTTATTTCAAGTGCTCCCCCACTTTGCCTTGTCTATCTTAGAAACTCAGTTTTTCACATTTTCCATTCGTGAGATTAGTTTCTATCTAATGCAACTTGATTTGTTTGCATCGAGGTGTCACCAATGGTGTTGTATTGTCAACTAAGATTACATCAATAAGATTTTATCATTTTGTATAGTCATGAGGTGTGAATTCATGCATATTGCATGCTTTTGTTGTGAGATTTTAGTAGTTGTTATCAAAATCTCCTCATCTATGGTAAGCATAAGGAGACTACTCCACTACCAACTCTCTATCGCTGCTCTAAGATGTTCCTTTGAGACTTGTTAGCTATGTTCATTAAATATTTGAAAAATGTAATAAAATTCTAATTAATTTTAAAATTTGAGTTTAGTAGTTTATAATGTAATATGTATACTTATGTTGTACCTTATGAATGACATCCCATCAATGTATGGTGTTTGAGCTCAAGTCTCTATCGAACTGTCAACTCAACACTTTTTATGGATCTCCACTATCTTATCTACATTTCAATATCGGGTTAATCGGCCTAATGAGTTTGAGGTTTTTTCTAGCACTATCATGGAAGTCAAGTCATTTTTCCTTCTTGTGTAAAGGCTTTAACTTCATAATGCTTTAACTTGGCCTCAAGTGTAATTTATCCAAGCTTATTCCCTTAGATTAGGTACCTCCTATATTGCCTTTAGATCACCTCAAATCCCTTATCATCAATCATTGGGAAGTTCTCCATTAGGTCTGGATTGATTCTTTGAATCAAAATTATACACACAAAATCATGCACATTAGACATTATTTAGCCCATTTTTCATACTACTATTAGAAGGTTTTGAGTGAAGAAAGTAGTAATTAATCCCATCTTTTGGCCATCTTATTTTACTTTTATTTCATCATTCCCGCACTTTTCCAGATACTTGCCCAATCTGCTTAAGAAATTTCCCATCATTTTAGCTTAAACCTGGGGGCACAGGGCCTATCTTGGGCGCCCTAGTCCCACCAGGGCACCCTAATCCTCATCTTACTTTCCCGCCTCTTTTTGGGATCTTTCTAGCCATTTTCATACTTATATTTTTCCTAGTCGGCCATGTTGGGGTTAATTACAAAATTAGAGCAAGAGAACCCTATAAATATAAAGTTATGAGACCATAATGAGGGTCCTAGCGTCACATACTACTATCAATCCATCTAGAGTTGCATCCATTACATCACTTGCATCCACATAGTGTCATGCATCAAGGCTAGGAGATCTACATCAACACACACAACATAGGGGAAGGGATTCTATTCTATTCCATGCACACATGCTATTATATTTTCTATAGTTATTATTGCTCGTTACTTCACAAAGTGCAACTAGAACAAGAGAACTTATGGAACGACATGCACACACACTAGAACTAAATTTGGGTCGAAATGTAGTGCATCACTCAGTTTAGTAAGCCCACTATTGTGGCAACTGAGGTCAGTCTGACCCATTCATTTTGCATTTTTATTTTTAGGGTTTTTGATACTTCTTTATCTTTTACAGGTCATTCCTTCATCTTATATTATTTGCTACATCCGCGCAACTCACCGATTCAATATGACAAACAAAGAATATTTCAAGGTATCTTCGCAACACTAAAAGAACCAGATTCTGAGCTTTTACATAGACCAGGGCACCCATTCTATAGACCAAGGCACCATGCGTCGCCCCAATACCTTCCTAGGTGCTCCATTCTCTTTAGATTTTCCAGAGTTAACCTTTACAAGACTTGAGTGGTTGTTCTTTCCCTATAATCCACAATCGGACATGCGACTTCTTTGCGAAAATCTTAGGCAATCAGCTAAGTCTTTTCCTTTTATATCTTTGCATACTTAGGGTAAAAGCAATGATAACTAGATTGTACCAAGCCAAGAACACAGATGCTAATCAAACATCATGATCAATAAGATGAAAGTAACTTGCCATAATAACTTTACATAAACCTTTGCAAAAAAATGAGCAACAATATCATATATTATTATGGAACTCAATGAAATACAATGAGAATGGGCCTTACTTATATAGGCAAAGAATAACAATATAAGAACCAGTCAAGGTCGTAGATCAAGCCATAAATCAAGGAAAGAACTAGTCATCGAAGAACTAGTTAAGTCCATAGATTTAGGAAAGAACTAGATATCAAGGATCTAGTCAATACCATAGATCAATGAAAGAAATATACCTACCAACTAGATAATATCCCCTAATATCTAAATAAGATAAAAGAAATATCCACACACATAAGTGGCTGATGATAAATGCAATAAAAGTAAATAATGTACCTAGGTGAACATGAGCTAAGGTAAATACCTACTCTAACATAGGGTTTTATTTCATTTAGCATAATTATTTAAAGTTACTCCATATTATTTTAGTGTATTTTACAGTGTTTTAGTCCTTCTATATTAGATTAGCTATCTTAGCATACATTAGTTTATCCTAATTTTAATTAATCATTTTGGTGAACCTGACTTACGAATAGGTTTTGTCCTTCTTCCCTTTTTATGCCCATTGCTTGTATCGGTCACTTCGGACCCCTCCAATATTGTGAAATCCCTCCTCTCCCTCCCCATACTTTTAGATCCATGGCTTATATACCTACCTCTATAGCTTAAAACCATTTAGAAATCTCCAACCAAGTTCCCCTTCATGAAATTGAAGCCACTGATAGTGAGAAGTCCTATGATAAGGACACTAATGTTGACCAGGAATAACTTGATGCCATTACTAACTTTCATTAAGCTTTACATGAGAATCCCACTCATCTCCCACATGTCTTGCATGCTTTAATCACTGCTAAGCAAGCTCGGGAGGCTTCCGTTTCTGTTTCTTCCACCCCCATGGTCTCTACACCACCCGTTTATATTTCCACTCCTCTTATTACAACTACCACTCCTCTTGTCACCATGGTACTTCTAATGTGTAGTTTGGTTATTCCTCTAATACTCTTGATTTCACATCTTTATACTAGGATCTCCAAAATCAAATCCATCAGTTGCAAATTGTTATTTCTCAAGGATCCCTATCTCTCGACTCCACATCATTATTACATTCCCCCTTCACACTAGCCATCTCCACTTACCCATTCCCACCTAACTTCCTCTCTCCCAAATTGCCCATTTTTAAAGGCCATGGTGACCCATAGGAGCATCTTCATGCTTTTCATGTTGCATGTCTTGATTACACAGATGATCATACCATCCTCACTAAGTTATTCCCTATAGTCTACAAGACTATGTGATGCGTTGGTTCTATGACTTACCAGTCCATTTGGTGGTTTCTTTTACGCATATGGCTAACGCTTTTCTCACACATTTTTCTATCAATATCGGCTCTACACTTTCTTACACCCAACTTTCCTAGCTTAAACAAGGCTCCAATGAACACTTCCTGATTATGTCTTATGATACAAGAATAATATAGCCAAGATGACCAATGTCCTTCGGACTACTCGAACATCAGGATTTGTTCGTTCATAGTCTATTGCCCCTATAAGATAGTGTACTCTTTGATACTTTTTCTTCATTTGATCACCTTTTTCATGCTCTCAAGCTTCGCGAGACTAAACTTGTATCCGTAGGAAAGCTCAAATACCAGGACCCACCTTCATCCTCCACCCATGTTTCAAGTAAGCCACTATTCAAAGCACCTACAACTAAATCCATCGATAGAAAGACTACTGTTAATGTGGTCTCCACTACTAAGGAACTGCGACCACAACCATATAGACATCCTCTCGCTAAGCTTAGTACACCGCCGAGTGTTTTATTGCCACAACTCATCGATAATAACCTCATTACTTTGCCATCACCTTTACAACTTGATCCATCCCAACCCAAATGCCATAGCTTTGACGATCGTTCTTACTGTGATTATCACCAATGTGTCAGCCATTCCACTAATCGTTGTTTCTGGTTATGACATCTCATCCAAGATCTCCTTGAAAATGGTCACATTGAGCTTCCAGAATCTCCAACATCCACCTCTACTAATGATAACCATAAGCTCCAGTTATTAACAAACCATTAGCAAAGGATGATACCAAACAAACTTATTCCTCTTCTAACCATGTATGTCATACAATGTCTTCTCCCCAGGACCTCTCGACTTTCTCATTGCTAACACTACCACTTCGATACCCGGTTGTTTCTTTTTCCCACATTGATTACCATGCTATGTTCACATCTAATCATTTACATATTCAAGCATCTTTTGGATCAACCTCTATCAACAACACTAAGGTTTATCCATCCTTGCCCATTAGTATATGTTATGTTTCCCTCTTACAATCTATCTATTATCCTCCATCACAAATCCACTATCCATTCAATAGACCTTATGGTATTGTCAAGTTACATGTCATGGTTGGTCCTCTCACTCTCCTTTTCCCTTTCCTCATTGGTCGAGCAATCGAGGGATGTGATATGCTTCTTGGCCTTAATTAGATTCATCAATCCCAATCTATTATTTCCATGAACCACTTGCACCTTAAATTTGTTTACAACAATCAATTTATTTCCATTAACGACATCCCTCCTTCACCTCCATTATTGCCACCCTCTAATATAATCACTACTACATCCTCTACTCTTTCCCGCACATCTCCTATGATGTTTCCCAAAATACACTCTACTCCTAGTTCACCTACTCGATTGTCCTCTACGTGACCACTTCATTCCATTAGTCCTACACACCGGCATAGGCCTATTCCTAGGACAATCACCACATCTTGATGTTGATCACCACTTCTCTTTATTCAACATGAATCACCATCCCCTTCGCACACGAAATTTCCTCGATCTCCATCACCAACACACTTTACTACGCCATGATATTTATCTTATATCCATCCATCACATGCATATCGACTTCATTCCCCCACACAATGTTTATCTACCATACCACCATTACTCGAGCATGGTCCTACACTTTCATCATCACATGCATCAGTTGAGGGACTGCGTCCTTCACCCTCATTGGTTAGTTCATTCATACTCACTTGGGGGCATGGCATCTCATCCCCCTCATATTTTCACATAGTTACATAGTCTTACATCACCCCTTTTGTAGTTCTCATTTACTTTGTCCTCTCCTATAGGAATATCATATCACACCTCATAGCACCGTTTTTACGATGACACACTCTTGTGCTTCAGTTCACACTCAACTATTGAGGGATTACCATTACACTAAACCCCACACACTACACTATAGGCATTACACATTTTTGCATTTCATCACACATATATCTTGCATTATACCTTCTATGCTTATCCTATGTCCTACATTATACTAGTCCTCATCTATGCATTACATACATACGAGTACCTACGCCCTTAGTCACATCATACAATACACATTTATACATCACCTATATTCTACACATTATGCTAGTCTACATTACATATGATTCTATCTTTACATCTTATCATTACATAGTACATCTACATTTCTTACACAAAATTTTATATTATGTAAGAGAAATCTTACACCTTCACCATCACATTCTACATACCCAACATCTGTCAACCCTATCCATCACTTGGTCATCTATACTACGTTGTCTTCCACGTGTTGCACTCACCACCCTATGATGCACTTTAGTTCCTTGGTCCATACTCGATTGCGAGGGTTTACCAATCAAATGGACCTTACACTCACCATGTGACATTTCCTCATGCGACATTTCCAACTTAGTGACATACGATTTAGGCTAAATCATCACCTATTATATCATTTTGTAGTGGTATACACCTTAGGTTACATCACCACTCCCTCCTTTCATCTTGTAGTGACATACGCTTTAGGCTAAATCATCACCTATTTTTATCATCATGTAGTGATATACACTTAGTGCTAAATCATCACTCATCCATTCCTCTCATATGCTTAGTGCTAAATCATCACTCATCCTTTCATCTTATAGTGATATACGCTTAGTGAGAAATCATCACTTATCCATTAAACCATCGTGATTGTAGACACCAAGAAAATGCATACCCCACTTCCACACAAATAATCAACTAAACATACCTTTTTGATACTATATCATGACATAAGTCATATATTCTCAATCAACTTGCCATTCCATCATGGCATCTCTAAACCCGGGTCATTACCCTACACCCTTTGAATTAAATAATCCCACACTTCCTAAGTCATATCTCCCATTTCTATGGCTAATTAATTAAATTAACTAGTTAAATAAATATTCCATTTCACCCTCACACCTCACCATATGAACTCATCCTAACTCACTAGTTATGACTATTTTAAATAAGAAACCTTCTAAAAATATTATCCTAACCACCTCTAACTTATCCCTATGACAAGTCCTCACTTCTCACTAGTCGTGACTAGTTTAAATTAGGTAACCTTCTAAATATTCCCACTTTATCCCAACTACTTCTATCCACCTCTAATCCCTCACACTTGACTTCTCTAGTTACCACGCCATAATCCCCCTAAATCCCTAGCCACCTAAGATCAAATTAGAAGGTTTATCCCTTTGTATCTCTTCCTAACTCTAACTGCCCAAAAATGCCGATGATTCCCTCTAACGCCGATGATCTATAAATACTAGTTTTCTTGCCTCTCTTTGGGACCATTCACGACCATCCAAGAAAAACCATGAGCATCATCATAATTCGAAGCATTCCAAGTCTTCATCAATTGTCATTTTACATCTAACACATCCATCAAGCATTTTGGAGCTCTCCATAAGCCCGTTCATCATCCAAACACGATCCCTATGCCACCTATCGTTTAATACTATCAACCAAGGTTTGTTTCTTTCTCTTTAAATTATAGTTTTCATCTTAAAACAATATTTCCTGATCATTACATGCTCCCTTGTTACATTTAGTACATCATAGTTCCCTTTTTGAACAATCAAATCATTTATTTTAACAATTGTTAATACTTCTTAGAATCGTCTGTGTTTTTCGGAATTGCCTGCAATTCCTGTAATTGCCTTCATTTTCTACGTGTTCTCTGTTTATTTTGTAATCATATTCCATTCCAAAATATTTTATCAAATACTTTTGTATTACTAATCCTTTTCAAGCAAGGATTTTGTAGATGGCCATAACATGATCTAACCACCGATCACCAACATAAAATTACTTCCAATCATCCAACATTCTTTTCAGACTGGGAACAATATGACCTATTGCACAATCTAGAGTTGTGTGCAATACATGCATCTCCTCTTGATAGACTTGAAACCATATTCGTGTCCACCCAGAAGATCTGAAAAGACATTAAGGAGTTCTGGGAATCCTACTACGAAGTACATCACATTCAATTTGACCTAGCCTAGTTCGAATACCACCATGAAGTAGGATTTGACATCCCTAAAGACACCAACACAACATCTGAGTTAAAAATCAAGAGTGAAGAAATCCTTACAAATTATGATTCGATCTTGCACGTATGTACAATAATGAGGAGGACCTTTCAGACTTCTTCATAGAAGATTACATCGAAACCTGACTCATGCTTTACTAAGGAGGATAACCTCACCTGCTCGGTGGGCTCTAACTTCTCTGAGAATTTGGATACCGACCCGGATTCCAAATTTGAGTTATAGGCTCATTTCTTTTCATATTATCATTACCAAATTTAGTATTTTTAATAGACTAAATAAGTGATAGACATCGATCACATTTTCATATATCTTATATTGTATTCCATTTTCATAAATAAAACTTGAATGTTTTAAAAGCGGGTTGACATCCACCTAAGGAAGTCATTTAGATTTTGGGCGGCCTTTGCCAGGAAACCCACCTACCCATATTATTAACTCCATCATGTGTAGTGTTTGTGATTGTAGACTCGAGTCACAAGAAAGGAATATGACCATTTTTACGGAGCACAATGATCAACACCTATCATAATCATCCGTGGGTACCTTGGAAACCCTATTATATTCGAGGTTGATCCAGTTTTACCTCCTTGTATTATCCACTCAAACTATAAGGTGAAATTGTCATCAACATTCTAGACACACTGGTGGGACCCTGTCCCTTCTTATTTTTCTTCATTTCATCAATAAACTTTGTTTTTCTAATTCACTGTGTCAAAATCTCCTGCGATTAGCCTAATCACCGCATTTGGGCTAATTACTTGCATTTTCCTATGTGTCTTTCTTATAACCTCACAATTTTCTTTTCACTTCTTCCTTTAAGTTCATTGTTTTCCTAATCTAGTTATAGGGCATTGTTTCTTAAAATTCATTTGTTGGATTCGTTGGTTGCTCACTTTAAGAAAACTTTATAAAAACCTAAAAATAAAAGGAGAAATTTCACAATAATTCCTTAAAATTTCCGTTTACTTTTGTTTTGCATGTTTGTCTTATTGTCCTCATCGAAAAGAAACATTTCATTTTGGGATTTTAAAACACACAACTCACATTCTTCTTGCTCTACATAGTCGAATCGGGAGGAAAATTTGTTTCATTCACATATTTCTTCCCTACACACAACCAAATCACTTCAAAATCAAAATGCATTCAAATAATTCCCACCCAAGTGACATTGATTGGGATTTCATCACCCAACAGGAAACTAACTCGAGTGTTCTAGCCAAGTATAATCTCCTATATGTCGGTATATATTGGCTTAGCACCCGACACCCTTATCGCAGTGGGATCGTGAAGTGAGGGGGTAGGCCACAATATACATGCAAAAAAGACTTGAGAGTTGGGTCTCACGTACCTTCAGGTATATCGAGGAATCCTCCCTTAAACATTCCCAAAATCAACCATAGATGACCCTTTCCTAGGACCTTCGTTAACCATCTTACACATTTCACCCTTTCATAACTAATTAAGATAAATACAAAAAGATATTTTTCTTGTTTTTGTTTGTTGTTTATAAATCAACCCAATTAGTTATTTTTCAGTATTTATGTGTTTGATTTCCATGGTACTTACAAGACAACAAGCTTGTAATCAAACTTCTGAAAACATGTCCACTCCACCACCTACATTTCAACATGTTCCATTTTATACTACATCACTTCCTGCAACATTTACTCCACCACCAACAGACTCCATTTTATCAAACAATTACATCCACTCCCCTTTCCAACACCCAAAAAATTTGGAATGAATCAGGGGTCAACTATAATGAAGAAATGAGACAACCACTCTTTAATTCCCCACATCAATATCATGGTCAAATCCTTTATACATCTGGATTATAAGAAATGGAACACATCTTTTCTTCGAGTCCTCAACCAGAGGCATTCGAACCACCTTTTTATAATAGGGGAGACCCTATTTTTAAAAAAATGCTAGATTCAAACCCTATCTCTTTCAATGCTTATCTAGCAGCTAGGAATGTTCATATGTAACCATTTACACCCCAACCCATTCCATACACTTATAATCCGTTATTTTCAATTGCACTTCTCATTGATCAAAATCGAGAACCAGGTCATCCAACAATTGTACCCATACACTTCAACAAATCAATCTGAAACACCAAACATCAGTCAACCTGAAATGTCTTCCATCCCTATTAATCCATTTGAAATATCAAATGCTCGGTCTTTCGATCAACCCAAGATATCTTATGTCTCTTTAATCCCTATTTATGACCTTCATATGATTTCATCACAAAACACATCTGCCCAACAATCTACATCTTCACCAAGCCCTTCTATAGGTTCTACACCTCCCCTAAGCAATACTTTACAACTTCCTCGTCCACTCCTATAGTCTCTTTAAAGGTAAAAACACCTCCACTAAGTTTTGTATCCTTCTCTATCATTGCATCTTCACAACTAGCTACTAGTCCCATTTAAAACATAGCCTTGTTCATCCCTAAAACTATGCCTCTAGTCAATATTAGCTACATTTTTACTACTCACCCTTTATCAAAACATATACCACAACCATCTCAACTACTGATCTCCATGCCACAATCTACATCTCTTCAAAACATTCCACAACAACACGGTATCACAACGAACCCCATCCTCTACTTCCTTAGTCATATCCTTCTAGCAATCACTCACATATTCACAACCACTTCCTTATACATCCACGTCATTGCAATACCAAGTACATACAAAAATCACAACCTTTATTCTCCCAATAAATTTTTCCATCCCATCGAATATCCCACTACAAAACATCCCTCATCAACAACATATACCACAACAAAACATCTTGCAATACCATATACCTCAACAAAACATTCCACAATATAACATCCTCGCAAATGCAGAATTCCCCGTACCAGCAAGGTGTCCCTTAATAGAACATTTCCCAATAAAACATTCCCTACCAAGTAAGGCATTCCTCAATAGTATTAGGAATACTCACAACCTAGCCAGTCTTTATTCCATCATGGCTCATCCTCACAACAACAAGCTACGCTTGATCCTCCCAAGGCCTTCGAACCGCATATCCAATCTCAAATTGGTTTCATCTTCATCCAAGAATGTGCTCTCATATGACCAAATTTTCAATGAGAACATTCACCCTTGATACCATATAAAGCCTATCCACCTCACTGGGAACTTCCAAAGTTTATTAAGTTTTACCACAAGGAAGATCCCCGACAACACATTCATGATTTTCGCCACGTCTACTATCGAATAGCTCACGATCAAGACCTTATGTTGAGGACATTTCCCATGTTTCTTTTTCTGGTCCTTCCTTGGATTCGTACAATAACATTTCGTGACATTCCTTATTCTCCTTTACGAAAATTACTCAACTCTTCTTGGAACAATTTCCATAAACATGGCTCAAAAATTCACCATCAATGACCTATATGCCATATTCAAGGACTAATCTATTGTTGATTTTGTCACCCGCTAGAGAGGTGTAGTCAATCAACTATCCTTTTCATTACCACAAACAAAATCAATTGAAGTCTTCGTCACGCGTGTGCTAAACATATCTCATCCACATTACAAATCCAATCATTTCAAACATTTGGCGAGGCTTTCACCATGACTCGTAAATTAGAATTGTGAGCTTTAGAAGATGGATGAGTTAAGCTTCATCCTAAGAAACCAAAAGTTGAGTTTCAGTCTAAGTCAACATCTAACTCGATAAGTCTAAGACATCCACCAAATTCATCATAGTTAAATCTACTCCCAAGGAAAAACCTACTATCGAGCGTCCCCATCAACAATGTAGCTATACACCTATATGAGATACTTATAGTGCCATTTTTAACAAATTTCTTGACTCAACATGTATCTCTCTTGCCAATTCAACCCCTCAATACATCGGTATTTATGATCCACATGGATCTGGAAAACACACCACTTCATTAGTTCCATCAGCACCAAGAAGGATAATTTAAGAAAATGAAGAGAAATGAGGTAAACAGAGGTTCTGGAGAAAACCTCCACTCTGTACAAAGTGGCGGTTACTGAAGCTGCTACCTACAGGGGGCGATCCAAAGAACCGCTACTAGCCGGGGTGGTGGTCCTAAAACCACTAGTCTACTCAGGGCTGCAGTCTTGACACTTCTGAATAGAAAATAAGAATGGAGCATGAATGGACATGAATTTGAAGCACTGACATTATCTCTTCCCTCCATGACCTTTCCCATTCTCCAGTGCATGGGAGGACATAGAGAAGGCTATAAATACAAGGAGGAGCAAGAGAATTGATCATTTGAAGATCCAGAGAGATCAAGAAGCAAAGTATTAATATGAGAGCAAGTGAGAAAATATTCTTTAGTGTTGGAGTGGAATTGTAGGAGAAAGGTGTAAGAAAACAGAGCAAACAAGTAATTAGAGAGAAGGTTTACATTTTTGCTTCTTTTCATACTTATTGTAATCTATATAATTTGATTAATAGGCCAATACAAGTGGGAAGAAAGAGCAGTTTACCTTCCCGACTGGTTTTCCCTCATTGGTAGTTTCCAGGGTAAAAATTCTTGTGTTATGTGTAGAATTATTTTAGAATTTCTCTACAATTCTATCCTAAGCACTAGTTAATCATTCACTAAAGCTCTATTCTTCATCAAAACTGTCATTTTCCAAAGTAGAAAGTAGAACAACATAATTATGTGATTTCATAGAGTCCCAAAGTAGAAGTTTACGGATCAATATTAACCCATTTGGTCCCAGGATAATGACTATTGGAAATACCATAGGGTTAATGGACATGACATCAAAAGGTTTTGCACATTTCAGTAATGTACTTCAAGATTTGATTGACAAAGGTGAACTTCACTTAGATAATCAAAACGCTCCCCCAAATCAAAATCTTGACATATTTAAGCAGCGTTTTCCAAATCACCCTTCATCTACATATCAACCACAAATAACCATTGTTCACACCATCAATATAATAACCAAGATAGAGCCTATCCCTAAACCTACCTTGTTACCCATCGAATCAAAACTTGTAGAGTCGCGTTGGTATCCAATGAGCCAAAAATCATGATTATTTAATATCTTCTGTTGATAACATCAATAAAAGTACTCCTACATCCTGGTCACACATCATTATAGAATCCACACCCATATCCTCTACATCTTCCAAAATTACACGAGAAAGTCATATCCGACAAACAAACCAAAACACCTTCTACCTTACAGAAATCCAACCCTATTGCATCCTCATCAACAACACTCAGTCCATCTAAAACCACAAAAGTAACCCATAAACAAGGTGTCATTCAATTTTTTAAAAGACCTCAATATATTTTTCAGATAAAATCCCTTTACGCGGCCCTCGCTCCCTTATACCAGTTAATCACCCTATTATTTCAGGATCAAAATCCCCCTACCAAAACCCTACATTAAGTCCATATATGTGCATCTTTTACACAATCCATATATCCTACACCTACCACTCCACAATAGGTGTCCATATTGGTCCTCACCTTTACCTATTACACAATCTAACCATCTATACCAACTACTACCCACACACGGGGTCCTCGTCCTCCACCGATACACGGCATCTAAAAATCCTCCACAACTAAAAATAAGTAACCAATAATTAATCTATCTATTTCACTTCATCCCAAGAAGAATAGATATATAACCTTGTTCCCATCCACATCTACACCAAAGGGTTGTTATGCCACCATATTAGATGACCTTCTTCAATGGCTACTTATTACATTACCACATCTTAATCTATTTGATCATAGAGGATGAAAACATGCTTGGTACAACTTCAACATTTTCTGTAATTACCACATAACACGAGGCCATTCTATAGAGGATTATAGAGCTTTTCACTTAAAATTACAAGAGATTGGAAGTCTGCTCTTCCTTCCTTCTCAATCAAATACAACACCAACATCAACATTGTCATCATCAAAGCTTGAAAAATAAACCTTTGAAGTGCCCGCTCATTGAGTCGACACTTTGTACACATCACCACCCACTCACAAAACTATGACAAAGAACCATATGAGCCTAAGAAAGGTAAAAATTCATTTTTATACCCCTACCTCCTAAATTATCAGCTCCATCGATAAACCTAAGGTATTTATTTCCTTATCCCCTAGGGAATCCAATCAAACACCATCACCTACAACTAAACTTTCAATACAAGCAAAGCAACACCTCCTTTCACTATGGTCCAAAAGGTTGTCATCAAGCAACTACACCAATCCCCCATCATGATGTCACTTTATGAACTAGTCCAAACATCACCTTCTCACAAGTAGGCTATGATAGAGGCCCTCCAATCCATAACCGTACCATCCAATGATCCAAGACCTTTGAAAAACTTTTGGGTGATCTCAAAGCATCTTCCCTAGATCATTCAAACCATTTGAAATTACCTCTCTCAGACTAGAGGACTACGACCTACCACTCTTCATCATCACTCAGATCAATGGTATCTCTATCAAGAGGGTCATGATTAATAGTAGAGCTTCCATTAACATTGTATCCTCCCATGTCTTTCACCAACTTAAATTTCCCAACACTCAAGTTATCACTCAAACACAACTCTTATTATGATCCTTTAACAACACTATCACACCCACGTTAGGCAAGCCTTTGTCATTCTACCACTCAAATTCATCGTCAAAACCCTACCAGAGCTCTTCAAAAATATATAAGGATAATTTCAATACAACATGTTATTAGGACACCCTTGGATATGCACCATATGTTACGTTCCTTCCACACTCCATCGTTGTCTCGAGATATGAACACGACGGTCATACCTTCACCTTGTCCTCACTAATCCAAATCCATTCATTTGATCGTTACATGATGTATCCTCCAAATGACTTCTTTGTACCTAAATCCATATCTTAGTCATCTAATGAAGCATTTACTAGCACATCTATGCATTTTTCTAGGTTACTGGATGATTCCTCTCTTATTGAGGCCATAAAACATCTTACTCTCATGGAATACCATCTCCTCATGCTCAATTCTATCCCTTCACCCAAGACATATGGCCGCCCGACAAACAACCTATGTATAACCCAAACACAAGAGATGCTATCTCCTATGGTCCTTATCTCAAGATAAACCTCGTTTATGGGGGCTCAATAATCCTCCATCCCATATTGTCAACCCACACCATGCCATGACATTTAAATTAAATTTCAAATACCTTGACAATCCAAACTTCACCCGTATGTATCGTCGTCACACGCACATAGAGAGGTTTTGGCCTCGGGCGCTATGAATAAGGAATCCATGACTTAATCATCATGTCTTCCCTTAAATCCTATGAGAAAAGTGGTTTGGGTTATAAAAATTCCAATTTTGAAATGTGCAAAGCCACCACATCCAAATCTGCTACATCCATAACCATTTCTGAACTAGAACCATCATCACCCACAGATCCTAAAGATGTCATGGACACAAATGACATTATATCCATCCCATCTACATTTTTTAATTAATGTTGTATCTTTAGGGCCACGTACTTATCAATTCAATCACTCCACTAAATTATACCCCTTGTTTGGCTAGAAATGGTTGATGAGGATTCACTCTACTGTGGATATCCTTTCCCACCGGGAACCGAAGAAGGCGCTTTCTTCATAAATCCTACCATCGACACACCAACTCTTCTTGATGATTTCACCTCGACATTAACTTAGTGTACTGTTATCCAAATAACTCTCCTAGTTATCTGGATAACTTATATTTTCATCCTAACTTTGGTGTTTCACATTTTAGATTACGCACGCTCAAGATTGTTCTTTTAAACACCTTGGCATAGTTGCAATCCCTTTGCGCACCCTTGCGCGCCTTCCTGCTCCCCTTCACATTCTTCTATCTCCTTCCATTTTCCCTTGTGCGCCTTCCTCCTACACGCCCGCTTTCTCTCCTATCCCGTCATGCACTCCTTGTACACACCTCTACAGACTTACCTTCCAATTAGCTAAGTCCTTGGCATTCCTCTTGCACGCTTACCTAGACTCAATTCTTTCACGCGTCCTCTTTTCTTTCTCGATTCACGTTCCTTCCTTTAGTTGAATGCCCACATCTTTTTTCATACTTTCCTTCTACAAGTATGCCTTCCTCTCATGCACGCCCCTCTTCACCTATTTCTTCCACTTCTCCCTTGCGCCCACATTCGTGCGTTCACCTTCTTTCCACGTGGCAACTCGACACTCCTTCAAAGGCAAAATCCTGAGTGGGTTTCTAAATGAGTGCGAGACCTTCCATGCGTCTAGTTTCATAAAAGGATAGGGTTGGGGTTGAATAGTCAAAGCATTGAGACAGGCAACGGAGGATGCCAGTGTGTCAAGACAACGCTAATTCAAGAGAAAAATTGAGAAAGGGTTTCCAAACTAGCGCCAGGCTACCACATGTCCTTGGTCAGATATATGACCCTACCGAGAAAAAGACTTAGGCAAAATATGAAGAAACTGAGCAAGCCACGGAAATGACCATGTGTCACTGAACGTAATTTCAAAAGAAAAATACAAAGGCTGCCCTCGGACACGCGCCACCCTCCACGTGTCTCGATTTCAAAAGAGGGCCCTTTGGTAGCTGGTTCCCACCTTTTTGTACGAACTCGATTCAAATTTCAAATGAGCATATCTTTTGACTCAGTGCTCGAAATTTGACAAATCTAGCACCGTTGGAAAGATCTCGGCCTCATCTATGCCATGGAGATCTGGAAAATTAATTTTGGAGAGATTAGGTGGGGAAAATGAAGAAATGTCTTCATGTAATTAATGCATGATCTATTTGCCCCAAACAACCAAATCGGATTTGATCTGATCCGCCATTCCTCCTCCTTTGAGGCACCGAACAAGTAATTGATGCAGACACGATAGATTTGGGGTAGATTTGTAGGAGGCATTAATGATGGTGGTTGAGATTCAAATTAATTTTCCCGCTTCTCTCTCTCCCTCTTCCCTCAGGGTTGAATCTATAAAGGAGGGGTTGGGGATCATTGTAAAGGGTTGGACACTCTAGATCCTTATGCATGTTGCTAAGGACTCCATATTTTTTGCATTTTAAGTTACAGACCTCCATGTTTGGATCTTGCATGTGGATATTAGCCTCCTTATCATTGTAACGGTTCTGTGCATTTCTAGAAGTAATAGAAGCATTGTTTTGTGACTATTCTCTATCCTAACATGTTTGCATTCCTTCTTCTTTCCTCTTCTCTTAAATTTTGTATTGTTGTACTATTTCAAGTCCCCTACAGTTCCATACTTGGTTGTGTTCCATGAGAACGATTTGGTGAATGCGTATTTCATCTTTGTGCTTATTCGTGCCTAGCCTCCTTATCACAATCCCTATCATTATCACTCGAACAAATAGTGTTCGGGCCTCTTTTCTAGTGCTATCACCTTTTAGTATAGTTTTCTTCATGTTACCCTTCTTTCCTTGGTCCCTTGGCATTCTTACCTTAGTTTTCCTTTCGCACTAGGAGTAAAGTAGTAGTAGAAATATATAGAGGAACCGGCCTTCTCTCGGAGATCTATCCCAAGTTTGCAAGGTCCCACAACTTGGGGACGATTCTATTGTGGTTTCAAAACCTCGGCCATTTTCGAGATCCGAGACGGAGTGCACATTTGAGCAACCAAAAATTTCTGGCACACCCAGTGGGACCAGCATTGAAAGCTCAAATTTCATATCTCTAAGTTTTTGTGTGTGAACTTAGTATTTTAGCCTTTGAAGAATCTCATTTTAAACACATCTGGTGACTCCCAATATTTAAGATCTCAGTTTTGGCAGTCATGAGTTCCTTTCATGAGAAGGGTGCACACAAGAAGAAGTGTAGCAGCTGAAGATTCTTTTGAATACCTCTAGCTATCCCCGAGAAGAGTTCATCCCAGAAAGCCCAGATGTGCATCTCTATCTCCAATGCTCTATGCCCATTCAACTCCTCCTCAAAACACAACCTGTGTGCTCTGCAATGGCGAATCAACAACATCCTCCATTAAGAAGATTTACAAACTTTGATGGAGGGAGTCCCTTACTCCTAGCCATGTAGCATGATATGCCAAATGGTGCACTCAAAAGTATTCCTTACTTTACTGGTGAGAATCAAGTCACCCCTCAGGAGCATATCCAAGATGTAGCAAATGTGTGTTCACTCTATCTAATCACACATAATAATGTAGCAATCAAGCTTCTTGCACCTCTTTCAAAGGTAAAGCACTTCAATGGTACCGAGGCTTGAGACTTGGATCTATTAGCACCTAGGATGAGTTGGGAACAACTCTATGTAATTATTTTGAAGACAAGTCAGATCACCTATCTTTGGTGGAGCAACTAACAACAACAAGGAGGGCACCCAATGAGCAGATGACTGATTTCAACATCAAATTTTAGAAGACTTGGGACATAATCCCTCTTGTGGTAAGACCTACATCCCAACAGGATTTCCTTTATTATCTGAAGGCACTCAACAACAATATTTCAGTTATGATACAATCTATGGGAGGTAGAACCTTACCAGCCACTTATAGTATTGCAAAGTAAGGGCAGAAAATAGTCTTATTCAGGTGGGAAAATTAGCTCCCAGACCACATATGCCCTTGTTCTAGAAATGTCACAAGCACCCTAGCCTTCTATAGCCTCTATTCCTACTCCTAAGTAAAGTGCGCAACCGGTTGCCTCAACATCCTATTCTCCATCACAACAAAAGGAAAATGAAGAAATGAATTCCATGATCAGAAATTTGTCAAACAAAATCATTTTGTTGGAAAATCAACAAGCACAAGCTTGTAGAGGAAATTCCAATCAGGCGCATGGCTAAGGGAATCAACATTAGCGAATCAATACAAAAATCAAAGATACGCACCCAACCAATAGAATGATAGATGATAGCCTAATGCACATCTACCCTTGCAAGTTGTCCCTCTTGCACCTTCTCTCCCAACACCCAGTGTGAGCAGTGCTTGTTCTAGGTTCCAGAACAATTTGGCACAAGAGTCAGAATGGTGCTTCCCTTGTAAAATGCCTCATATTCAATATCATTGTGCTAATGTTGCACATGCCCAAGCCTTCATGATTCATAATGCTTCATCTTATGAGACCTCAACAAGTGCCCATGAAGCAGATAATCCAGAAATACTAGAAGATCCTCCAGAAACCAATTTTATGTTCTTTGGTGTGGAGGACTTATGTGTAATCAACCAAGCTGCATAAGATATAAACCGATCACACGCTCAAGATGCGAGACAACACGATATATAAGAAAAGAATATTAGAGTCAAGTGCATGGTCACGGTCCCCAATACAAGCGAGATATTCAAAAGAAAAAAGAATCAGACAAGACCTCTTGTAGAAAAAGAGTTTAAATCCCTATACGGGAGGTCCACGTAAAGATCCTTTTGCAAAAGCACGTGCACATCCTTGATGAGGCCGGGCCTCTGCTCCGGCTAAAATTAAGACTTCCATGCTTGAATAGTCAAGAAGGGATGTTGTTCCCAAATGCACAAGGTAGGGGGTGGGGGGGGCTTTTGTTCAACATTGTTGACCGGATGAAGAAAACAAACTTAAACATCACAATGTGGGATGCCTTGACCATTCCATTTCGGTGGGATCACATTGCATGAAGCTCTGGCACAACTTCGTGCCTTGACCTAGTTATGCAGAAGACACATTTTTGTGTCAAAATTTTCCAAGAAGAGGAGAAACAAGTAAGTAAAGTTTCTAAAACCCCACCCTTCTATATGTCCTTGATTATAGGAAAACACCTAGTGCATAACTTGATTGATTGACTCAGACGTTAGTATTCGTAATGCCTAAGAAGATAGTTGATGTCTTAGGTCCGAAATATAGCCCTTTTTCAAAAGGAGTCCTAAAACTTGATGGCTCAATTATAACCACCTTAGGATTCATCAAGGATCTTGATTTAACCCTCCATGCATGTCCAAGCCTGAAAATTACTCAAGATGTATCAATTATTGACTGCCTCCTTTGTTTGCCCTATGTCTATCAAGAGAATTTCTTGCTAAAGTTGGTGGTTACTTGCCTTCCGATTTGTCTCATATATTACTCAAAACAAGGTATGGTACCCATTTACCATACCAAGCTAAGCCTATATTTTCTTATCATGTAGAGCCATATGTCCCATCCCTCTCTCAAGCCAATTGTCTTATCCGGGAAGAACAAGTTTCGGTTCTCGAAGAGCGGTCTCTTCCACCCTCCTTTCTACACCTAGTGCTTGATGAATGGGTGGAAAGGCATCACAAATTTGATCCCTATGCTAAAGAACTAGAAGCCTATGAAACTGGGCTTGGTACTTATTGCATTCTAGAAGAATACGTTATGCTTCCACGTGCGCTCATGAAAGAAAAAGTTCAAACTGGTCTATGGAAGTTATATTTTGATGGATCCAGAAGCAGAAATGGCACGGGAGCAGGAGTGGTTCTCATTTCCCCTAAAGATGAGAAATTATTCTTCACGCATAAGATGTAGTTTGCATGCTCTAACAATGTGGCAAAATATGAAGCGCTAGTGCATGACTTGCTCATTGCTGAGAAGAAGAAAATTAAGGCACTACAGATCTTTGGGGACACATAATTGGTCATCCACCAAGTCACCAACAAATGTCAGACAAAGAATAAGCTTCTTAAATCTTATAAACATAGAGTTTGGGACCTACTAGAGAGATTTGATGCCCTTAATCTGCTGGTAGTCCCATACGAGAATGAACAAAGAAGGTCGACTAAATGGTTGCGCTCGGTTCACGATTTTCTTTTGTTTAGGAATTTATCAAAGGAAACACTTAACACATTAAGATGGTGATCATACCATCCATTCTAGACAATAACACTAGCTGGAAAGTGTTCGACGGATGATGTGCGAGATCATCCAGTTTATTAATAATGAAGCTGAATTTTAAGCAAGTATGCAAGTGACCTCCCGCTAGCTATGGTGACCATGTAATAAAGCTAAAGAAAATAAGTTTCCTAAAGGGCTGGTCACCTTAGAGAAAATGTTCAGCTCGATGATGATGTCAAAGGTGAAGAAAGATACATGCATGTCGTGCAAGAATATTTCTCCTCCATTACTATTGTGCATGAAAAGGAGCTGCTACTCAGCAAGACTTGTGCACATGAAGAAAAATAGGCCTTCATCTCTCTCTGTCAAAAATATAGTGACATTTTCTCATGGGAGTATGAAGACCTCAAATTTTTGATCCAAGTGTTACTCAACACTCCATTGACCTTGATCCTGGTATCAAGCCCGTCAGACAAAAGAAACGACCAATCAATCCAAAGATAGAGCCCCTCATGAGAAAGGAACTATCAAAACTCATTGAGTAAAAATTATCTTTCCTATCAAATAATCTACCTAGGTTACAAATCTCGTTCCAGACAAGAAGAATGGTGAAATCAGACTTTGTGTTGATTTCAGAGATTTGAATAAGGCATCTCTAGAGGATCATTATCATTTGCCTTTAATGGAGCAGATTCTGCACGTTTGTGTGGTGGCGCTGCACAAAGGTTCTCCATGCTAGATGGGTATTCGAGGTTTAAACCAGATCATGGTCAAGCAAGAGGATCAATTCAAAATAGCATTTACAACCAAGTGGGGAACATATGCATACCAGAAAATGTCCTTTGGTATGTTAAATGCGGGTGCAACGTTTTAGCGTGCCATGGATATTTCCTTCAAAGGTTACATCAATGAGTTCATCTTGGTTTACCTGGATGATATAATTGTCTTCTCAAAACAAGGCATGGATCACATGGCACACCTGGAAAAGGTCTTTGAGAGATGCAAGGAATTTGGGGTATCTCGTAACCCCAAGAAGTGTAATTTTGTGGTGGCTAAGGGCAAGCTCTTAGGCCATGTGGTTTTGAAATATGGTATCACAATTGATCCTGAGCGCATTTCAACCATCCTATCCCTTTCCCCACCGCGTAAAAAGGCCTTACAGTCCTTCCTTGACGGGATTAACTATTTTAGGTGTTTTATCCCTAACTTTGTGCACCTTTGGTTTGGCCCATCACCCTCCTGCTCAAAAAGGACATAGCCTTCAGATGGACAACATAAGGAAGAGAAATCTTAAACAAGATCAAGAAAGAGATTACTTGTGCACCAACACTCATCAATCCATATTACTCAAAGGATTTCATCCTTTATGCTTATGGTTTTGATGAAAGCATTGTTGTTGTCTTAACACAAGAAAATGAACAAGGGCTGGAATAACCAGTGGCCTTCTTGACTAGTAGGATTTGGAGGATTATGAATTGAAATATAGTTACGAAGAAGTAGGTCTTCACCATTATGTTGCTCAAGAAATTCAAGAGCATGCTCACTAAAAATCACATCAAGGTGTTAGTCTCCCACTCATTTGTCTAGAGACTTCATCATGGGAGAAGAAATCAATGAGAAGAGAGTGCGATGGGTGACAAAAATCATGGAATATGATGTGACTATTAAGTCCACAAAGTTGGTAAGAGGTAGTGAACTCTGTAAGCATATTGTTGAGGATGTAAAGAGTGAACACGAGGCTTCATTATTTCTAAATGAAGACCTCCAAAGTGTGTAGAATGTGAATAGAATATAGACCCCGACGTATGTGACTGGATGAAGGACATGATCACATTCCTTTCCGAGGGTGCGTACGCTCTTTGTTTGAACAAAGAGAAGGCATCCGAGGTTGCAATCTATCCCTTATGTTTTGGTTTATGGACTTCTCTTCAAAATAAATTTAGATGGCGTCTTTATTGAGATGTATCAATGGCGTGCAAACTGAGAAAGTGTTAGCAAAATTTCAAAATGGATTCTCTAGTGGAATTTTCTCTGCCAAACCTACAACAATGAAAATCATAATGGTATGTATCTTTTGGCCTACCCTATTTGCAGATGCACATAGGTGGGTCACAAAATGCAAGGAGTGCACTTTATTTGCAGGAAAGAAAATATTGGCAACGCTTTCCCTCTGACTAATCCAAGTAGATCAACATTTTATGCAATGGGGTCTCGACTTAATAGGCATGATCAATCCACCTTCAAGTGCTAGAGATAAATGGGTCTTTGATAAGCCTACAAATTACTTCACCATAGGACATAAGTTATCACGTTTAAGGAATCAACTGAGGCATTCATCCTTGACTTTCTCAAAGGTTTAGTCACAAGGTTTGGCATTCCTCAAACCATTATCTTTGATAATGCAAAGGCCTTCCTTGGTGCTAAAATCACTGATTGGGCTCTAAGTCTGGGAATTTACTTGAAAACCTCTTCCAACTATTACCCTCAGGGAAATGGTTTGGTAGAATCAACAAACAAGAACCTGATCAGAATCATGAAGTGCACAATGAACATCAGCCAAAGACAAAGTGGCATACGAAGGTCTTGCACGCACTCGAGTAGATAGAATCATAGTAAAAAAGGCAATAGGAACTTCTCCTTACAAGCTTTTCTATGGCAAGGAGGCTTCCCTTCCTTTGACACTAGAACTAAATTCATTGGCACTTGCCTAGTAGCTGGAATTTGAGGGCACAGATTAGAGAAATCAGGATGGAAAAGTTGGTTCATCTTGAAGAGCTCAGAAAATCTGTCATGATCAAGCTAGAATAACATCAACAAGCAACAAATAAATGGTTTGAGAAAGGCTAGGCCTCAAGCTTTCAAATTTGGGGACTGGTTCTAAAATGGGATGCTAACAGAGCTAAACCAAGGTGCCATTCAAAGTTTGATGCACTTTAGAGTGGCCCATACATCATCAAGTCTTACAAATAAGCTAACTCTTTCGAGTTAACTCATCCGGATGGAAGCACGTTGCAAATCCCAGTAAACGAGATCTATCTCAAACCCTTCCATTAGGTTTGTTGCATCATGTTGTATATATTAAAGTAGTTTCAATTCCTCCAAGTTTTCTCTGCACACATTGTTTGTTTATACATAGTTATTTCCCCTCGCGTGCTTCCTGCGCATGCTCTTTTGTTACTTCCAGAATGCAGAGCTTCTCTCAGCATTTGTGAGGTTCAGTTCAGAGTTCAAACAACTTCAAGTGAATCCATTGTGTTCTTCAAGTTGCAGACCAGATCTTCAAAATTAAGCACCCGAATCCATGCCCAATGGAATTCTAAGGCTACTGGTCTCTTCATCTAACAGGCAGATGGCCCCCGAAAGTCACCAAAACTATTATCCAAATAACTCTCCTAGTTATCTGGATAACTTATATTTTCATCCTGACTCTGGTGTTTCACATTTTAAATTACACATGCTCAAGATTGTTCTTTTAAACACTTGGACACACGATTGCGAGTCCCTTTGTGCACCCTTGCGCACCTTCCTGCTCCCCTTCACATTCTTCTATCTCCTTCCATTTTCCCTTGCGTGCCTTCCTCCTGCGCACCCATTTTCTCTCCTATCCCATCATGCACTCCTTGCACACACCTCTGTAGACTTACCTTCCAATCAGCTAAGTCCTCTTGCATTCCTCTTGCGTGCTTACCTAGACTCAGTTCTTTCATGCGTCCTCTTTTCTTTCTCCCTCCACATGCCTTCCTTTAGTTGAATGCCCGCATCTTGTTTTCATACTTGCCTTCTGCAAGTATGCCTTCCTCTGTGCATGCCCCTCTTCACCTCTTTCTTCCACTTCTCCCTTGTGCCCACATTCTCGTGCATTCACCTTCTTTCCACATGGCAACCCGATGCTCCTTCAAAGGAAAAATCCTGAGCGGGTTTCTAAATGAGCGCAGAGCCTCCACGCGTCTCGGTTTCATAAAAGGATAGGGTCGGGGTTGAATAGGCAAAGCATTGAGACAAGAAAACAGAGGATGCCAAGTGTTAGCATGACGCTAATTCAAGAGAAAAATTGGGGAAGGGGTTCTAAACTAGTGTCAGGCTGCCACGTGTCCCTGGTCAGATATACGACCCTGCCGAGCAAAAGACTTAGCCAAAAATGAAGAAACTAAGCGAGCCATGAAAGCAGCCACGTGTCTACCTAGAGCAACTTCAAAAGTGAAATACAAAGGCTACTCTCAGACATACGTCAGCCCTCCACGTGTCTGGTTTCAAAAGGGGGCCGTTTTGGTAGTTGGTTCCCACCTTTTTCTATGAACCTGATTCAAATTTCAAATGAGCATATCTTTTAACTTAGTGCTCAAAATTTGAGAAATCTAGCACTTGTTGGAAAGATATCGACCTCATCTATGCCATGGAGATCTGAAAATTTAATTTTGGAGAGGTTAGGTGGGGAAAATGAAGAAATGTCTTCATGCCATTAATACAGGATCTATTTTCCCCCAACAAACAGATTGCATTTGATCTGATCCATCGTTCCTCCTCCTTCAAGGCATTGAACAAGTAATTAATGTAAATATGAAATATTTAGGGTGGATTTGCAAGAGGCATTATCGTTGGTGGTTGAGCTTTGAATTAATTTTCCGCTTCTCTCTCTCTCTCCTTCTTCCCTCTAGGATGAATCTATAAAGGAGGGGTCGAGGCTCATTGTAAAGGGTTGGACACTCTAGATCCTTACGCATGTTGCTAAGGACTCCATATTTTCTGTATTTTGAGTTGTAGACCTCCATGTTTGGCTCTTTCATGTGGATATTATCCTCCTTATCATTATAAAAGTTTTGTGCATTTCTAGAAGTAATAGCAGCATTGTTTTGTGATGATTCTCTATCCTAACGTGTTTTCATTCCTTCTTCTTACCTCTTCTCTTGCATTGTGTATTGTTGTGTTATTTCAATTCCCATGTAGTTCTATACTTGGTTGTGTTCCATGAGAACAATTTGGTGAATGCGTATTTCACTGTGCTACTCATGCCTAGCCTCCTTTCACACATTCCCTATCATTCTCAATTAGAACAAATAGTGTTCACCCCTCTTTTTGGTGCTATCACATTTTAGTGTAGTTTACTTCATGTTATCCTTCTTTCCCTGGTCCCTTGGCATTCTTATCTTAGTTTTCCTTTCAGCACTAGGAGTAGCAGTAGTAGCAGAAATAGATAGAGGAACCGGCCTTCTCCAGAGATCTATCCCAAGCTCTCAAGGTCCCACAACTTGGGGATGGTTCCATTTTGGTCTCAGAAACCTTGACCCTTTCCGAGATCCGAGACACGGGTGCACATTTTAGCAACCAACAGGTACCCCATAGGATTCTCGTAAAGTTAAGGTGTGTCAATCCTTAAGTCCATAAGAAGTAGAAAATTTTACTTCATTCTTAAGCAAAATATTACCAAACCTTTGCCTATTCATACGGTGATATGCTCATAATCAGTCCTAACATTGTTGTACACAACATAGTCACATATCTCGATGCTAAACCAGCTTTTAAAAAACTCCACGAAATGCATCCATGTATATCTCTCCTGTTAAGGAATAATTCCAACGCCTCTATCTCGCTAACTTTATTATACCCATTGACTATCTACAATGGGTCTCAATATGTCCCCGTAACCAAAGATTTAGGAAAGAAACGTATCTACACATACTTTAGGGATGTCAATCTCGCATGTCCGAAAGATGATTTCCCTCTTCTTAAAATAGATCACTTGTCGACCTAACCACCACCATGAAATGCTTTCCCTTGTGGATGGTTTTTTGGTTATAACAAAGTCCTCATTGGTCCTAACGATCAACACAAAACCTCTTTCATCACTCCTTGGGGAACCTTCTACTACCATGTCATGTCATTTGGTCTTGAAAATATAGGGGCTACTTATCAACGCGCCATGACATACATTTTTCATGACCTCATCCAAAAATTGTCAAAGACTATGTTGATGACCTTATAGGAAAATCTAAATCATGAAAAAGACCATCTTAATGTCCTTGAATCAATCTTCACTTGTCTCATCCATTTTTGTCTCCACTTAATCTCGTGAAGTGTGTTTTGGTGTTCTCACTAGAAAAATTTAGGATTCATCATATCTATCCAAGGCATTGAAATTGACCAGGAAAAGGTTAAACCAATCATTAAAATGCCTCCACTATCTAATCTTAAGTAATTACATATCCTTTAAGGAAAATTTCAATTAATTCAATGTTTCATATCACATCTTTCTAACCGTTTTCAACCATTTCATCATTTTCCCTACAAAGACGTAAAATTTCATTGGGATTCTAATTGCCATAAGGCCTTCAACGAAATCAAACAATATCTATTATCACCTCTTGTACTCACTTCACCACATGACGGTGAGCCATTTTATCTAGACATATCCACTTCAGATCATGCTTTAGGAGCTATGCTCACTCACCGTGATGATCAAGGTCGTGAATAGTCCATAGACTACATTACACACTCCATGAGTTTTAAACACGCTACATGAAGCCAAAAACTATCTTGTGTGTTATATTTCGCCACCTCCAAGATTTGACATTATCTCCTCAATCATAAGACATATGTCGTCACCAATTTTAATCCACTTAAATCCATGCACACTAAACCTTATCATAATGATCGCATTACTTGATGGATTATTCTTATGGCTGAATTTGACCTCAAAATTGCATCATAAAAATCTATTAAAGGTCAGGCCATTGCATATCAACTTCTGAAGCACCCCTTCTAGATAACCAACCACCTCATGAATGCTTTCCTGATGAATCCATCAACAACATCGATGAATCCTAATTCATCCTGTTAAAATGACCCTCTTTGTCAATGGTTTTAAATTCTAGGAAGGAGAGAGGAGAAGTTGTTATCATACCTCCCTAGAACATCCCACTTCTGTTATCATTCAAACTTAACTTCAAATGTACTAACAACATGGTAGAATACAAAGCCTTAATCACGGGTCTAAATACCACTATTCTCTTAGGTGTCCACATCTTGGAAATCTATGGAGATTCACAACTTGTCATTAGTCAAGTCAAAGAAGAATACCAAGAAATCCTTCAAAATATAAATTTGTCATCGAATTTCTTCTCGGTACATTTAATCATTACATATTCAAGTCATTCTCGCAATCTTCTAATAGGTTTTGAGACACTATGGCTTCTCTCCAATCCCTCGTCCCTTTTGCAACAAAGAAATATAAGGATAAAACTAAAATGTTTGTATTTTTCAACACCCAGATCATCCTACACATAAAAAAGAGCTACCTTTTATTAGTATCATTGACAACAATCCACTTGGTCTATGGTACACTCAAATATATGATTACCTCACTAAATGTAAATCGCCCTTATATTTATCACATGGTGTTAAACGATCATTTCTTCAATGCGTAACCCACTTTGTCAACATAGGTGGTATCCTTTATAAACATAGCTTTGACGGTATACTATTACGATGTCTTAAATCACATGAATCAACCAGAGAAATCGAAGAGGTCCATGATGGCATATGTGGTGGTCATTCATTAGCAATGCCATCGCTAAATACGCCATATGACTAGGATATTACCGCCTACCATCACCAAAGATTATTGTGCATATGTAAAGAAATGATTTAAATGCTAGCTCCATTCAAATCTCATTCACATCCCTAGTCAAGCATTACACCCACTCAGGACTTATGGCCCGTTTCTCAATGGGGGTTATACCTCATTAGTGTAATCAATCCTAAATCATCCCAACAACATCATTCCATAATCACAACAATTGAATATTTCACTAAATGGGTTGAATCAAGTCCTTTAACATCAAAAAATATAGACCTATTATCAACTTCATATATCAAAACATCATATTTCATTTTGGTATCCCGCATAATCTCATCACAGATAATGGAAAATCCTTCAAAAATAAGGAAGTTAAAAAACTCTATGATGCATTCAACATCAAACTCATTTTTGTCACCATATTATCCTCAAGTAAATGGACAGCCGAGTCCTCTAATAAAACACTTTAAAAATCCTTATGAAGACAATAGACGATGCGGTAGGAATTTGTACCTCCAAATCCCGTTAGCTCTTTAGGATTATCGAATAACATCTGCTCACCTACAGTGCTACACCCTTTTAGTTGTCTATGGCTTGGAAGTTTCCTACCTCTTGAATTCCTAATTTTTCGATCCATGTATCTCAAGGATTTCATCCCTAAAGAAGAGTATCGCCAAGACCGCTTAACACAACTTGAACTATTAGATGAAATTTTTTTAACAGCCCTTGAACACCATCAAGTCTATCAAGAACGTATTGACAACACATACAATAAAATGTCAAAAAGCATGACTTTAAAATTGGTTATATTGTACTTAAGGAAAATCAAAATGTTACTACATTAGAAGAAAGTACACGTGGAAATTTTTCCCCAAGGAGATTGGTCCGTACATTATTACTCACAAGCATGGGTCGGGAGCATATCGTCTCGCTTCTCTTGATGGAAAACCTGAAATGGAACCACAAAATGCTTCACACTTATGGCCTATCTACTATTAAATAATTTATCACCATGATAGTAGTTACATCCAGATCCTATCACTCCATTGAAAATATGTGGTTATCCATCGTATTCTAAATATGCCTTAAATATGAACACCGTGGATTTTTTCACCGCATCTTCCATTATGAACAAGTTTCTCCTTTGTAGATACCCCTTAAAACATTACACCCATCCATTCCATTTTGATCAAAAACATGTCTCGGGGTATGTGTGTGTCGGTCACGTATATATTTTATCCCCTCCTCAAATTTTTTATTAGGTATTTCCTTCACCTCATAAATACATGTAAAAAAATCATTTGGGTGCTCCTTTTATAAAAATATAAAAATACCAATAGATGGTCCTTGAAAAACAACTATTCATGAGCTTAAAGCATCTCGAAAAAATTTGTTCTTCCATCTTCATTGACTAGTATATACGTGGTGTCATCCTTATCTTCTTTCTCCTCCCCTTTTTTAGTAGCTTCACCGATAAATCCAGACTCTTTGATTGAAAGCAAAAAGATTTCAATGATATCTCTTTCTAGAGCCTCTGAATTTGATTCAGGGAAACTATCATGAGTGAGCTACTTTTGTTGCGGGGTTGATGAAGTAGAAAAGGTTGTAATTTCCATGGGATCTTCTTCATTGAGACATCCCCCAAATATAATAAGCAATCAAGATTATCGTCATCTTGTTGTGCCAAGGTCTCCCCCTCTTGTATGATGGTTTTGAGTCTGCAAATTCTCCATCATGTATAGCTCCATCTTGAAACATGAATCCGATGGACCAAACTCTTCCGAAACTCTAATTTGTGGAGAGGATGAATGGGGGAGGGATCCGTAGTCTCTTGAGCACCCGACTCATGATTCGAACCCCCGAATTCGATTCACTTCTCACCATATGCTCCTCTTCTTTTGGATTTGGAGTTGTTCCTTGTCATATGGGGGGTATAGCTACTCAAAGAAAAGGGGGGGTGGGATGGATGGATTGGAGAAGGGAACTCAACATTTGGAGTGGTATGATATGGTAAAACTTGGGGTGGGATGGGAGATGAACAAAGAGTTGGTGATTGACCTACCCATCAACAAGGTTGTCTCATGTTTTTCCCATATGTTTCAATACCTTCGATCCACTACATAAGTGGAGGCAACATTTCTTCTAAGAAGCCAAGCTTCTCATGTGAGCTATAGTGCCTAGGAACAGGGCCTACCCATGGACAAGGTGCCCTGCATCCTATTCTGAATGCCTCCATTTGTGCTATAGCCCGAGATTGAACCATGCATGTCTCTATTTGTGTTATCTTCTCTAGTAGACCAACATCCTCTAATTGACCATAGTCACCAAATGTGTACCCATGTCTTTGATTGGTTTCATAGCCAAAATGGTCTTGGCTTTGCTCATCTGGGTCACCATAGTGACTTTGAAATTGGTCATGTTGTTGGTTTGGAGAGGGAATGAAGCTAATTAGATACTATGAAAATGTGAATTCCATTGCGGGAATGAAGTCGAATGTACAACTAACTTCATAGGACGAAGGGAAATGAAGGACATGGAAAGAAATATGAATGGAGATGGATGAAAGAAAGGCCAACTTGATGAAATGATAGGATGCTTTGAATTGTCCCACCGTGTGTCGAGAATTTTTTTGATGATTATATTTTCCATAAGAACCATCGAGTCATTGGATACCTTAGGTTAGTGGGACGTGTACCCTAAGGTAACCTCTAGATTTCAAAGAAGTTAGCTCTTCTTTGCATCAAGGTTAAGGATAGTGGAAAATGAGAAAACTAACTAAGGTGATATGCCAAAAGAATATATTTTAATCAAGAACCTAACTGCCTAAAATGGGGAAAAGGTGACTAATGAAAAGGGCAGGCAAAATGCACCACATTCCAAAAAATATTCACATAGAACACCACTTCGAACTATTAAGAACATCTTCTGAAACTAGTAATAACATTATAAGCATGCACAATATACCAACATCAAAATAAAGGCTATCAGAAACAATGCAGATTATGCAAAGGATGGACAAAATGCACCACAAGGCATATTATATTACTCAAAAAATATGCACAACACAAAAACATATAAGATGCAAAAAGAGTGCTATTACAAATATCATAAAGAAGGCTAGAGCTCTAGATCCCTACCTTTTATAGAAGAGGAATTGAGACAGAAAAGAAGAATTTACTAACTCCTTATATGTGTTATGAAGCCTTTGATTACAATATATAGGATGAGAAGAAGATAAGAAGATAATTCCGAACCATCCTTCCAACTACTTGTAAGTTATGGTAAATGATGTGAAGTGACAGAAATAGATTTGCGAGATCTATCTCACACTACCCCATGATCTGTTATTAAGGAGTGAGAGCCATACCCATTTAATACATCTTTAACTATTTTGCAATCGACTCCCTTGAAGTGGACTCACTTTTTAAGGAACATCCTTTCAAATCTTTATTACATATATGAACTTCTCAATCATTATGCATCGGGTTCTGGGCTTATGATTCTAGCGGCACCTATTTTTATGTTGTTCTGTTAAAACAACCCTTCAAGTGCAAGTGAACAAATTGAGTATTCGTAGGTTCACTCTCTTTACATGGAACTATGCATTAACTCTGTTCTTTGAAAAGACAAGCTAAATGACTTTTCACCTTTTACCTTTTGAAAATATCTGAGTGTTTAAAACTTCTAGATGGGTTTCATAATTTCCCATACGTGATATTTGGCCTGTCGCCAATATTTCGCAACCTACTTCAAACTTGGAGTCCATTTGTTGTGAGATCTATGTGGAAGCCAAGCGCATCTCTAGGGTATCTACTTTTCTTTGTAGCTTTTGGAAGTGTGTTAAGCTGACATTTGGCACCTTCTGCAAGCCCTCTAATATCTTTTTTGGTAAGTAATGGGCTTGTCACATATTAATGCGAAGACCATTTCTTTTGAGGGACCCTTATAGTTGACTCCATGTGTAAGCCCCACGGGATTTTAAGGCTTCATTTCCCCCTTTAATTTCTAGAATTGTGTCGGGTTGACACTTGGCATTGTCACGAGCCCACTACTCATTATTGAGTTGGCTTGTCCCAGCTTGATTTTTCATCGTTGATTTAGCTAAGTATTTTTCCCCATATCGCCAAAGGCTTGACCCTTGGTGGGACTCGAATCTGTAGGAATCTCATAACTCACTTGGTCAATCCAACAGGAATCTACTTGTTATCTAATTTCAATGGGCAATGGAGGAAATTAGATATGAGATACCCTATTAAGGGAATTATAGACTTGCTCATCAAATAATTGTTGAGTGTTTATCAAGGGTTCACTCCCTTGGTCTCTAGTATTTTCATCAGCACCCCTTTCTTACCTCAAACTCGGGTTCATCGACATGGGAATCAAAAGCCCAAGATAATATCTTCCTTGTTTATGGGTACGCACCTTCTTCTTCAAATGAAGGCCATGCAAGGAGTTGGTATGTAGGCACGTACATTGGAAGTGAGTATGCAATACCTTATTTGGATCACTGATATAACTCATTCCCTGCTCCTACGCCACTACCACACTCTTTCCTCCTATGTGTGCTGCCTTTGGAAAGCTTACCACTAAGTTGGGATCTCCGCCCATGCTCCCATACTCTTTTCCTATGCTTTCCTCCTCTATCTCCTTGAGCACCTCATCGCATTGTGCTCCACCTCCTGCTCCACTAAATCCTTTATTATGCCCACTACTTCTCTTTTGCAACCTCTTCTATCTTCTCCTTGGTGAGGCTTGGGGTCCTTTGATCCTTTGTATTCACTTCCTCACTCTCCCCTTTTCCTTGAGTGCCTTCCTCTTCCCATCCTTTTCTTCATTTCCCTCATCCTGAAGTCATGCACATCGTACACAGGATGGTCTTGAGCCTCTTCATGCTCATCATCATCTCTCTCGCCTCTGTAGGCCTCCAGGATCTTCATTCCTTTTGAGTCCGCCTTCTCCACTACCTTTAGCTCTTCCTAACTGGTGATTCTAGTATAGGAGACTCTTCCTTCTCTTCTTCTTTAGTAGACGACTCCTTCATTGATGATTCTTCTTATGTAGGAGGCTCTTCTTTCTCTAGTGCCTCTTCCTCATGTGATTTTTATTTTTCCTTAATCGGGAACTTCTTCATCCATGTATATGTGCTCGGCTTCACACCTAACTCATGTGCGCCCATAGATTGTGTTGTTTGCACACTTGGTAACTTCTTCTCTGGAACCTCTTCTCTTTCCCTCTTCCTTGGTGCATTCTTCTTATATCGTGTTTACACCATGGGCTCTTAGTCCACTCTGTCAACGTGAATATGCCAATACGAAATGCTCGTATATAGAAAAC
Organism: Taxus wallichiana var. yunnanensis; assembly: GCA_018340775.1. NCBI lineage: Eukaryota > Viridiplantae > Streptophyta > Pinopsida > Cupressales > Taxaceae > Taxus > Taxus wallichiana. The sequence goes on along the minus strand of CM031239.1, from coordinate 640,409,719 downwards.
TCGATTCTCCCTCCACTAGTGCTAGTAATTGTTCGGGTATCCTCCATTTATCCCCGAATGTGTCGCATATCCTCTTGTACCATTTCTCTAGGCACGCCTTGTGGGTGGTCATAATAGTGTCACAAGTGTACTTTTCAAATCTCTTTATGGGGGAAGGATATTCATCTAGATATTCCCATACAAACTTCTCTGGCCCATTAAGCACTCCAATTTATGAGAAGATGATGGTGAGGAGGACATTGCCAAACATGATCTTCTCTCCTTCACGCATGAAATTAACTATCTCATCTGCAATGAAGGAAGACAAGTTATAGATAGTTCCTTTTAAAAAAATTTGGCACATATTTAACTAGGCCTTGTTTATTTGTGTCCACCTTTCTTGTCCATTCAACTTAGATACAAGCACGTAGTCATCCTCATCACTGGGTCGAGATATTGAGGATGTCAAAGTAGTGAGACCCCTTCTTGTAGTCATAAGTCTTCATGGTTTCCTTAATGGCCTCCTTATCCTCCAAGTCATCATGTAACAACTCCCCTTAGTAGACAAGGCCAGTAAACTTAGAGATTAGTTGAGGAGCTATGTGCATCCTTCGGCTTGCAAAGTAGTACACGCATGACGACATCAACCATTGTTACAATCATTTGGGTTTTCCAAAGTAGGGCAACTTATTAATTTGTAGCAACCCAACCTTCTCCAATTTTACCTTCACTTCATCATCATAGATTGGCATTCCTTCTGGTGTCCTTTTTTGTGTCGGAGTGAACCGGTTCTAATACCATCTCCTTCTCTCGTGGTGCGTGTGTGATGGTTGTAATCGCCACCGCCATCTTCCTTACATGGGATACCCAATCTTTTCCAAGCAACACACCATCTGGGTATTACATCTCTGCATACCACTCCTCGTTAAAGATGGTGGTAAAGCAGTCTATTTCCACTTGCCATTGCCCTTCTTTGGTAAGACTATTACCTTCTTTGGTGTCATCTTCTTGTCGGGTTACTAAAAACAAACTCTTCTTTTCTCCTTTTCCTCAATCTACTCAAATTGTTTACTTTCCTTCACAAAAAATCTCTTTACTCCCATGCCCTAGCTGTAGAACCCTAACCTGGAAAATCCTTCCATAAGACAACATACCCTTCTCAATCCTTCCTCCCTACGCCCATGTATTTTATCCACTCGATTTACAAATCACACTAGTCACACACTCAGATTTCTCACACTTTTTCCTTTGCATAAATCTTCTTCATGGATGCCCTAGTTTACAAGAGCTCTTCTTTATCACAAATGCAAGGTAATAACAATGTATCTCGACCTTCTACTTATAGCTTTTTCTTCTCTCCCATGATAAATTCTATGCCACCTACCAACATAATTTTGCAATAAAGGTGGTTTTTTTTCACTAAAGCCAACCTTAAGCGCTCTTACCCCACGCCCAATCCTACACCAAAAATATCTACAACCTTCTCGTGTGAAAAATCCTTACCGATCAAGATCCTCACGCATGCTCATGCAGTGCTAAAGGCACTTCTTCTGTCCTTAACTTGATTTTTTCCCTCGCCTACCTCATGTTGTTCTTGTGCTTCTCATCCTTTGTATGTGGTATTTGTAAATTTATCTTGACACTATACTTCTTATGTCCACCTTTTCTACGTTCTCTTTTCCACACTACGTGCCTTCAATACGGGCCATCTAAACAAAAATTCCACTACCAAATTCCATTTTACTTTGCATTACTCCACCCCACACAAAAATAGATGTGTGGTCCTCTATGCATACATAACCTTTTGAAAATAATAAGTGGTTATTCGATTTATTGTGGCGTGTAAAACAATAAAAAAGAAGGGAACAAGTAATGAGAAAGGGAAACACAAGAAAAAAATGCATAAAAGGAAATCCTAGGCTAAATGGCAATTGCCTTATTTATAAACACAAGGAAGACTTATTTATAGTAGGGCTTAAATGAATCCCATTGAAATGGCCTGTAACCGTGTTCCATCAAGTTGTTGTAAATGCCAAGTGCCCGAAAGAAGGATGTATGAGATGATATATGGCCCTAACCAATGGAATTTTAGTTTCCCAGGATGGCACAAAAACTTGGAATCATATAACAAAACCATCTTCCCAACCTCGAATTGTTTGTTTTTAATATGCTAATCATGTCATGTTTTTTTCATGCTTTTTTAATGCCTTTTTAGTCTTCTGAATCCATCTAGCAAGTGATCACCTTTTGTCTAGCTGCATTAACTTCTCCATGTGCTCTTGAAGTTCCTATTCATTAGCTAACCCTCCTACGCGGGAAGTACACAATGATGGTAGCATAAATTTGACCGGTAAAATAGCCTCATTGTCAAACACCAATCAAACGGTGTGGCTTTGTTCAATATCTTGTAGGTTGTCATGTATGCCCATAGAATGGATGATACCTTGTCATCCAAATATTGTCTTCCCACATCACAAATTTTGGTCAGTGTGTGGCTTAATATCTTGTTAAATTCCTCAAGTAGTTCCATTAGCTTGTGGGTGATATGGGGTAGTCTTATGATGGGCCACCATGAACTCTGCTAACAAAATCCTGATTGTTTCATTCAAAAATGTGTACCCTGTCACTAGTCAAGCTTAAAGGACATCCATACATGCTGATTATGTTCTCCCATAAGAATCTAGCAGTTTTCACTGTTATACAGTCCTTTGTAGGCACTACCTCCACCCACCTTGTTAAGTAATCAGTGTAAGTGATGATATAGCATGAACCAGTCCTTCACGTGGTAGGTGAAATTGGTCCTATAAATTCAATGGCCCACTTTTCAAATGGTTATGCACTAGCTATAGGTATCAAGGGCATATCATCTCTTTTTTCTAGCTTGTCAAGTGCTAGCAATGATCACAGGACTTGCAAAACTCAATGTAATCCTAGTAGATGTTTTCCCACCAAATCCCTACGAGTAGAATCTTCCACAATGTAGCATTCCCTACATAGTTCCCTCTCCTGCAATCCTACCATGTACTTCTTCCACAATTGCAACAAACTCATGTTCTAACACACATCGCATGCAGTAACCTCATCATGGCCTAACTTTTATAAGTCTCCACTAATTAGCATATAGGGCACGATGCGCATAACTAATCTGCTTCCTTTCCAAAATTTTCATTCCTTTTGGCACCAAAAATTGTTTTGAGAAACACAACAATATCTTCTAAGTGAGAGGGTGTGCAACGCAACCTAAATAATTGTGTGTCCGGCATAAGCATCCTCAATGCTTTGCACGTCCTCCCCTGAGTCAATTCTTGAAAAATGGTCAGGCCCTATATTACTCTTTCCTAGTTTCACAACAACTGTAAACTCAAATTCTTGAAACAACATGATCCACTGACATATGCACCCTTGTAAAATGAGCTTGTTCACCAAGTACTTTAATGTCATGTGATCTGTGTAAAATATGAAGGGTGTTGCTAGTAGATACTACCTGAACTTATGTAGTGCATAGATCATTGATAGTGCTTTGCACGAGCAGAGTAGAATAGTTTTGCTATGTTGGTGTCAACTTCCTACCGTAGAAAAACATAAGGGGTGGTCAACAATTCCATCTCCATGTTGTGTTAGAAATGCCCCAATCACCATCCCCGAGATGTTAACATGTACATGGAATGGCTTATCACAAGAAGGAAAGCATAATATGTGTGTAGTGATGAGTTTATCCTTCAATGCATCAAACGCCTTCTATTGATCCTCTCCCAGCTGAAATGCACTTTTGTGTTTTAGTAACTTCTCTAATGGCATGGAGATCTTAGCATACCCCTTGATAAAATTAGGGTAGTACCTTATATACCCAAGGAATCCCCACACCGCACTCCGACCGGTAGGCTCCCCAATCCCAAAATAATAGAAACTTTAGCGAGATCCACCAACAAGCCTTCCTTACATATAATATGCCCCAACAGGGTTCTTAAATGGAGTAGTAAAAACACATTTCTTAATGTTGAGGGATATCCTCAACTTCTGACATCTCTCAAACATTAGTCTCAAATTTTCATAATGGTATTTCACTAGTCCATATATTGTCTAGTCATCAAGGTAGACTTGTATAAACTTATTGATAAAATCCTAAAATATCGGACCATTATTCACGAAAAAACACAAGCAGAGCACGTTCTTAAGTCCAAAGGGATGGACTATATAAGAAAAATTTCCCCATTTAGTGGAGAAAGTTTTCTTTTCTTGGTCTTCTTTAGCATTCTAACTTGATGGTATCCCGAGAATCTATACGTGTGTAGAAATATATTTCACACTCCAACTACTCCTTCCAGATTTATTCGGTGAAGGGGGTTGGAAAAGGGTCAATGTAACATACTACATTTAGGTCCATGAAGTTAACATAGATTTTTATCCTTCCATCCTTTTTAATACGGATGACCATGGGACTTACCCATTATGATTCCTCCATAGCTTCAATGATTCCTAAAGTGATCATTTTGTCTATCTCCTCCTTAACCTTGATGTGAAGATCTAGATTCATTTGATAAGGCCTCTTCCGAATCGGGCGCGCACCCTCCTTTAACTTGATTTTCATTTCTCCCAAGGAGTAGTGGAATCCTTTAAGCTCATGGTATCCACATGAAAATAAGTCCTGTAACTTGTGCACTATATCAATGATCTTTGAAACCTCCTTCTCTCGACCAATCATCTCTAATAATGGTCTCCTTAAGTTCCATTTCGAACCCATGTTAACCTTATTTGTTTTAAGGGCTCATTTAAGGTGTGTGCTTTCTCATCAGCACTATCAATAACTTCGAGCTTACATTTAATATGGTTAACATCCAAACTCTCCATCTCTTCACCATCTATCACATAGACCATCTTTCCTTTCTCTTTCTCCATACATGCGCTCAAGCTACATCTCTTCTGACTCTTCCTCATCAAAGCACGGTTCCAAGAAAGGTTTACCTAATAACTCCAAAGATTCTATCTTCTCGCCATGGCACTATCTCCCATCATGAGGAGCTTAACAACCTACAACGCCCTATCTACCGATGGTTTAATAATCCTATACTTGAAAACTTGAAGGAGGTCAACCAATCCTACCAATTTCCTATCTAATGGCACATCTCGGAGTGAATATACCATGTGCACACAACCTTGTAAGGTGGAATACAACTTATGTACCCATAAAGAAGGTGGCAAGGCCTCCACACCTTCCATCCATGCTTTCTCACATGCTTGGACGTGAGACGAGGCAAGTTCCTTCCCATGGTAGTCTTGTATTGCAATGGGTGCATTACTTTGGGAGAACCTAACAAAGAACATGATTCTTACCTCGCACCACTCTAGAAGGCTATCGTGATGTGTCACCCACCAACGTGTTACGATCCCAAGAAAGTTATAGCTAATCATTCCTCTTCTTTCAACCTCATTTTTCTACTAAGCCTCTATTTCTCGTAAGAAATCCTTAGGGTTGGATCCTCCGAATAACTTGGTAACTTCTTCCCTCCTAGATGCTTGACTAAGCACACCTTCACTACCCTTATCACGTAACCTCTTAGTTGTAACCAAATTAACTCATAAGTCACATGCACCTAATTATAACACTCCACACTAGTTGTATCACTCATGGATCGAGCATCTTCAAACATAATAACTCCCTCTCGTAGGGTGAATCACCTCAAGGTCCCTGATAGAGCGCACGTAGATCCTGTCAAGAACTTCTTCTCCCGAGGGCTTAGTATAGGGTGTTGATTTTCCATAGGTTAAGGGGATGATGACATTCTCTTCATTGTTCTCAAAGCTTGTGTATCCCTTATTGAACCTTAGGTCAACATTGTTCTTATAGCACCAAGGGTGCCCAAGTAATGTTGGAAAGTTTTCCATTTTGGCTAGTGCAAGACTTCAAATCCCAGTGAACTTTTCCCCTTGGATAGTGATAACAACATCCTTTAAGACACCAATGGGAATTTCCTTTGTCTTGTTAGCCATATACAACACATTCAAAGATGGCAGAATGGGGGCCTTCCCATTTGATGTCATACATCTAGAGTGAGAACATTGACTTCCGCACCTATGTCAATCAAAATATTTCTCAGAAGCCACCCATCTACAACAACATTCAAGGTAATCTCCTTATCATAATAAAGGTTGTGGGGAGGAAGGTTGCTGCGTAACCCGCCTCTTGTGCCCTCTTCCAAAGACGCAATACCTTCTCCCGTAACCACTCTCCTAGTAAGGGGATGATATTCTCTTGCCTCAACATCTTGCATACTTCTCTAACCTCATCCAAATCCCTATGTGGAGACTCAACATTCTTCTTTTTCTCTAATTTTCTTCGGTGGTCTTTTAAGCACTCGGATTTCTCCTGTAGGTTTCAATCACACCCATGGTTTCTTGATACACTTCTTTTTGATGAGTAGGGTCTGGATACTTCCCATGCACCACCTCTTCTCTCACGTTGTAGTTAGTACATGTGCTCTAGTTCGACCTGCGCACCACCCGTGGCATTTATTGTGAATCGTCCTTCCTCATGCTTACCATCCCAGTGCCTTTATATTTTCAGTGTTGTTGGCTCATATGTTCAAATATATCTGGACACTCCTCATAATTATGTTTTTTTCACACCAAGAGGATTGTAACAGCTTAGCCTGGGAATTCACACTTATAATGCTCCATAGACCCATAATTGTAACAGTAGCATGCATGAACTCACTTCTCCCTCCCGGTTACCACGACCACAAAATCCTCCTCGAAACCTATTCCACATGCCCCTCCTTATGTGTGCTATTCATACTCGATGACTATCATCCTTGGAATTGTTCCCAAGGTTGGTCTGTCACACACCAATATAAATGACATCATGTATCTGGTTAATCAATCTACAATCCTTGGTGTCATGAGTAGTAGAGGTGTAAATTTTACAATAACAAGACACATTCTTATGGATCACGCAAATGTAAGAGGGCATTTACTTACATCATGATCTCCATGGAAATTTTCAAATTCCATTGTCATGGCACATATCAATCTCTCGGGGACAATTTTCCTTTGTATGCCTCTCTACCTCACGATCCGTGCACTATAGACCACTACGAGTCTTATACACCGAGTTCATAGATAGCTTCTCCAGTTGCTTCACCATTACAGAAATATGAGCCTCAAGTAAGGGACTAACACTGGTATCTATACTTCCAATAGCCATAGCGCATAGGGCGGCCTCCAAGGCCTCGCGTGGATCTATGAAATTCGTGTGTGAAAGCGCTCTCATAAATGGTGTTATCAATCCTCCAAAAACCACTAAGCATGCCGAGAGGAGTGAATATCATAGGATAGCTTTGATAAGAGATTTTTAAAATGCATATCGTACTCCCGCACACTCTCTATCATACCTTGTTGAATCTCCTTCAATGCACTGATGCCCTTCTGTTCAAACTCAGGGAAATGAAATTCAACCAAGAAAGCATTTTGTGGCATGGTGTAATCTACCACTGTCTGATGGGGGTCATACTTCCGGTACCAAATATGTGTGTGTCCTTGCAATGTTTTTACAAATTGACTTGCCTTTTGCTCTAGGTTAGTGATCCCCTTCATGTGTCATAGTAGTTCACCCTTGTGTACATGCTCTGTAACATCCTCAACACCTTTGTAGTCAGGAAGGTACAAAGACATCTCAAAAATACTTTTGAGGTGGTTGATGTCCTTGTCCATCCGATTTAGAACCTTGATTTCCTCTAGTATTACCTCCACCACCAAATCCACTAGATCTACTAGGTCTTGTCCCTCCTGACCCACCATATCCTTTGGAACTACTAGGTACACCAGGTCCTCCATCTCCTATACCACCATATCCACCTCTTATAGCCAGTAAAGGGCCTAAAGTGGTCGCACCTACAATTCTCAATGTCCCACTGAACTGCGCATCAATAGTTTGTGATATTGCACCACTACTAGATGTGTGTCACGTGCCTCTTCCAGATGTGATACCCAAACTTTTATACTCACACTTTTCCCAAACATCATTCCATAAAATATTCCTCCAAACACAAGAAATGATTATATAGCCATAGATGTACCAAATGAGAAATTATATCTCCTAGGTGCAGATCGGTCACTCCCACCGATACCAATTGTGTTAGCAATACTTATCTCTTGATTTAGAAGACTAAGCACTAGGGGTTGGTCACCAAGTGGATTCAAATGCACGTTGATGGCTCTCCTTTCTCCAAGTGATGAAATCTCATCAGAAGCTGAAGGGGTCTCTCTCTTGTGCTTGCCAAGATGGGGTAGCATAGACTGCTCAAGATCCACATCCTCCACGTGAACCTCAATTCCTTCCTACAACGCGTCTTCCTCCAGAGAACCATCACTCCAAAACCTCATGTTTTCTAGACAAATCCCTTTCACAAGCCTCGCTATACTTGAGTTGTCTCTCCTCTCTCTCCTTTTCAGCCACAAGGTTTGCCATCTTCCTCCACCCTAGCTTCCTCACCCAATGCTCAAATAAGCTTAGCCAACCATAGGAAATGCTTCCAAACTTAGTGTAATGAGTAGGATCTTTATGGCTAAAGGGATAACACACAAAAATTATCCTCTAGGTTCCTTTAAGAACTTAAACTCAACAACCTCAAGACAAGAATACGTAGAAATAACGTATTCCAAGGTATAACTTGTTAGCACTCTCTTCCACCAATGATTAACAACACGCGTCCAAGTCGATCAAGCATTCGACAATGACCTCTAATATTCCTCTTGGGTCCAAACATGAGATCTATAGTACCAACTTGATCTAGATGCATATGTCAAAATCCATTCATACAACTCCACTAGAAAACAACAAAATAAGGTCTCATACAACTCATGATACAGGTGTTTTTCTACCCATCTGCATGTATCAAAATCAGGTCCAATACTAAATCTATGAGAAAAATCATCCTCTATGCTCTTAAACTATGCTTCGACACTGTCTAAGGTCAAGTGCTCTATCATCACGCATCATTCTCACAAAAACTTTGAAAAGAGGTCCCAACAACGAAACCAAGATGTAGTCATTTTTACCCATCTACTAACTTCTAACCCCATGCGCACCAGCCTATCACCCAAGAGGCCTTGGAAGATATTGCCATTTTTTTAGGATTAGTTGCATTGAATTGAATATTCATGTAAAAACAACATGAGCTATCATATCCTTATACCCAAGCATTTAATAACAAGAGAAACATCATGGCATGAAATACAAAGAACATGTTAGTCATAAATATAAGGAAATAATACTAGGGTTTGCACCCTGAACCATATATTCATAATGAGCCATATAGTTATATTGATCATAGTCTCAAAGAACCATATTAAATTTAAAAGGGTTGTATCGGACCCAATGTATCAAGACAGCATCTAACCCATATATCGAGGTCCTAGTTATGTTTTCTTTATTACAATAATTTTACAAACCCATCCCTTAGACATGATAAGATTCCTACAATCCTCTAATGAGAACCCCAACTCCTAGTGGCCTCCGAGTATTCTCTCTACGAGCTTCGTGCTTCCCATGCTTTGATGTCTTGGTGTCTCTCTTCATGCCTTTATTCAAAAGTAGATCGATGCCAATTGTTAATATGGTCCTCTAATGGTGCATGCTTATTCTACTCTGAGCTCTCCACTTTCTGTAATGATGTCTTCCTACGAATATTCCATGCATGGAATATTCTTTCCTTGACCACCAAGTCTCCAAGATGGCACTTTATCCACTCTACATGCCTAGTCAGGTCATGTTTTTCCTCAAGTGCCTCCGGAACGTTGAATATGGCTAAATCCTTAGACCCTGTGGATTGTCTTATGCACAGCCCTATTTTCTCCTAAACCCTTGTCCTACACGCTTCTCCTCACGTACCCTTCTTCCTATTGGTCCCACATACTCACGCGCCCTTTAGTACTAAGCCAATACTTCAAGGCCCAACAAGTTTGCTTTAAAATGATATGTAAATCGAGGAATTATTCCTATGAACTTGTTGAAAAGGATATCCTTTTTCTCCCACATTAGCCTACATACACACAAAATTCCTTTTGTCATCCTAACAAGGTACATTCGCACAAACCCACATTCTCATCATGGTTTACATAACTACCCATTAATAATCATATTTAACATCTCAAGAGGCCACAAGTGCAAGTGTTTTTCAAGACCTGTTAGGAAATAAGGGATAAAATATGCGGATGAGTCCCTCATAGAAGTGCAACAGTAGAAAATAATATGCGTAAAATATTACATATCTAAAATAAAAGTGCAGAATAAAAATAACACAAAGACAAAGAGATGATATTTAACATGGTTCACCCAATTTGGGCTACGTCCACCAAGAATCACTTGCTCATATTTTATTACAAGCCACCACTCTCTCAATAGAATACCAGATCTATTTGGAGCTATGCTCAACAAACTCTACATAATTCACACTTGAATTCATACACATTTGCAATGTTACATCATACATACCATATGCACAAAACCACATAAGTAGACAACTACTTAAGTAGTTTTACAAAACCATGGGTATCAAAACCATGGGCCAAAACTGTCCCATAAACATATGGGTCAAAAATCTCGCCCATATGAAAAAAGCACATTTCCCAGTATATTGGGCATGTTTGGTTTCGAGGCCAATTTTTTTTCGAGGGTTGTGCCCCAAACCCTAGCAAGACAACCGTGGAAAGTGTATGATACTCTTAGTGTACATCTTCAACACTTTCACGCATGAAAAAGGCTCTACAACCTAACAAACCCATCACGTATATATATCAAAATTATAGTGGGGAAATCATTTCATTCTATTTAGTTACATTCATGATTTAACACATTTTAGGATCACGTTAAAATAATTTAGATCAATTAGGAATCGATCACATCTAATCATATACATTCACAAATAATGCTTTGATACTGATTAAAATCCATCTAAAAACATTAACACATTTCAAATAAAAACATATAAAATCTAACACATGCAAATTAAAATGCATAAAAACCATAGAACTTATCATCATCATCATCATAATATATATATATATATATATATATATATATATATATATCAAACTCGTATACATAGTAATCAATGTCCAAAAAATAGATATTTATCCTCATCATACGAAAATGGGTTTCTATGAGCCTATGACATCATATACAATCATGTAGTAAAATCTAGATCTCTAAGAATGGTGCTAGCACCAACCTCTCCTCCAGTGCAGTGTGCCTCCAGCAGCACCCGTGTCTCCCACCCTCTCTCCGAACACTCATAACCGTAGTCTCACCTCCAGCTCCTCCCTCACCACCCTCCACTCTCCCTAGCCTCTAAGGTGGCTATCCCACACTCGCCACACTCGTAAGAGGCCTTGTTGTTGTAGCTACCCCTTTGGTAGCTACATGATCAACATACAATGTGGCATCTGTGTTGTTCTTGATGATCAAATCAACATGGTAATCCCACTCTATCCGCACAACATCATGGTGAGCCAATAAAATCATACCAGATGGAGGAGGAGCTGCAAATGCTCTCTCCTTTTGCTGTCAGGTCAAGCCATCATTGACATCTCTGCACTAGAAATAGAAGGCCTCGTGATCCCCAAGGCCTTCTTCAGTGTATCCCTTTGTCCCTTATACTGCCTCTACTAGCGGACACCTATACAAGTTGTGCCTGAGACTATCTCACTCAAAAATCAATCCATTCCTCTCTCGTAATGAGGGTATATCGAAAACCAATCGATCATTATGCTCTCTCGAGCCCGCGTCCCTCTCTCCCTCCACTACAACCTTCTCGGGCCATCATCACTGTAATAGAAGCAGCTAGATCATAATCACCCTCCTCTTCGTCAAAATATGGCTTTGCCTTCCCTCCCTTTACTCCACCGTTTTCCCAAGCGTGTACCCTTCTCACCCATCGATCAGCTCTTTGTGGTACTCGAACTCTATCAAAGGCCCTCAAAGCCAAATCCCACCATGTAGTGTACTCATGGTAATCCCGCATCATCAATGGTACAATAAATCCCTCCTCTTTGGGGCCTGTAGCCCCTAACAACTCCTTGATAACGACAGTCTCACTACCACCGCCTTCACAAGTGTTTATGTTTGTCTTCTCCAAATCTATACCGAATGGGCACCTCATGCACTCCTGTTGTAATCCAAACCATCTCCAAACACAATAAAATTGAATAAATTCATGCTTGTTGTCTCTGTGATTCTGTAGCCACATGGTTTGTTGTAAACAAAGTAAATCTTGAGGATACTCAAGCTAGGCCGATAAATCCAAGTAAGGTCTCCAAACAACATCCCCACTGCAGTCTAGTAAAAATCCCTCAGAAACCCTGTCTTCCGCCTCTTCCCTACACAACCCTTATATGATATCCACCTCATAAAACCAAGGTGATGATCACCAATGGTCCATGGAAATCCTATTCGTCGTCAAGCAATAGCTATGTGCTCCTTAGACAAGCCTATAATGTGAAAATTGATGTCTATACCATAACGTTTGTGATCCCTCCAGCACAAATCTCTAAATGTATGTGCAAGTAGAGTAGACCTCACTCAAAACCATAATATGGTTCATCATATCGTACACAAACAATTTCATCATCCACGGGAAATGACCACTCTTGGAACTGAAAGGCATAGCACATGATGGCCATCATAATCATAGTCATCCGAACACAACCCACTCTCTTAGGAAAATAAACACAACCATAAGAAAAAACTCCATACTCATATTTGATATATGCAACGCCTTCCCCATACAATCTTCCCATCACACCATCCCTCTCTACCTCAATGATAGTATACACCAGTGCCCCATGGATCAAGTAATCTCAAGATGTGGTGAACATCCTCCAAAGTAATAGTGATCTCTCCTGTGGGTAACCAAAATGTGTTGGTGGAAGAGTTCCACCTCTCTAGTAGTGCCAAAATCAAACCTAAAAATCTATGGATCCATCTATAAAACCTCATGGAACCAAAACCCACAACATCCACATGAATCCCAATCATCATCCGACATGTCACTCCCGACTTCCTCCAATATCAATGGAATGTGATCATGAATGTTCAATTTCACTTTCACCGCCAAAAATAAACAAAACCAATAATTAGTATGTCAAATACATCATCAATAACATATCAAAAAATAAAATACACCAACAAAATCTAAAACATCAAACATTTTTACTTTAGAAAATCACAAAAACACAGATGAATCGCCAGTGATTCATCCCAATCACCAACAATTCTACTTCTAAATCGCAAGTGATTGAATCAATCACCAGAACTCTAGTTAGGGAACTTATATGCCCCAAAACAGCAATAAGATCCTAAAACTACCCAAATTCACACAAAAATGAGTAAAAATTGACTCACCTCGGTTGCCGTTGGTGGTTTCTTTTATTTGCTAGAGGATGCCATCGCTTGAAATCTCTCCAAATCACCTCGAAATTCCCAAAACAATTTTCCAAAGTCATTTTTACACCATGGTTAAAATAAACAACTAAAATTTTCAGGTAAATATATACCCTACTTTTACCCTATCCAATCACCGATGTTTCTACCTCCAATTGTGAGCGATTACCCTAAACGCCTGTGATTCACCCTGTTGTAATGACCACCATCATTTACACCCTTAAGCATGACAAAATACCCTTTGCACAAGTTTATCACTTTCAAAGGACCCAAAAATAAAGTTAAACAAATAAACACAAACAAACATCAACTTTCGGGACTTGTCATATATCTATGAGACACGTGCCTTTTGGCCCCCATCACTGGACGTTCCCATTAAACTAGCATGCCTCCACCGATCACATAACTATAGGCGTAAACCCTATGGTTTCCACAAAGTAGATCCCTTAGTAGACACACCCTATTTTTAGTACCCCCTTCATACAGGGAAACTTTTTTTTAAAAAAACACATGTAAACAAATGGTGTTTCTGTATTGCATTAAAATGGAATCACCTATACAAAAACACTCTCAATCATTTTTGTCTAACGCCTTATTAAGACGTCATACAAAAAGGGGCAAATGTAGACACCAAAAATTTACATGCCCCACTTCCACACAAATAATCAATTAAACATACCGCCTACATATCGTATCATGACATAATTCATCTATTCCTATTAACTCGCCATCGCATCATGGCATCTCTAAACTTGGGTCATTACCCTAGACCCTTTAAATTAAATAATCCCACATTTCCTAAGTCATATCTCATCTTTCTATGGCCAATTAATTAAATTAACTAGTTAAATAAATATTCCATTTCAGCCTCAAACCTCACCCCGTGAACTAATCCTAACTCACTAGTTACAACTAGTTCAGGCAACCTTCTAAATATTCCCATCTATCCCAACTACCTCTATCCACCTCTAATCCCTCACATTAGACTTCTCTAGTTACCACGCCATAATCCCCTAAATGCCTAGCCACTAAAGATCAAATTAGAAGGTTCATTCCTTTTCAGATCTCTTCGTAACTCTAACTACTGAAAACACCGTGATTCCTCAATGTCGATGATCTATAAATACGAAGTTTTCGCTTGCCTCTCTTCAGAGGCCATTCACGGCCATCCAAGCAAAACATGGAGCATCATCAAGCATTGAAGTGTTACCATGTTTTCATCAACATCATTTTACATCGTGTACATCCATCAAGCATTTGGAGCTCTCCATAAGCTCGTTCATCATCTAAGCATGATCACTGTCAGCCTATCGTTTCATACTATCAACCAAGGTTCATTTCTTTCTCTTTAAATTCTATTTTTCATCTTAAAACAATATTTCCTAATCATTACGTCCTTCCTTATTACATTTAGTAGATCATAGTTCCCTTTTAGACAATCAAATCATTTAGTTTAACAAATCTGTTAATACTTCTTAGAATCACATGTGTTTTATGGAATCACCCGCAATTCCCATAATCACCTACTTTTGTGTTGTCTATTTATTTAGTAATTATATTCTATTCCAATATATTTTATCAAGTACTTGTCTATTACTAATCCTTTTCCAAGCATGGATTTTGTAGATGGCCATAGCAGAATCTAACCACTTAGTCACCAACATCAACTCACTTCCAATCATCCAACATTCTCTACACTAGAACAATATGAACTATCGCACGATCTAAAGATGTGTGTCATACATGCATCTCCTCTCGATAGACTTGAAACCATATTCGAGTCCACTCAAACTATTCAAAAACCACTAAGGAGTTATGGGAAGCCTACTACGAAGTACAATGCATTCAAAGCCGACCTAGATGGTTCGAATACCACCACGAAGTGAGATTTGACATCCTCAAGACACCAAATGTTACATCCGAGTTAGAAATTGAGAGTGAAATCAGCCTTGTAAATTCCGATTCTCGATCTTGCACATTTGTATGATACTAAGGATGATCTTCGTAATTCTTCGTATAAGATTACATCAAGTAACTTGACTCATAATTTACTAAGGAGGATGACCTCGCCTACTCAAAGCAGACTCTAACTTCTCCGAGAATCGATAATGTATCCAAATTCTAAACAAACTCAATATATTGCAAATAATATAAACTCTAAAAGAAAATAGATCTCCTTCTTCATTATTTAACCATGAATTACAATGCTTGATAAATAAGAAAACAACTCCCATCTCGTGTTGCCCTCTAAACTCTAACTATCTTTACCTAAATCTACTATAGGGGCGGAATTTACTATTTTTAGTAGTTTACGTAACTTTCTATTCTTAGTAAGTCCACATGCTTATTCGTACGGGCATAGAAATTTCCATGCATCTTGTACATGCCTAAATTAGAGGAATTACCAACTTTCTAACTCACTATGCATTTAAGAGACTAAAATTAACTAATGCCCTAAAATAGGAAAAACCCGAGTTACAAATTAAATCCTAATTTTTTAGCCCTCAGATGGTGGAAGTAAGGCCCGAAAATGTGCCAAAACAAGCTCCAATTGGCAGTTTGGTTTGACAGGTGCATTTCTCTTGTCAAAACAGTGGTTTTAGAAAAAAATGGACACTCGGAGCACAAGTTATGACCTTTTCTAGTTCCTACTAATTTTGGAGTAATATTCTCCCTCGCTTGAAAAAAGCACCTCCTACAAGTTTTCTTCTTCAAACTGCTTCCATTTATCTACATCTAGATTCTTAAACTCCCACTTTGTGACCCATATTTTTCCTCTTTTTCTAGTCATTTCCAATGTACTAAATTTTTATGTATTTCCCATGTCACGTGTCCACTATTTTCTTATCTAGAATATGATCCACTTCTTCTTTCTTCTTCACTAGAAGTTGTTGCCTCTAATCTACTAGTTCATCAATAACATCCCCTTTGTGCCATCCCCATGAAAATAATACAAATCTAAAACATTAAACACCGGAGATATATCAAAATTCCCCTGGAAATTCTACCTCATAAGCATTATCATTTATTTTTTTCATGATTTTGTAGGGACCAATCTTCTTGTACTTCACTTGTTATAGGTTCCTTTTTGAAACCTTTCCTTTCACAGGTATACCATAACCAACTCACCAACTATAAATACCTTTCTCCTTCTATGTAGATCTATTATTTCCTTATACTTATCATTACTATTTTGCAGCTTCTTCCGCACTTGTTCCTACAATTGTTGTATATGTTTGGAAATGCTTCGCATACTCACCGACTCGCCATCAATTGGTAGCTATACCAAATCTAACACCCCATTTGGATTACTATCATAAACAAGAAAAAATTGAGACTTTCCTCTAGATCTATTTATAGAATGGTTATATACAAAATCAGTTTGTGGTAATGTTAAGTCCCATTATTTTAGCTTTTCCCAACTATGCACCTTAACAGGTTTCCCAAAATCCTATTTACCACCTCTATTTTCCCATCAGTCTAAGGATGATAGGCATTTCTAAACTGTAGTTGAGTTCCCAAATTCTTCCATAAAGTCCTCCAGTGACTTAAGAACCTTGTGTCCCTATCTAAAGTAATGGTTTTTAAAAGACTTTTTTGAAGTAATGGTTTTGGAACACCTTCTTTGCAAACAAATAACTTCTTTGAAAAAAAATATGCTACTCCTCTGTCGCATCACTTGTTTTCTTACAGAAATAAAATGAATCATCTTATAAAACCTATCAAAAACACACAAAATTGAGTCATTACCTCGTTGTTTTTTTGGTAATCCCAAAACAAAATCCATACTCAAATCTGTCCACGACCCTTTAGGAACATGCAATGGCATATACAACCCTGTATTTTGTGCATGGCCTTTCGAGACTTGGAAAATTTGACACCTCTCCACATATCTTACCACATCTCTTTTCAGATTTGGCCAATAGTATTTCTCTTCTACTAAGGCTATCGTCTTATCTTTACCAAAATTCCCAGCCAATCCTCCACTATGCAGCTCTTTCACTATATTATCTCTCATAGACCCAACTAGAATACATAGATGGAATCCCTTGAATAGATAGCCATCCTATAAAAGGTACTCATCCTGGACATATCCTACATCATCTGACAATGGATGACTTAACCTTTCAACAATATTCTTGAAATTAGAATCAGAAGAATACAAACCCTTTATTTCTTCAAAACCCACCACCTCATTTTCCATAGTGGTAAATAGAGTCACACACCTACTCAATGCATCTAAATTGATTATGTTTTCTTAATTCATGTTTTAGAGAAAAAGTATAACCCTACAAAAATGATACCCACTTTGCATGCCTACTATTCAACTTCTTTTGTGTATTCACATACTTCAGGGCCATGTGGTTTGTAAATAACACAAACTCCTTAGGCACTAAGTAATGCCTCCAATGCCTCAATGCTTGTACGATTGCATAAAATTCCACATTATAATTAGAGTAGCTCTTTCTTACCTCATTCAGTTTCTCATTCCCCCTTGTCTTAGGACAACACAAATACCCACATGTGAGGTGTCACAATCAACCTCAAACACTTTATCAAAATCTGGTAGTGCCAAAATAAGTGTCTTTGTAACCTTCTTCTTTAAGAATAGAAAACTATCCTCATTTGCCTTTGTCCACAAAAACTACCTTCCTTTTGTGCAATCTATTATAGGTGTTTAATATTGCTGAAATTTTTAATAAACTTTATGTAAAATTTTATTAAACCATGAAAGCTTCTTACCTTTTTGTTATACTTTGTGGAGTAGGCCATTCAATAATTGCCTTTGTCTTTCTCGATTCTATCTGCACTCCCATCTGTTGATATAATAAAACCCAAGAATACCAAACTATCTTTCATAAACGTGCACTTCTTCATATTTGTAAAGAGATTCTCTTTCCTTAACACTTCAAATATCACCCTCGGATGCCTCAAATGTTCTTCTTTAGTTTTATTAAAGATCAAGATATCATCAAAATAAACCACAAAAACTTACCATTATATAATCGCATCACATTTTTCACCAGCCTCATAAAAGTGCTAGGTGCATTGGTACCCAAATAACATCGCCAACCACTCATATAATCCATTTCCTGTCTTGAATGTTATTTTCCACTCATCTCCTTCTTTGATCTGAATCTGATGGTAACCACTTTGAAGATCAATCTTGGTGAAATACCTAGATCCAATAAGCACATCCATCATATCATCAAGGTGAGGTATTGGGAACTTATACTTGATTGTAATTTTATTGATTTCTTTGTTATCCGTGCACATTCTCCATGTTCCATCCTTCTTTGGAGTTAATAAAGATGGGGTTCCACATGGACTGATGCTCTCCCTTACTTCCCCTTTCTCACGAGCTCTACCACTTACCTATTCAACTCGCATGTAGTGTCAAGATCATCCTATAAGCCACTTGATTTTGGAGTGAAGACCCGGAATCAAATCAATATGGTGTTGAATATCTCTTTGTGTGGTAATCCATCTAAGACCTCATCGGGAATAACATCAGAAAATTCTTCTATTAATTATGTTGTTTCTGTTGGTATTTGTGCACTTACAAGTTCATCCTTATTTGTGACCAGTGGATAACAAAACCTCGGGCTCGGTTGCCTTTGCCTCCTTCACAAATTCCTTTCTGAGAAAGAATATTTTCATCCATCCCCTCTTCCTTTAAAGGTAAGAAACTATTTTTGTGCAATCCTTCTAGAAAGTGTAAGTATTCTTTCCCTGTCATGAATAACTTTTCTATCAAATTGTCATGGTCTTCCTAGTAGTATATGACATGCATCCATATGAATAATATCACACAAAATATCATCCTTATAACTTTTCCCGATAGAAAACTTATTAAACATCTCTTATCAATAATAACTTCATTGCCGCCTTAAACCATGCAATATGGTAAGGGTTAAAATTCTTCTCACAATGTAGACCTAATTTCTCAACCATCTCATTTGAAACCATGTTCTCACAACTACCACCATCAATAATAACATTACATACCTTTCCTCATGAAGTGCATATTTTTCTAAAAATATTTGTATGTAGGCATGCATCCCCCTTGATATCCTTTCTTGGAGCAATCATAGTCCTTTTGAACATAAGATTTTCTCCAACATTTGGTGGAATTTCTAGGTCCTATTCATCTTCTACTTGTTCATATTCAACAAGATTTACTCTTGGAGCATCTGCTTGCCTCTTGTCATGTGTATAATAATGCGAACATTCAAAATCTCGGTGCCTCTCTTCACCACATTTGTAATAAACAAATGGTCTTCATGGAGCCTCCCATCCTCTATCATCAACATATCCTCCGCCCCCTAGAAAATCCTTTTCCCTTTTGTTGATTCTAGGAATATTGTCTGTATCTTCTTGCTTTTCCACTCCACGAGGTGATTATCCCTTACCTTGGTTAAAACTAGCTTCTCCAGGAAAGGAGGATGTGGCTCCACTATTCATCTTAGGTGATCTCCTAAAACTTTGATTACTTTTTTTCCTCGGCCTTTAAAGCTAATTGATAGGCATCCTCCATGCTCTTAATTCGATGCATGATTATCTCATCTTAAATAGATAATTTTAATCCATTTACATACCTTACAGTCATTTGTTCCTCGTTTCTTCATGCTCTACATGAATGGAAAACTCAGTAGAACTCGTCTCAGTGTATTCTCGTAAGGTTTATAAGTTCTGCCTAAGATTATAAAACCTCTCAGTAAAGGCTTTGTGCATAATCCACAGGAGAAATTATTTTTTTAGCTTCTTCTCCATCTTACTCCACGTCCTAATTATTTCTTTCCCCTTTCTTAACCACTCTTTCGTAGGTGATCCCACCATAACATAACACGAGCTTTCAATTTCATGCATGCAAATTTTACCTTCTCTTCTTCGACATAACATTCCACTCAAAAATTTCCCCATGCTAGTTAGCAGTCTATCGCTCCTCTGCGGTTTTAGACTACCCCAATACTCAAACATCAACTCTTATCCGATCATTCTTTCCTTCTAATGCTCAAGCATCCTTTCCTAAAAAGCTAAGGGTGGCATTTACGTTTCTTCCTCTTCACAAACTTCTTCATCATCGTGTCATCTCTACCTTGATTTCCTCTCTGGGTTATCATATCAGAAGCGAGCAAACACAACAACTTGCCGTTGTAGATCTTGCATATTTCTATTCATCTAGCAATACCACCTCCTCTTCCCGCCATTTTTTTCAAGACTCGAACCAGCTCGATACCAGATAATGTAGCCAAATTCTAAACAAACTCAATATACTGCAAATAATATGAACTCCAAAAGAAAATAGATCTCCTTCTTCATTATTCAACCATGAATTACAATGCTTGATAAATAAGAAAACAACTCCCAACTCAATTTTCCCACTAAACTCTAACTATCTTTGACTAAATCTACTCTATGGGGTGAATTTACTATTTTTAGTAGTTTACCAGAACCTACTATTCTTAGTAAGTCCACATGCTTATTCGTATAGGCACAGAAATTGCCACGCATCTTGTACATGCCTAAATTAGAGGAATTTCCAACTTTCTAACTCACTATGCATTTAAGAGACTAAAATTAACTAATTCCCTAAAATAGGAAAAACCCAAGTTATAAATTAAATCATAATTTTTGCCCTCAGCTGGTGGAATTCAAGCCCAAAAATGTGCCACAACATGCTCTAATTGATATCTATGGTTTACTTGTGTGTTTTTCTCATCAAATAGGTGGTTTAAAAATGGACTCAAACAGACACCTGAGCACAAGTTATGACCTTTTCAAGTTCATGTTAATTTTGGCGCATTAACTGATACTGACTAGATTCGACTTTGAGTTCTAGAATCATTTATTTTCATATTGTCATTACAGCTGATATTTTTAATAGAATAAATAAGTGATAGAAATCTGATCACATTTTCATATATCTTATATTGTATCCCATTTTCATAAATAAAACTTGAATGTTTTAAAAGCAGGTTGACGTCTACCTAAGGAAATCCTTTGGCTTCACAGAACGGCATTTATCCGAAAACCCATGTACCCATCTTATTAACTCCATCTTGTGTAGTGTTTGTGATTCCAGACTTATTCACAAGAAAGGAATCGACCATTGTTCACAAAGCGCAACAATCAACACCTATTAACATCATCCGTGGGTACCTTGGAAACCCCATCATATTCGAGGTTGATCCAATTTTACCTCCTTTTGTTATCCACTCAAACTGTAAGGTGAAATTGTCATCAACAGTGATATATACTCTTTGGCTATCGTGTTCACGCACATCTCTCCATATGTCGCATATCATCATCATTACACATACACATTCATCACAAAAGGCACTGACTAGACACAACAAACACTACTTGACCATTTCCCAATGATCCAATTTCGTTTCTATTTCATTCGTGGATCGCTAAGGGGGAAAACAAAATGAACCTCATGTATACACTTCCATCCACTGGGGGCACATTGCTCTTATCATTCCATGTCACCCATTCACAACATATTGCATTGTCTTAGGAACATTTACTCTTGTTTACTAGTGTTTTTCATGATCACTTTACTACACATGTTAGATTGATTTCTTATATGTCATTATCTCTATCACACACACATGCGCATTCACAATTTTTTTTTAGTGTGATCGTGAGATACAATACTATACACGCGCATGGATGTTCACCTTCTACCCTTCCTATATTGGTCACTAAGGGAATCCATAATTGTCTCATCCAGTTGATATTGTTTCATTTTGTACTTAACATCTTATATTACTTGCTCATACATACTTTGACATATTGGTTATCGCTCTAACATGCTAATGGGTGTTCCATGTGCAACACTTGTTTTGCAGGATTATACGTCTCCATGACTCCTTGTTTGTTTATTTCTACTTGTCTGTCATTGTTTGTCATTGTATGCGGGCTTTTCCCTTTGCTTGTGTACACACTTGTTTATTGTTTGCGGCCATGATGGCCTTGTGTTTCTTGCGACATCATGAGTGATGTCCCATGTTTATAACCCGCTTTGTGTGGTTTACTTATTTTCTTGCATGTTTACAGTACTCTGTTTGGTAGTTACTACATTGTCTGTGTATTTTACACTTCTCTTATTACATACATGTGTTTTCCGACTAACACTTGTTTTGGCTAGCCATCCCCTTTTATGCATGCCTTGGTTTCTACCAAGTATTTTCCCTTGCCACTGAAGGGTAGAGTTACATAGGCCGAGTACGGTGTAGGTCCTCTTTTGGGGTTTCATTCTCCTTTTAGCGACTTCGCATGCGCCCCTAAAGAGGGGGGCATCATTTGAGAGTTTCTACATATTAACACAACACATTTACACTTTGGTTCAAGATAATGCAATTTCCACCCTTGGCATTATGGGTTTATATACAGCGAATGAGTTCAGACTAGTCTCTACGAACTCCATACACAATGGCATTTAGAGGACATGGTGTCCTTTGGAATTTCTGGGAAGCGAGTTACATGCTTAGTGGTTACAGTGGTGTGTCTCTCTATACTACTTGCCGATTAGCATTGGATTGCTAAACAAAACTAGGAAACTACAGAGATCTATTCACACATTTCGTAAGAATCAGTTAGAGTTGGAGGATACAGAACAACTCCTACATATACTTCTTCAACCAGGTGGCATGAGATCACCCAAAAACTCGTGGTAGTACACGATATCCTTCTACAACCTTTTATCTTGACATGGATCAGGTACACATGTTCCATTTACTTTCTCATGTAGTGACATTTACATACATACATATTTTAGTACTTGATCATTTTCTCCATGCAGGTCAATCGATATGAGAAACAAGAAACAAGTAGTGCATTGGGGCAACAACAATGAGGACGAGAACGACAACACAATGATGACACACTGCGATGATACTTTGCCTTTACTAACCATACGGTACACTACACACCACAACAACTACACACACGTTTCACCCTAGGTTCACTCTCATCACTTTTTATGCACATTTTTCATCTTTAGAATCCACGCTCCTCCACTTTTTCATTTTTTCATTCCACGCTTGAGTCTAGTCCATCGACATGTCTCTACTACACTCTACATAGATATCATGTATGCACTTATATCTATTTTATGTTACCAAGATTTCCGCTCACCAACATAAAGTGGGGGCAAAATGTAGTCACAAAATCATGCACATTAGACATTATTTAGCCCAGTTTTCATACTACTATTTAGAAGGTTCTTGAGTGAAGAAAGTAGTAATTAATCCCATCTTTTGGCCATCTTATTTTACTTTTATTTCATCATTCCCATACTTTTCTAGATACATGCCCAGTCTACTTCGGAACTTTTTCATCATTTTAGCCTAAAATGGGGCGCTCAGCTTGTCAGACTAGCATGCCCCAATCCTTATTTTACTTTCCTTCCTCTTTTTGGGCTCTTTCTAGCTATTTTTTATACTTATCTTTTCATACTTGGCCATGTTGGGGTTAATTATGAACTTAGAGTAAGAGAACCCTATAAATATAAAGTTATGAGACCATAATGAGGGTCATAGTGTCGCATACTACTAAGTACTCCATCTATAGTTGCAACCATTTCATCACTTGCATCCACCAATATTTTTTGCGATGGTGACATACTTGGATGATGGAATATTTTTGGTGGGCACCATCACCATGCTCCAATTATGTCACCCGCATCATCCTCAACCATGTTTTCCTTTCACATATCAAGATGAACCCCTTTAAATTTGTTCAATCTCAATCTTATTTATTTCATGTGCTTCCCATTTCCTCATCTATCCTAGGAATTCATTTCCTCACCTTATCCATTCACGAGCTTAATTTTTCTCCAATACAACTCTATTTGTTTTCAATGACATGTTGCACAATGGTTTTACATTGTTAAATCATATTACATCAATAAGATTTCCTCACCACATATATTCATGTGGCTTTGAATCCATGCATCGTAATGCATGCTTGTCTTGTGAGATTTAACTAGTTGTGATCAAAATTTCCTCATCTATTGTAGCATGAGAAGAATCCTCCACTACCAAATCTCTATCGTTGATCTAGGACATTCCTTCAAAAAATTTCTTGTTTTAAATGATTGAAGTTTTTATATCATTGAGTTCCATAAAAAAATATTGGGTTGCCTCCATCTCTTCTTCTTAGTGTGGCATTCTTTAGCTCTATGAAACCCGAGTCCTCTTACAAATCCTTCTCCTTCCATTATCAAAATATCTATATTGTTTGAGTTGGTTTTCCATTACAACTTTGCATACATGTTTAAATTTGTATCCCACCATTACATTTCAAGGGTGTCTTATTATCCTAATACGTAGTGAGATTCAACATGTCGATGCTAAGTTAGGTGTTAATTACTTAATAAAGAAAGCTCCATTTTTAGGGCAAGTATGACCCACACATCAAACTTCAAACTCCAACTATTTTCCTACATGGTAATAATCATCAAGAACCTCCACAAGCCTCAAGTATTTTAGACATTTTTAGGGATCACTTTTTATGGAGTTGGGAGCTTTTGAAATTTGAGTTTTTTTCTTCTTATGTAAAGGCTTTGGCTTCATAATGCTTTGAATTGGCCTTAGGTGTAATGTTTCCAATATTATTCCCTTTTCTCATATAGCTCTTTCATTCCCTGTAGGTCACCTTAAATCCATTTTCCTTAGTCACTGTGTAGGTCTCCATCAAATTTGGATTAATTCTTGTAATCAAAATCCCAACTTTAATACTATGTAAAAAAAGACAACTTGTTTTAAACAATGGATGTTAAATAGATTAAACATTCTACCTTTATCATTGTTGTCACATCTTTATCATCACATTCACCTATATAAAACCTTTATCATGGGTTCACAATTACAACGAGGGTAATAATGTGGCTAATGGAATGTTTTCATGGGAACCACCACCATGGTAAAAAAATGGTTGATCATCCTCAACCATTCTTTCCTTATGCGGTGCAAGTTGATCCCCTTCAAAACTATTTTGCGTCAATCTCATTTATTTCATGTGATTCTCATTACCTCATCCATCCTAGGTAACTCATTTTTCCACCTTTTCCATTCATGAGCTTAGTTTCTCTATAATTCAAATTGGTATGTTTATAATGACGTGTCACCGATGGTTTTGCATTGTCATCTTAGATTGCATCAACAGTCTTTCATCATCACATACAAAAATGGCATGGATTCAAGTGTACGAAACACTTGACTTGTGATATTTTTACTACTTGCGATCAAAATATCATTGTTCATGGTAGCATGAGAAGACTCATCCTCTACAACTCTTTATCATCACTCTAATATGTCCCTTCAAGAATTGTTCTTTAAAATAATTCAAGTTGGATATATCATCGATCGTTACAAAAAATCATAGTTTTCGCCATCTTTTCATTTTGGTGTGGATGTAGACACAAAATCACGCACTTTGGGTATCTATCTAGTCTTGATCACATACTATTATTCATATGATTACTAAGTAAGAAAAATATTGAGTAACCCATGTCCTTGGCCATATTTTCTTACTTTATGTTGTCACCTTTTGATCTTACACACCTTCTTGCCCAATATGACCTTCGAACCTTCCTGGGCCCGAGTTTGGACACTAAAGTGCCCAACCAAGACGCCAACTTCAGATGCCCCATCCCCTCTGGGTGCCCTTGACCTCTTTGTACTTTGCTCACATCTTTTGGGTCCTTTTTAGCCATTTGGGCATCTTAACTTTTGGTAGTCATCCTTTTCGGATTAATTACAAAATTCAAGCAAGGGAATCATATAAATATAAATTTATGTGACCATAATAAAGGACCAAGCACTAAGCATTAGCTATCACCACCTAAGGTTGCATCTAAAGGCTATTCTAGAGCATTCAAACATCCATTCTAGCTCCACACAAGGGATAAGGGACTACATTATTTTGTATACACTTCATAAGAGGGGAAGTTCATTCTTTTATGCACACATCTATCTACATTTTCTATATCTAGCTATTTTCTCGTTATCAAGTGTGACACACACAAGAGCCACCTAGGGCACAATTCTTCACACACACACATAGAACTACATTGGGTCTGAAATGTAGTGTAGTGCTTAGTCATAAGATCACTCATTTGACAGTTGAGGACAATCTAACCCCTCATTTGCATTATTTTCTTTTTGGGATTTGATGTGCTTTTGAGGGTTTTACAAGTCATTTATTTAATGCATATTATCAAGGAAAATGGAAATTATGGTGTGACATACTAGCAACAAGAAACAAAGGACAACGAACATCTCATGACCCTCTCAAGGACGTTTCTAAGGTTTTGAGCATCATAGGTTCCCAAAACTGGTCCATAGTGCCCGTAGATGCCCCCTGACCCATTCCAGGTGCCTTAATCCAACATGTTCTAAGATCTCTACATTTTTAGGTATTATTGTGATAGTCTACACTTTGGATTTTCTATTTCATCAGTTTTGTACACCTCTGGGATCATAGCAAAATAACTAAGTCATTTTATCTCCTCATTTGCACTTAGGGTTTTAAATCTTAATTGTTTGTTTTCTTAGGCCATATTTACTCTCATTGCATACATATTCATTACGCTTATTACATAGATTAGGCATTTTTATTCATTTATAAATATTTTTCTTAATCATTTTGGTAAACATGTAGCTTAGAACTCCTTTCCCTAGGATCCACTAAAATCCTAATGGCAAAAAGTAGCTCTTTTCTCCTAGACATGTTATGCATCATGTGAGTGTTAATCCTATCCTTGATGACGTTGTTCAAGCTGAACTCGAGCTTATTTTTATAATCCTCAACTCGATGGTGATATTCAAAGACAACTTAATGACAATGCCAATGAATGCAACATTCATACTAACTCGTCCACTCTTCTGCAAAGCATTGTCTCCCAAAATAAAACATTTCTAGTTACACTCCTCATTTGGCACTAGGTCCACTCCACCTTCTTCTATTTGAGTGGAAACTCTTGATGATGTTATTATAGATTATATGATTTTCCTGATAGTACTATTTTAGATAAAAATCATAATAAAAATGTACATGTGCATGATGTTATTTCTCATACTAGTCAGGATGATTGTATAGCTACATCTCATACTCCTTGCATTTCTAAAAATGTTTCTAATGATACATCTCATGATAGTTCTTCTCTTACTTCATTATATGTTGATATTACACTTGATGAAATCTTTGCATGCAAATATTTGTTTAATACTGATGATATACATGTTAGTAACTATTTTACTTCTCCGCATACCGTTGAATTTGAATTCTCCACTCCGCTTTCATCTTATTCTAAGGTTGTATCTAATAACATGCATGTTGATTCTTCTCCTTCTAGTTTTTCATCTCCCTGTGACTCTTTTGATGTTATTCCTAATACTTCTATAAACATTCCATGTCATTCACAACATACTACTCCTTCCGCACCTACATCTAGTGTACATATAAAATCAACATCCTCCACTACTGACATTCCTATGATAACTTATAATGGCAAACTTCAACCACTCATTATACCATTCACATCTTCTACCATCCCTTCGCATGATATCTTATCACTCATGCATGTTGTTGGAAAATTAAAATCTTAGGTCCAATGTCTCAATCCTGAAAGCAAGGATTATTATGCTTCTATGGATAAAAATTCTTTACATGACAATATCATTCCAAAAAGATTCACAATTCAGCATTACCTAATAATTTTATCATGCCTACATTTTCATAATTCAATGGTACTAGTAATCCATATCTACATCTAAAGCATTATCATCTAGCTATGGATTCTTACTCCAATGATCGATTATTGCTTAAATATTTTTGTCTTATTGATGATGTTCTCCAATGGTACACACATCTACCATTTGGATATATTAATACCTATTGTGAAATGGAAGAAGTATTTATTAAATGGTTTATACTCAACAATGGTCCTAGAGTCACACATGATCACTTACGGCTTGCATCATCAAAAAACCTATTATTGATTATATTCTACATTTGAATGCTTACATGCATCAGCTAGTCTTTCATCCCATTGATTTAGAAAATAAATTCATCTTTTGTCGTGGCTTGATTCTTGTTTTAAAGAAACACTTGTAATATGAAACATGCGAATTATTCACACTACTATGCTATAATGTCATTGATCTAGAAAAAGATTTCATTTCTACACATGTTATAGATCCTCCTATTTCTACTACTACTACATCATATAGTTCTTCTCCTCTTCCATCTATTAAGCATCCTCCAAGGTATCCATCTCCTCCACCCCGTAAGCAAGCTCAATATTTTCCATTACATAAGCATCCTTCCTTCATCACCTCCATCGCTTCGGGATCCTCCTAAGTATTTTGTATCTCTTACTTGGGAGCCATTCT
This sequence comes from Taxus wallichiana var. yunnanensis, assembly GCA_018340775.1. Classification (NCBI taxonomy): domain Eukaryota; kingdom Viridiplantae; phylum Streptophyta; class Pinopsida; order Cupressales; family Taxaceae; genus Taxus; species Taxus wallichiana. The sequence goes on along the minus strand of CM031239.1, from coordinate 640,380,898 downwards.
GATTTTCTCATGTTGTTAATCCTCATGATGTGTTATGCTTTTCTTGATAAACACTTGATTCACTTTCCTTCTAATTAGCATCCTCCTCCTCATTGATTTGCAACGCCAACATGATCGTCCTTATTGCAACTATCATCACATCAATGGCCATTGTGACAATGATTGTTGTGCCCTTCATGACATATTATAATAATTAGAAGATAAGGGTGTTGTTTCCTTTGTCTCTCACTCTCGTGAGCAGTCTATGTCTCCAATTCCATGGAAGTGTACTATTACACTAGTTCACTTATCTCCTTTACCTATTTCTAAGGTCATTATTCGTCCACCACCACATGTTATTATTCATGCACACTCTCCATCTCATTCATCCACCATTGTGCCATCTCATCCACCACACAATGCTCCTACTACACATTGGCTTCCTAATCCATTAGCATATGTGCTTCCCACTACTACAGCTCCTATTACTAGCACCATCTCATCATACATTTAGTTTGGTTCATACAATCATGTTGCTTCCACTCGCACATGCTTCTAATTCTCCACGCTTGCTTGGTCTTTGGTAAGTGATTCCTCTCACCTTACCACCCAATGATGCACTCATGTTATTAGGGTTCTTACATGACTGTTGAGGGATATGTTAAAATAAGAATGTCATTTCATCTTTAAATTACATGCTTCATTGACATATCTATCTAGCATACACTATCACACCACTTCCCGATGACGTGCTTTATACTCTTCACTCTTGATTGTTGAGATATCTTCATTATACTAACATGTGAAATGCATGCATTCCTATGGATCTTCCACAATCACTCATACATTCATCTATTACCATCTATCTTTATTCACACATGCAATATAATTTTTCATCACTTATATATCACATTATTCAATATGTTATACACTATCTATTATTCTTCATCATCGTCATATATCACCTATCTATCTATTTCAAACATCATTCATCAAATAACACACTCATCTACACACACTTGGTGGGAATCATACTTATTTATTCCCCCTTTTAGCATCGACAAGTCCCACACACTCACATCACTCCACATCTAGTCTTGCACATAATCCACATCTTGATTGATACTCCTTAAAGATGCATTCTCATGCTTTGGTTAACACTTGATATTGAGGGCATACTATATACATGAACCTCACACACAATGCAAACTATAAAATACACACTACACATTGCACACTTCACACTTCACACTTCGTACATGCTTGACACCTTTTCTCTCGCAGCTCTTACCACGCACTATGTGCATTATCCACTACACACACTCCACACTATACACTATCCACTACACACTACACATTGCACACTTAACACTTTGCACACACACGACACCCCTTTCTCACAACTTTTATCATATACCATGCACATTATTTACTCTACACATTCACTATGTATTATTATTGCATCTACTTCTACATGTTGCGCCATTGCCCTATGACACACTCTTGTTCTATGGTTCATTCTCGACTGTTGAGGGGGCATGTATAAATGAACCTCATCACATGCATACTCATTCAAACTCACTAGGGGGGTACAATTTTCCTATCATATTCACTCTGCATTCCATTCCATCTCATCCACAATATATTGCATATCTTGATTGCATTTACTCTTGCTCTCTTATGCATACATGTACACTTTTCACACATGTTAGACATATATCTTGTATGTCATTATTTTTATCATATACACATGTGCATTCACTTGCCTTCTAGTGGTGATCACAGAATTTTTACAAATAGATACACACAATATGGATGCTTGGAGTAGTACATATTACTAGTCCCACAATGGCTATTGGGGGCATCCACTTTCATACACTACATGTGCTTATTGTTTAATTTTTCATGGCACATTAATTTATCATATTGTCCATGCTTTGACATACTTTCTATTTTCTAACATGTTAATGGGTACTTCATGTGCAACATTTTCTTTGTAGGTATATTTGCTTCCATGGTTGTCGACATCTTGCTTGTCATTTTTTCTGTCACTACTTTCTCTTTGTATGTCATTGTTTGCAAGATTTTCCCTTTGTCTTGTGTGCACACTATTTGTTTTCAAACATCTCAACCTTGATTGTCTTATGACATCGTGAGTAATGTCCCATGTTTACAAACCACTTTTCATGGTCTACATTTTTCTCTTGTGTCTTAGCCTTACACATTGTCTACTTTCTTATTAGCATACACATATTATCTTCTTACATATGTATGTGCCTTTTCTTGCACTATCACTTGTTTCGTAGCCACTTTGTTTGTGTGTGCCTTGGTTTCTACCAAGCACACTCCCTCCCCCCGTAAATCATTAGTTTCACATCATGCGGTTGGTCCTCCTTTGGGCCATATACTCCTTAGTGACGTCGTATGCACCCCAAAAGAGGGGGTATAATTTGGGTGAACCAGTCACCCTATATAATAGTTCATATCCACTGTTCAACACATTTCAAGTACTAGTACACCATAGTCTTGGGAGTCTCAAACAGGGCTCATAATATGACTTGGGTCCTCATCACAACACATACACTAGTGCCCAGACCAGGACAAAAGATTACTTAGACACCCCTAACCCTTCTTGGATGCCTGTGACCAAGGGGCAGTTACACATTATTTTTTAGTTCAACATAGTTTTTTTCACAGCGGATTTTATAGGACAGACAATCCTTCAACACTCAACATGTATGCATTACACCTTTTTTACTTTCACTTTGGATCGAATCTGTTTGAATCGGATCATATTTTTACACACCATCTATAGTGGTGTTTTACACTTCAAGAAGTAGTTAAAGGTTGGAGGATGACACCATAATTTTCTCCCTACACTTCTTTTTCGTTCTTGGCGTGAGATCGCCCAAAAAACTCACAGTCAACACAACTAGAGTGAGATAGCCCAAAAAAATCATTCTTCTTCATCATCTTCAGGATCCTTTCTACAACCTTTTCTCATCACGAATCAAGTGCACATGTTCCTTTTCACATTTTTACATACTTTCTACACATTTTGATCATATATGCACGTATTTGACTACTTGTATGTTCTTTTATTTTGCAGGCCCGTCCTTATAGGAAGCGGTAGTCACATCAGAACACATTAACACATCAATATCAAACGACAACAACAATGGGCATATCATGACATCAATACATACACCCTCCCCGGGTTCCTCATCATCACTTCTTTACACTTCCTCTTCTTTACAATCCATGCTTCACATTTTTATCACTCCACGCTTTTTCTTATCTCTCAACATGCTTTTTTCCATCGATCTACATGGTTATCATGTATGCACATCTTATCTACTTTACGTTATTGATAATTCACTCAATAACATAAAATGGGGGAAATGTAGACACAAAATCACACACTTTGGGTATTTATCTAGTCCCGATCACCTATTATTATTCATATGATTCCTAAGTAAAAAAGTAATGAGTAACCCATGTCCTTGGCCATCTTTGCTTGCTTTTTGTTGTTACTTTTTGATCTTACACACCTTCTTTCCCAATCAAACCTTTGACCTTTCGGGTTTCTCGAGTCTGGACACCAACTCCCATATATGACGGTGATGTTAGGCCCTAGTACCCTTTGGGTGACCCGACCTCTTTTAATTTGATCACACATTTTGGGTCTTTTCTATCTATTTGGGCATTTTATCTTTTTGGTAGTCATCCTTTTCAGTTTAATTACAAAATCAAAGCAATGGAATCATATAAAAATAAAGTTATGTGACCATAATAAAGGACAAAAATAGTAAGCATTAGCTATCGCACCTAAGGTTGCATCCAAAATCTATTATAGAGAATTCAAGAATCCATTATATCTCCACACAAGGTACAAGGGATTTGCATTCTTTAACATACACTTCATATGAGGGGAAGTTCATTCTTTCATGCACACATCTACCTACATTTTCTATATCTAGCTATTTTCTTTCTATCAAGTGTGACACACAAAGATCCACTTAGGGAACGATTATTCACACACACACACACACACACACACACACACACACACACACACACACACACACACACACACACACACACAGAGAGAACTACATTGGGTCTAAAATGTAGTGCAACGCTCAGTTGTAAGATCACTATTTTGACATATGAGGACATTATAACCCCTCATTTGCATTATTTTCTTTTTGGGATTTGATGCACTTTTGAGGATTTTGTAGGTCATTTCTTTATTGCAAGTTATCAACGACAACGATGATTATTGTACGACATACTAGTGAAAAGGAGCGAAGGAAAATAAACATCTCACGACCCTCCGGAGGATGTTTCCGAGGTTTTTAGAAGTCATAGGTGCCCATAACCGGTCCAAAATTCCCTCAAGTGCCCCTGACCCATTCCAAGTGCCCCAATCTAGCATATTCGGCACCTCTGCATTTTTATAGGTTTTATTCATGCATCCGCACATCAGATTTTCTAATTTGTTAGTTTTGTTCACTTTCGGGATCATAGCGAATCGATAATTCATTTTATCTCCCCATTCACACTTAGGGTTTTGAATCTTGATTACTTATTTTCTTGGGTCATAATTACTCTCATTGTATACACATTCATTACAATTGTTACATGCTTATATTAGGAATTTTTATTCATTTGTAAATATTTTTCTTAATCAATGGCATTGTTTATCTCTATGAAACATGGGTCCTTTCACAAATCCTTCTCCTTAAATTATTGACATGTCTTGATTGTTTGATTTGGTTTTCCATTTTAACTTTACATGCATATTTTCTTCTTATCTCACCACCGTGTTTCAAGGGTGTCATATTATCCCATGATGTAATGAGATTCAACATGTCAATGTTAAGCCAGTGAACACCACCAAATAAATACAAGTTCCCTTTTTGTAAGGCATGTATGATGTTAAAATCACACTTCAAACTCCAACTATTCTCCTTCATGGTAATAATATCAATAACCTCCATAAACCTTAGGTCTTTCAAAATATTTTAGGGATCATATTCTAAAGAGTTGGAGATTTTAAAAGAGAGGTGCATTTCAGTAAAGGTAACAACTAGAAATAAAATCATGTTTGTATTTGTCAAGTGGGAAATTTAAATGAATTTTATCTTCTATGAATATGTCTTGAAAGGCCTTATAAGATTATTTAGCACTAGAATTAAGGAAATTTTTAATTGCACATAAAGGCATTACTTAACTAGGAATTGGCTTGTAAATGTTAACCATGTTGTTTCGCGATAACTTTATGCATCAATGACCATATAAAATGACATAAAAATTAGGTAGGGTCCTTAAGATTTTTAATGACTAGCTCCCAACACTTCACGAGGCTCCTGAAACCCTCCGTTGAAGTTGAATCTTTAACGAAACATACACATTCCTTTTTCTCAAAAATAACCTAGGAATAAATCTTTCCCAAGGCCATCCAAAAGTTCCCTAAATTCTTGTTAAGTCATACTATCACATAGAATACTCGATACTTTTCCGTTTACGATAACAAGGGCTTTTGAAATGCTCCAAGGCTCCCAAAATCTTCCTAGAAGGTGATCTTTGAAAATGAGCAATTTTGGCAATTTAGGATATTTTGACCAATTTGACCAAAAAGGGGAAAAAAATCAATGGGGTTTTCATATAAAATGTAATGAATTGTCATATGCCAATAGTTGGCTCATACTCAAGTACTTGACTTGGTTTGACATGAAATGAAAATGAGGCAAGAAGGAACTCTAGAATCTCAATTTAGGCCTTAGTAGAACAATGTGTTATCCATTAGGCAATAGAGCCACATGAAATACCCACAATACAAGCAAGATGAACACATAATGGAAAGGGAAACACACCACACAATAGGGAGAAAAAAATGAAAGGGAACCAAAACCTAAACCACATATGGTACATATGGGGGACAACCCATTTTCACCGTTAGAGAGAAAAAATTTCAAGTGGACAAATTGATGGGTATCCACCAACATTCTGAGACTCTAGGTCCCTCTACTTGAATGGTGCAACTCCATTTATTATGCATGAATGAAATAAAATGGTGGCCTTAGAGGCCATGGATCTAACAGAACACTCCACTAAACCTGTGACAAAATCTTATAATTGCTTGCAAGGGAGGAATTTGCTGAGAGGATAGGAAAGGGAGTGGGAAAAAGAGAGGGGGATTAATATTGTAGGTATAAAATCATATTCCTACAACCATTAATCAGAATACTTCAACACACATAGATGGAAAGAACACAACTTTTCTACTAGCAACAAGACAAGATAAGATTAAGAACACAAAGTTTTAGTAATCTTCTCATCAAAAAGGAAAGAAACTCCTTTCTCTTTCATTGATGTTTTAACAAAGTTGTACATAGTAGGAAATGGAAGAACATAGAAGGAGGGAATTAGAAGAAATGCTATCTCTTTTGCTTCTTCACAAGTAGTAATCTCTCATGAGCATACAAAATTGACAACCCTTAAGAATGAGGGTGTCATTACAATTTATAGATTTTGAGAAGACTCTTCACCTACCCCCCATGTGACTTTTCATTTGTCCCCCTACAACATGTGACTTTTCATATTCCTAGGAATAGAATTAAGTCCCCTTTTATAAATTAAGGGTGACTTATTACATTACAAACTAAAGTCACATTTAAATGAATAAGACGAAATAGGAATAAGACAAAACAAAAAGTGCACCCCTCCAATGAAGAAATAGAAACGCGAACAAGGGAAGGGGAGGGAAGAGAGAGATAAAGAAGAAGAGAGAGAGAACTATTATGATGAAGACCCTGCATTTCGATGGACTCTTGGAGATGATGATATTGACCCCGATAACCTTTACAACATTGTGAAGCTCTAATGAATTTCATTTTGAAAATTTTACTCTCGCATTGATGATAATCACAAGATATCCTTGTACATGGGCAGACTCCTGGACCACCTAATGAGTGTTTAAAAACATTGTTCCAAGACCTCAAAAGTGATCTTTGGGATAAACACAATCCTCACCCATGATGATGCATTCCTATTCTCACCCTGAGAGTGATGATCACTTCCTTGTTCTTTATGCTTTCACCATTTTCGCTCACACGGTGATCAAGCCTATTGATACCGCATCCATGTTCCTACACATTGTGCTATAACATTGAAAACTTTGCCTTAATTCTAGAGACTGATCATTGAGCTCAAGATGAGGCTTCTTATATCTTTATAGGGTTATCATTTATTTGTTTGAGCCATGAGGTCTTCCTAAAATCGTGTGAAGAGTCCATAAAGTAGAAAGATGAGTGAGAATGGGGTCATTTGCAACTTTCTAGACTCAAAATGAATACTTTCTATTTTTAGCAGGTAGGACCGAGACCTGCTATTTTGGGACATATCACCTATTTTTCTCAAATATGACCTTCTAAACCTTCTAACACACTCCATCCTCCTCGTTGATGATGCATTGCTATTTTTAACAACTTTCTATTTTTAGTAGGTTGCTTTTTCCGACTTGTTATTTTGGGAAAATTGACATTTTTGCCCTATCTTTCATTTTGCATCTTTTTTGATTGTCCTGGGTGATCCAAACTTGCAATTCAGGGAACTTACTATTTTTAGCATGTGGAGGAGCATAAAATATGTTATTTTTAGTAAGTGTCAAAAATGACCTCATTTACAATGGGAATATTATTTTTAGATTCGGCTCTTCGTCGCGATCTTGTGCTCCAAATTTCACCGTGTTTCACCTACCAGAATGCTTGGAAATAAAAAATGAAAGTTTCCCTAGTGTGGGTTTCAGCACGAAGCTACCATGACATCCATTAATGAAGTCACCAACCTTTTGATAAGTGTTATTCCCCACCTCGGATCATGATGAAATCAACTTCACCGGGATAGGTTTTTCACTTGGGCTTTGTGCTCACATTTTTAGCTTGATCTATCTGCAGAGTGATGGGAAATCGAGGAACGAATGTCGAGGCTCAAAACGAGGCTTTTTTGCCATTAAATATCTAGGTAATCACTTGAAATACTAAAAATTACTTCTTGGTGCCCTCTAAAAATGGAGAATTCCACAAAAAAATCTCACCTTGATCCATGTGTTAGATTGTGAGATATGAGTGTTTTATGTTTTGGGCCACAAAGTCAATATGGCAAAGAAACGGACATGGTGTCTGAAGAAATTGTAGGTTTAATGGAGGTTTGATGTAGAAATGGACTGTGAGGATGAGGGGGAAATGGAGAAGTGGGAAGGGGCAATGAGTTTTTACAACATTCCTTCGGTAGTGAGTTTCACATATGCACAAAGAGGAAGAAGTACAAAAATTAAAATTTTACAAAAATGGATTTTTCAAATCTTCATGGAGTTGAGAAAAAAATTGTGTCCCAAGCGCCCAGGACATATGGTGCAAAAAAATGCGCTGCACCCTAAGCATGACAAGTGGCGTCCCAAGATTGACCGGTGAGGGAGAGTGAAAAATCACTTAAAAGAACCTTGGTGCTGAAACCGGGTAATATGAGTGACTGGGAAGGGGCTAGCTTGGGCATATATTTTTTTATTCCAATTGTCTCGAGGAGATGGGAGAGTTCCAGTGTAAAAATTCACCTCTACATGGGCTTGACAAGTGGTGGATGGTAATTAGCGGAGGCGAGAGGAGAAGGAGCTGAAAATGAGCATGCAGATAAAATTTATGGGTCACATGAAGGATCACCTCATCTTGGAGATGACAAGTGGCATTGTGGGAGTTGACGACATGAAATTCTTAAGATTGGTGCAAGGTGGCTTAACTGGCTTGTTTGAGCTCCGTCAGGGTCACATGAGGGTCCAGGAGTCTATCTTGGGGTTGGGCACATTTTTATCCCTTGTTTCCCAAGGGGATGGGACAATTGGGACAATAAATTGTGCTTTGAGCCTAGGAGTGACATGTGTCCACCCATAAAATTGGCTAAGTCCCAAAGTGTACCTTGGGGAGAAACTTGTTGACAATATATCTTGAGCATCCAGAGGTCTTTTTAGAACTTATTTATATGATCATGAATTCAAACACCATTTGGAGAAGTATGGTATGGTTCTCTTGCCTTGATTCTTCCTAAAACCCTATAAAAATAAGCTTTTTCCTCGAGATCATAGGTTGTACATGTTGAAAACAGATGTGGGTAGAATTGATTATATATTGCAAAAAAATGTGAAGCCTCCATCTCTTATAGCTCTAAAATACATTTCCAATGGTGTCTTGTTTGACCTCTAACTTCTTACAGAGCTCCCATAACACTTCCCAAAGCTTAGGGTTTTTTGTCACCGCAAGCTCCTTCACCCTCCAAGACCCGTTTTTATTGAATTTATCCCTAAACCTCTAAAACATTCCAAAATTAGTTGAAAAATGTTCCTAGATTCTTAATAATTATCCATGATGAATTTTGGCTTCCAACTCCGCTTTGGAGGGTGCACACCATGCCTTATAAGGGCTAGAAATAGTCATTCCACGCATCTTGAAAAGTCTATCATGAAAGGTACCACCTCCAAAACACTTGAATGCACTTTTTTTTTCCTAAATCACCTATGGAAAATACTGACACAACACACAAGACCACTTGATAGGGTAGGATAGTCTTGATATAGGGGATGAACCGACTCCGGAGGGGTGTCAAGGAAGGTCTATAATGAAATTTTTTTGACATTAGGGCATAGTTGTCCTATTTTCAAGTGAATTTCGCCTTGTAAAAACAAAGGACAAAAAGTGTATTACTTTTCTCTCCTTTGGATATTACCCATACATGGGTAGCACCAAATTATTTTGTTATGCAAACCCATTGATCGGTTTAAGGATGTAAGACCCCTTCCTCAACCTCTTAGGAAGGACATGTGTGCAGAGGTCTCTAAGTACCTAATATGAATAGATCACTTTTCTTGATGCCCTGGAATTTCATTTCAGGTTTTCGATCCATTGTTACATCCACTCATGCTTATGGTTTCACATTTTTCATTTTGTCACTATCAAAAGATTGATTTTTGACCATTACAAGCTCACCATGTTTGCAATAAGCCTCATGTTACCATTCAAGAATTGCTCCCGATTTGTCAAGTTCTCTGTGGACTGATGTTTCGTATAACTCTTCTTTTTAGGTATTTTGAAACTTTAAACATCATTATATACCTCTGTCGATTTATGATAAAAAAATTACTTCAAGTTATTTTCTTTCATACCCACCAACTCACATTTAACCCATTGTGTGCTATGAGGTGGCTTACCTAGAATTTCAGCTTCTTGAAAAGAGAATGAACATAAAGTTGGGGACAAAATGGAATGATCATCATTCACATCGTAGGATGCAATAATATTCTCTATGATGAAGAAATTCATGAGATATTCTTTCATTTCCATCCATTCATTGCAAACACAATCCTCTTTTACAAATAGGAAATAAAAAGAAACATACTCACCTTCATACTCGTTAGAAAAATCTTCACATTGGTCCTCAAGGAGATTATCGAACACCGAAAATCACATTCCCAAAGCTCATTAGATATCACCTTTTCTCCTTCACGAGTGACATCATCTTTAAGGGACTTGAGTACATTCCTATCCATACATTCATCATCGGGAAGGTCCTCTTCCTCAAATGGAAATGAGAAGGCTTCATTTTCATAATCATGTTCATTATTTAATCCTTCAAGCTGAACTCATTTGAAACTTCATTTTTCTCATAATCTACATTGTTTTTCATTTTTCCCTCAAGAATCACATGATTTCTTGTTAGGGCTGCCTTCTTCGCAAGTCATGGCACACTTGATCCTCATCATCATGAAAAAAGAACCAATACGAATACCAAATGGGAAAGGCACACTTTGTGTAATTCAAGGTCCATCAAACCAACCTCGTGTTCTTCAATGGTTCAATCATGTTTTAGAACTCTTCTACCAAGATAGGAAGCTCATCATATCTTCCTAAAGTTATGAATTAATTGCAACCTCTTGAATCTTGATACACAATGTCCCCCTTAGTTCATCTTCTCTTTGAACAATTATTTAATTTTTATGATAGGAAGTAGCTTCTTCATACTACCTTTGATCTGGTATGGTGTTATATAACCAATTCATCTTTACAACTCCACCGACATATCTGAAAAAAATTTGGCTCAAAAAAATTCGTATACAATGGGCATGTCTCTGCTACAAATATCTTGAGATTGATCTTCTTATTAGGAAATTCCACAAGTGCTACTTGAATATATTTGACTTGACTAACAAGAGGTACTTCTTTGGTCTCCATGGAATAACAATGACCAACAATAGGGACAAGAGTGAGACTAAGAGCACATGAAAATTTGTAGGCATGACATTATCGATGCTCCAGAATCAATGATACATTTATTCAATTTATATCCATTGACCAAAGCAAAGGAGAGGTAGAAAGGTTAAATTTTTCTAGAAGTGGTGGATGTGAAGGCAAGAAGGTTTTGAGATGAAGCATTGCTAAGAGTGAGAAGTGGATCTTTTGAAGCAAGGTTTGTGGAAGATGACTTTTAATTACCTCCTTTGATAAATTGGAAAATTTTATCAAATTTCTTGGGATGAGTTCTCAAATATTCATACTCTAGAGATTTGGACTTTGGACTTCTTAACATGTTCAATTATGTCAAACTGAGACTCAAAGAGGAGGGTGAAGGTGTAGATGTAGTAGCAAGAGGTTGAATACTTCTTGGAATGGAATTGGTATTATTTTTATTCATATCATTACATTTGAATGCAAAATGGGGGTAGAACTTAGAAAAGGAGAGGTAGACTTACCCGCATTGGAAGATGTAGAGGCAATTATGGATACTTCAGATTCTTCTTCATTGATTGCATGGGAGAGGGAAATGATGATCCTCATTTTGTTATTGTTTTTTGTAGATTATCTATTTGAGTATCTTTAAATTTGTAATAATTATCCCTCTCTTAAGCCTTAAAACCAGTGAACACTGCTTAAGAGTGATTATTCATATCATCAATGATTTCATCATCTTCATCATCGAAAGAAGGGGTATAACGCAGAATCTAATGTTTCAGCAGAGTCAATCTTGTCGATGGTTAAAATTACCTCATTATTTTCATCTCCATATTGAGCTTCTTCATACCCTTCTTCGGGTCTTTCTTCATATGTTGCATTAACATGAGGTGCTTCAAGGGCTAATCTTTTTCTCCTACTACTATTCTTTTTTTGTTCTAATTTTGATTTGGATTCGATTATCTTCTTCATGGAAACTTTTTGCATGTAACAAAGGTTTGTACTAGTTACTTTTTTAATGAAAACACATCATTTGATAAATTTTGAACAAGATAATCTGTGGAACCTTCTTTGGGAATTTGACCCTTTTGCTTACCATTGATTCTTTGCTTTCTAGGAAAAAGCATATCATCTTCTACTTTGATGGCATATTATTAGGAATTTTCAAGAGTTTGAGGTTGAAATCTCCATAGGATAAATCCAACTTTGGGTAATTGTGCATTTATAAAGAATCTCTTTTATTATCATTAGATGGTGAATATTTTACATGTATTCTTTTCAACAATCTATTGAATCGGGCTACAAAATATCTCATGAGTTCATTTGGACTAATTGAAAAATAAGATCTTCATAATCTTCTGATTTAAATCTCACTTCGAATTTGGTTTGGATATCAGTCCTATTTTTGATGGATTGAGAGGGAAAGAGGTAAAACCATTCAACCACTTTCTCTTGAAGTGACTCTGCAGAAAACCATCAAACATCTTCATATTCGACTCCAAGATTCCACATGCAATGTTCAAAGCCACAATATGTTCTTAAGGAAGTTGAGTGCCATCACCTTTGAATTTAGGAAAGCTCTTGTGATATCCCTTAGGATATTCATGTAGAGGTGGTGTAAGAGCAAGAGGGTTGATATTCCTTCCCTATGGAACAATTGGTTGAGATTATTCCATTTCTTCTTCAACTTCTTCTACTTCTTCCTTTGGGGAAGAATAGCTAGTGGTGGTGCAATTGGAGATTTAAGAGGAGTCTCAATTGGATTTCTTATTGTATCACTCGATGTACCAGATGGAGATGATGCTTGAGAGAAGTAATATGGATTGTTTCAGATCTAATATTGTTGTCTTTGAAGAGCTTAAAACTTTGGATCAACAATACCTCTCAATCTATCCAATCTGGTGTATCTCTTTTCATCTATCTTGTGAGAAAACCTACAACAATAATGTGAAAGGACACAACTGAAAACAACAGTGGATTTCAAGCATCAAGTTTCATGTTTTTTTTTTATATTTTTTATATTTTTATGGATTTTTGGTATATATTTGATTTTAGGATTTTGTGGATTGTTATAGGGTGCAGGAGAGTAAAACATATCCTGCAGTGGGCTCCAAAAATGTTGGCAAAATAATTTTTCACAAGGGAAAATTAGGGGTTTTCACCAATGCTCTGGGACTAGGTCCCTTTGCTTAGGAATGGGGAAACTCCATTTATTGAAAATAGGAAATATGTACACTACTCTAACCATCGTGGGTGGCCTTTTGACCAAGGATCACACAGAATACTCCACTAAACTCATGTGCAAAAAGGAGGTGGAGGAAAGGTGTGTGTATGGAGTGGGGAGAAAGTGAGAAGGGGATTTTACTCAATAAATAACAAGATGATTTTATTGACATAAAACTATAATACTTCTAAGTTGATAATGAGAAGACTCTCAATATGCAAAGCAAGACAAAAACACAAATCGACACAAATTTTAATCGCATTATATTCATCAAAAGATGCATTATTTCCCGGTAGTGTAGGATTACTAAGGTCCATTGGAGTAGGAGTTGAGAAAGAGAGGAATACATTAAGTATGAAATAGAAGAAATACATTTTGCTAAAGGGGAGAAAAAACGGTATCTTTGGAAGAGAGACATCATTACAATTTATATCCAAATTCAGTGGCTCTTCACATTCCCATGTGAATTTTCAACTTAAAGTGCAATTCCCAATGAAGAAATATAAACTTTAAGTGACTTAAGTCACTTTTTACAAAAATTTCTCCTCAACGAAAAAATATATTTCTAGAGAGAGAAAATATCTCGGGAAAGAAGTCTCACTGTTTCTTCATGGTGGATATGAATGTCACATCCTGGACAGGATCTTCCTCAACTTCTTGTCAAATGGAACACATCTCTTCTTGGACCTAGAAATGATGTTTCATGCCTTATCTAGAATGGTCACTTTTTATTATATCTTGGAATCTCTCATTTCACCTCTATGAGAAATGGTAGGATGAACATATGAATGTGATATCCTTTCTTCCATATGAGAAAACACTCCTCTTACAATCATCATGAAGAATGAACTTGTACCACACACAACTCTCGTGATCAAAACCTTGATAGTGTTTGGAGCTTCTTGAGAATCCTTGATGGAGACATAACAATGCTCAAAATCATGGTTCCCATTGTGAAATCCTTTGAACAATTCAATTGAATGTTTTGTGATCAATAATCATCTCGCGTTCATTAGCTCAAAGCCCAAAAATGATTTTTCCTTCTTCCACCCTTTACTTCAGATCATCGAAATCCATGTTCTCCACTAGAACTGAAATGAGAACGATTCTGGATTTTTGAATATTTATTTTGTATTTTAATCATCCCAATATACTTAGAAAGTGGCAAGAATGCTATGGTGCAAGAAAAAATGGATTCCATAACCGTTTATGAAAAATCATAAATTTGAGTGTATTTTGGTGTTACAGGCGTTGATTCTATATTTTTGGTAAAAATGGGGAAAATAAAATCAAAATCACGTGTGATTTTATTCTATGGAAACCCATTCCTAACATGAATTGATGTTCTAAATTTGGTGAGATTCTCTCATCGGAATAAATGGGAATTTGAAAACAGGTCTTGGTCGTGGGAAAAGCTTGAAAATTGTTGTTAATGGGAAAGAGGGAAAAAAACTTGTTAATCCTTTTGGGTGCAATTCTTATCCATTTGATCTAATCTTGGGCTCGATTCAAATATTTTTGTAGAGGGATGGATACTCCAAATTTGGTGAGATTTTCTCGCGAGGTTTGGGAGAATAGGTCGAATCAAATTTCCATGGGTATGGGGTTTTGTAAGGGTTTTAGAGATGAATGAGAGTATTTTTCATATAATGATAATTTTACCACCTTATATCATGTATGATATCTCAAAATTATGAATTTTATGATTGTATCAAGTGCTCCAAGTTTTAAATTATTCCTCGTGTGAATCGGGTGTAATCTCACTTGTAATTTTTAAGTTTTCTAGATATATCATGGAGGCAATGTTTGTTGGAAAAAAACAGTCCCAAATATATTTTTAAAGGGTTTATCATGTGCTATAATTAATGAATCTCCTTCAAGTTATCATCATGAGGTATCTCTAGTCCAAATTTGAGGGCAATGAAGCTAGGAATCAAGAGATATGGGGAAAACAAGATCTTGACATCCAAGGCACAAAGGGAGTTTTCATTTGTTTCAAGAGGATGAACTACTTCAAAGAAAGATTTAATGGATTACTTCACTTACTTTTTTTTTTATGAAGTGGAAGCAAGGCTTAGTGTTTTGAAATCATGGATATGAAGAAGGGGAGTGCACATGGGGAAGTGGAGGAGTGGAAGATGGAGAAATGGAGGATGGGGAAATGGAGAATGGAGGCCTCTCGCACCTTGGCATATTTTTGGGGTGAAATTTCACCTAAAAAGTGTACTTGAGGTGCAAGGAGGGTGGAAAATTTTACTTGGGGGAGAATGGAGTGGGGTTTTGACATGCACATGCACCCATGCTTGCATTTTCCATGTTTTCTCCATAATTTGACCTTCATCATATAAAAATCCCCACCAATAGGAAGAGAGTGCACTTTTGGGGTGTAATTTCACCTCAAAAGTGAACTTGGGTGCAAATGGGAGTTCAAAAATGTTCTATGAGGGAAAAATGGGGCCCACCTTCAAGTTATATCTAACACTTAAGCCTCCACATGCACCTTTTTCCTTTCCCTTATGTTTTTTTGCTTATAAAATTTCCACCAATAGGAAAGGGGCACACTTTTGTGGTGAAATTTCACCAAATTTTTTTCCAAGGGTGCAAAGGGACATCAAAAGTGTGCTCGTGTGCCCAAGTGGAGCTTCGGAGCATGGTTTGCACCTCTTTTTCTTTCCGAAATGTTTCCTTCAAGCGCAAGAGTCAAAACTTTGTGAATCTTGGCCATATAATATATGAATGTAAATTAAAACAATCCAATGAATCCAATGAGCATATTTAGGAGGATTAAAAATGAGTTATTTAAAAAAATTTACTTGTACCCTCCTTTTTGCCTAGGGCACTTTGCGCGTCGGTGAGTGAGTTCGCAAGAATATTTTTCAACAAGTGTGAGCCAAAGCAACCCATAAAGCCATGAATGGAATTGATTATACCATCATTTGAGATGTTTTCAGGATCACAACTCCACTAGATGTGCCCAAAATCTTTCATGCAGAAATCAAGTACGAAAAGACCACCTTATGTCAGTGTCAAAAGTGTTTCTATTTTCCATGTTCCAATTTTTTTATCACACTTAGTCCATCACAAAGTAGGCTCCATAATATTTCCAATTCTTAGGATATGAGCTCCTAAAACTTCATGAGGCTCCTAAAACCCTCCGCTGAAGTTGAATCTTCAATGAAGCATGCACATTCCTTTTTCTCAAAAAGTGCCTAGGAAGAAATATTTCCCAAGACCATCCAAAATCTCTAAGAATGGTTGTTAAGTAATACCATTACTGAGAAGACTCGATACATTTTTGTTGATCAGTAACTAGGAATTTTGAAATTCTCTAAGGATCTCGAAACCCTTCTCGTAATGTGATATTTGAAAATGAGAAATTTTGGCAATTTTGACAATTTAGGGTGTTTGACCATTTTGACTAAAAAGGGGAACATTTTTCGATGGGTTTATCATATAAAATGCAATGAAATTTCATATGCCAACACTTCCTATTATGTTTTTTTATTTCTTTATGTTCCTTTATTCTATTACATCGCACATCGGTTAATATAGCAATTTTATAGCCACTACCTCCCAAATGATGCCCATGAATCTAGGTGGTTGGATATGAAAATAGTTTGGGAGTTGGTTACAACTCATAAAATAACTAGGAACCAGATTCCTTATTTTCAGTATTCATTAAATTCCTTCAAAATAGTCTTCATAATGGAGTAGACAATGTCCAACCTTGACTGTGACACCTTGCATTGGTGGTTATTATGAATTTATTGACTTGCACACATCACCATGCATCTTTTCAAGGTAGTTAGTTGGAAAAAACCTTAATCATTAGTCCACATAGTTTCAATAAGGATAAGATGCATTATTTCCCTACTTTAGACTTGATCAATCGAACCATCCAATGCATTGATTAATGGTTTTAGAGTAAAAGTATTATTATTTGATGATTTAATGAGTCAATTTATAGACTCATCATAATTCTCAAAACTTTTATGAGTAGACCACTGTTGAGCAGCATGTGGAAGAGCCCTAGGTAGTTGGTCTTCCTCCCAAGTATGATCCACTACCACCCCAAGTGTTGTTGATGCTTGTGCATAATACTTTCTTATTTTATATTATGTAATTTGGTTCTGTTTCAGTTGTCTTTTTGATGTTTTTGGTTGCATAATACTTTTTGATAATGTGTGTCATGAAATTAAAATTTTTCCCTTCTTATGTAATGAATAATGCATCCCAAGTTTAGTCTTCAAGGTGTTCCTTTTTACCCAAATAGTAGATAGAAGAAATAAGAACCCCAAGCCCCTTGGAATAATTAGTAGTTGTGTATATATATGAATCCTTTGTTTGAATTTCAACACTTAGTGACACCAAAGGCCACCCCAAATATGAAATAGGAATTATGAAATATTTAAACTCGGTGTCAAGTGGTAAATTAAAATATAAGCAATAGTGGAAAAAAACACCAAGAAGGGACAATAACAATGGGTGTTATTGTCCTACTGGGTGCTTTTATCCCTAAGAAAATGAAAAATAAATCAAACAGATAGAGAAAGCTATCCCCGTGATATGAACAAAAACATAAGACAAGGTCACAATCTAAATCAATATAAGGTTAAAGAGAGGTGTCACCAATGTTTAATCTTATCAATTAGGAATCATGCACATAACAACATACGAGAGGCAGAATGTAATAGTAATAAGTGCATAATTTTGTGTCTACATTCCCCCCCCCCAATGTTATTTGAATGGAATTGAATGGTATTCTAACAACCACTTTCCAACATCATAATTACAGGATTTTTTTATAATTTCCCAAACTAAGCATATGCCTTCAATGATTTAAATGTACAAACTAACATTTAAATCCAACAACTTATAATTACAATTCTTCAAATAACAAATCAATAAAGCATGTGCATATTTATGGGTCAACTGGATTCAATGATCCCCATAAGATACTCTTTCGGTATGTATACAATGTATACCTTTTAGTGCCCTTCTCAAAGCATTGATTTTACAAGTGTTGCTCTAAGTTTCTACCTGGGGTTCAATCAATCGAATCCCATCCAGCATCTCACACTTTAGTTAGAACTAGGTGAACTTGACAGTGTAATGACATACACTACTTCGGCCAAATTTTATGAGTCATGCATTGCATGCTCTGTTTCTAGACTACACATTAGTCTCCGAAATATTTCCTATCACACTATCACTTGGTTCCGTTATCAAAATTGATTCAATTGTTTAAGTTAATCAAATTCAAGTTACGCACACAATACAAAACTTGTTCATCTAAGTACTGATGAAGCACGACTCACGCCTAACTTAGGTTTCCTATGGGAGAGAAAGAGTTCACATAACGACTTGTGTTGTCACGTAAACAATTTCTTTCGCCATAGCCAACATAAGTTCATACAGAGTAACTAGACCGAAATGGAAAGACAACCTCCACATCTTAGCAAAACCCAACTTCCTTATTGATTATGACATGCGTAATAAATGGAGCTCGAGGGAAAACTTAGGATAACTATTGTATGGTAGTATTTGTTGAATGACTTGTGTCATTCAATGAACACTACATGACAAGAATCCAATTTGGCCTGCCGAGTACCATGTATTAGGTTTGTCGTAATTATTCACCTCATTGAATTAGTTTTACAACAGATTTATATTTCATATCACAGCGATATTCCATTGCATTAATTATTCGATCCTAAGGTCCATAAATTAGTTTTGATAATTATTCGTAATCAAATTCCATAAGTTTGTTTATGTACATTCATTAAGCATTTTAAGATAATTAGGACAACAAGCTACATTATTAACGTAGTCCCTAATTTATTTAAATTATGACATTGTCATTAAAATTGCTTAAGTACAAATTAATTGAACTCAACATTTGCATGTAATACAATCATTCATAACCATAAATTCTACATACTTATGACTAATTAATAAATGGTCATTAATATATGCCACACCTTCAAAAGTATTAAAATTTTCCATACATATAGAGAGGGCAACAAGGTGGCGGACACCTTAGCTAATTATGGTACCAATAATAACTTCATCACTTGGAATAATGAGAAAAACACCCCTATTGAAGTACAAAATTCTATTACCAAGGATAAATATGAGCATCTACATCTTATGTAGAATCACTAATGAGATTTCGTGGGATTTAATGGAAAAGAAAGTTAGCACATGTGAGAGGAGTAATTATATTTACAAAGTCATCAAAATTCGCATGCTCCTCGGACTTGCAGTTGGATGATTAAAAAGTCTAGGAAAGACAAAAACAACTTATTTACGGGTGGTTTTAAGCAGGATAATCATAGAAATCGCAGAGGAAGGAAAATGGGGGGAGCTCCATGTCAGTTAGAGCCCAACTATGATCCCACTTGGAAGGATAACGCTGAGATGTGGAATTATCTTCAAATGGGGGGTGTCACCAGTTTTATCGAGAAAATCCAAGGTCACGACCAGAACATTTTGGTGTGTTTTGCTACAGATTGGAAAGAAAGGAAGGTTAGGTATGGAGGACAAAGAGTGTTGGTGAATGAGGAGCTCATTGCAAGGTTACGGGTCTAGCTTTGGATGGAATCAGGTTTTTCAGCAAAAGGGTAGACAAAATGCTAAAGCGAAGAAGTTTGTTGAAACAGGGGAGGAGCTCCTCTTTGTTACAACTGACATTAAGGTAAGTTCCATACCGGAACCCTTTGATGAAATTACCAGAATGATGGTCCAGTTTATCTCCCTTGAAGGTCAGTACATCACTATCCCCACAAAACACTTGATATTTCTTAATCATTTTAGGAGAATTTTTTTGTTTGCTTCCTACACTATCTCCTGAATTCAATGGAGTGTTCCATTCTTGAATTTCAAAAGCGTACTAGGGCCATTCCCCTCCACCAGGGGCTCATCTTTCTCCTTCACATGAATTACCTCATCAATTTTCCTGCCATTCCTGCTACCCTCGGCACCCCACCCATTCCCATTCACAATATTCCCACTGTTAACCCAACCACCATTCCTAGTCTCAGAAATTTCAAGACTAAGAACCCTTCATTCTCTAAAGTGGCCCCATCTCCCTCTGGTCATGTCCTTAGGAGCAGCAAGGATATGGAAATAGCTCACAATATTTTACACATTAGTAATGCAGGAAAGGATAATGTTACTCAACAAGAGAGGGAAAATATTCTCCTCATAATGGAAATGCTAGAAAATGAGGTGGAAAGTATTAAAAATATCTGCATCAATTAAATAAGAAAAAGGGGAAAAGAAAGATGAATGAGGATGTTGGTATTGGGATAGATCAGACTGATGAAATATATAAGAAATTGAACTCCCTGGATAATAGACTTGGGAAATCTAAGGATAGACACGATCACAATATGGCCATCTTCAAAGCTATATGTGATTTTCTTGATCAACAAGTCAGAAGCATCACTATGTTGAGTGGAGTCCCTGAGGAAATTTGGGGTAGAGATGTCATTGCATAGTTGAATGTAAATGACCCCATGCATGCCACCACTCTGGTGCTTTTTACCTCTCTGCAGACGATCAAATCAAGAATTGATAGGGCTTTGAAGAAATAACACCTTCTGGGCAGGCTGGATGCGTTCAAGTTGTTGTTTTGTTGTTGATAGTATGTTTTTTTATGTTGTTTAGTTATAATTTAATCCATGTCTTACTTTTTCTTAGTAGCTTCTCTTTTGACTATTGTTGGACTTATTGTAATATTTGGATTCAGATCCTTTTTTGCTACTTTTTCATGTTTATCTGGTTATTGAGCCTCTTTTGTAACAAGGTATAGTCCCTTCAAAACTATTTGCCATTAATAATAAATAAATAAATGGTCATTATTCGTTTATCATAAAAGAGTCCAATCAAACAATTATAAGATAATAAACCACATTAATTTAATTAATAAATTATATCTCTTATCCTTCGTATAGCCTTAGTTCATAGTATATACTTAAAGCTAATACACTAAGGAAATTATTCAATCATTGTTCATTAATCAACCATAGGATAATACCTAACTTAAGAAATTAGATTGAATAATTCAATCACAATTATTTACAAAGAACTGAATAATTGATATAAACAACCATGATCATTATTACAACAATATTCAAAACTTTTATTTTCCTTTCTAAAAATGATACAAAAGCTCAAAGGCCATAATGCCTTTAAATAATTTATTCAAATGAAGCACAAGCTTGCTTTACAACAATCAAGTAAAGAATACATCTTTCAATCATAACAACAAGAATTCAACATAACCATTAATAAATCATCTGCTAGATAAGATCTAAATTTTGCCATTTGTAAAAATGTTAGGCAAACCGTCAGTTTGAAAGAATTGGCATGAAAAATTCAACCATCTTATCTTTACAATTTATAGCATTGAAATATTTCAATGAACATAATTCAACTAAACAACATAATCTGAAATTCATTTAAGATAACAACTTATCATTTTCCCTTTTTATCCTTTTTCCTTTCTTTCATAATCCTTAAAGAAACATATGATTTTCAACTCAAAATCATTAAAGGAATATTTCAAATTACTAACAGATAACAAATATGAATATCAATTCCAAAAACATATCAACTATGTCATGTATACCCAAATAAGGTTATTTAAAAACATTAAACAAGTAGTAACTTTATACTTAAACATCCATACTTGTTTCTACCATCATCATAAATTAACATTACGAGTCAAGTGACAACCATACAAACCACACAATCTTCATTCCAAGTTCATATAACTGATTATTAAGACGTGACTTGAGTATTGTCTTAGATGTGTTAGGAAGAAAAATTATACTTAGTAAACTTTCTAAGTGTTCGTTTTATCAAAACGAAGTGCAATATCTTGGACATATCATAAATAAGGATGGAATTTATGTAGATCCATCAAAAATTATTGCAATAATAGAATGGCCAACACCTAAAAATGTACATGAAGTGAGAAGCTTCATGGGATTGGCTAGATATTATAGAAAATTTGTTAAGGATTTCTCAAGAGTTGCAACTCCAATTACCATGCTACAAAAGAAAGACAAGAAATTCATGTGGTCTGAAAAGTGTGAAAACAATTTCAATTTCTGAAAGAAAAATTAACTTCAACACCTATATTAAAAGTTCCAAATCCTAATGGGAAATTTACAGTAGTAACAGATGCCTCCGGTGAAGGCTTAGGCGGAATTTTGTTGCAAAATGATCATGTAATCACTTATGAAAGTCAAAAATCTCAAGGTGCATGAGCTGAATTACGCTCCCCATGACTTAGATCTTGCTGCCATTATGCATACATTATAAGTATGGAGACATTACCTTTTGGAGAATCCCTTTAAACTAGAAATAGATCATCTTAGGATGAAATACATCTTCATATAAAGCGAAACTTAAATGCAAGGAAACGAAGATGGTTAGAGTTTTTATCACAATATGACTTTGATATCAGTTATATAAAAGGTAAGGAAAACAAAGTGACAGATGCATTAATTTGTAGGAAGCATATTTTCGCCCTTATCACTTTGAGAACCCAATTCAAGGATGACATTAAGAAAGCAATGATGGTTGATTCTTATTATCAACAAGTTAAAACAATGCTTGCTACAAATCCTAATGATAGGAGATACAAAGGATTTATATTTGACAATGAAGGAGTCCTTAGATTTGAAAATCGAGTTTACGTACCTTCAAAAAATGAACTAAGGATGAAAGTGATAAAGGAATTTCACAATGCTCCTTATTTTGGACATCCTGGAGTGACTAAGATGCTTCATTGATGCAAAATAACAATATTTTTGGAAAGGCATGAAGAATAATATAGTGAACTATGTATCACATTGTTTGGAATGTCAACGAGTAAAGGTTGAACATTTGCATCCAACAAGATTGTTGTACCCTCATACCATTCCACACTATAAATGGAAATTCAAGTATGGATTTTGTGCAAGGAATTCCTATGTCAAGGAATAAACATGACATAATTCTGGTTATTAAAGTATAAAGGATATAAGAAAAGCGTACATGTGAAGAGATGTAGAAGTTGTAGCCAAAATTAAGAATTATGGCATGGTGAACCATGGACCATCACTCGACCCATGTGGAGTGAGTGTATTGTCATAAAAACATAGTCATATAAAAACATGATGTGGAGATGTAGAATATTTGAACCTTAAAGATGGTAAGAGGGTCGGGAGGGATCAATTCCTAAATGGATGTGCATACTATTGGGATTTTGGCATCCTAACGCTAGAGGAAGAGTGTTGGGAGAGTTTTTAGATTCACTTTCCTTATATGACACTTCCCCAAAAGAGGCTCCACCATTCCAGATGGAAATGAACCAACTGTTATCTTTCCTACTAGTCACCAAAACCCCTGTAAAATAGATAAAGCAGTGCAATGTCGTCTCACTACCTCAATTTATGACATAAGGTTGTAAAACTAGTCAAATAGAAGAATGCTTGATTAAATATTATGGATTGGCTCCCAAGTTAGGTCATCTAGGATAAAATATGATATCATTGAAATAAAATTAGAAAAAATACATATTGATTGAACAATAGTAGTTGATTGAATTTTATTGATTCAAATTTTCTTTAGAAAATTGAATTTCCCCATATTAGGTCATTTGAGGGTGGATTCTCTAGTAATAGAGAATCAAAGTTAGTATCGTGCTTGGAATAGATCTAAACTTATGGTTTTGAGTGATGAATTTATATGACTGAAATTTTGTCCGTGATTAATCAAGATAGATTAATGGTATATAGTGTGATTTCGGCGTGTCGAATTGGATATTTGTTAATCACTTGGTTTGTACTCAAACGGGGTGATAGGATGACCCTAAATTTTTACTCCCTTTTGGTTAAAGGGTGAGATGAGAATCGTCAAACCATGAGCCAAAAGAAAGGTCGTAAATGAAGCAATGACGTGTCTAATAAGATAGATAGCCATGAAAGAGTCGTATATAAAAACGTGTAATAAAGCATAGATAGTTGTATAATTAAATGCACAATGTGGTAGAAGTATAAAATATGATCATAACACCACTAAAAGTGTTGAAAAGGATGAACATGGTGCCAAAAAATAATGAACGAGGCTCAAGATATGGACCAAAATGTGCTAATGTATTAGTTTCCTTAGGAGGGACTATAGGAATTCAGGGTTTTGTGTAGGAAATAATAAGTACTATACATAGTAAATGCAAAAGGTGAATAATACTTTCATTTGTAAATCAAGAAATAATGGCTTGAGCTTGAGTTTCAACCATGCCATGCGTGACGAGAGGATATCCTAATGAGATTAAAGAGGGTCGAGCAATTTTTCATTTTTGAAGATCTGGGTGTTTTCGACCTCGACAGTGGCAAGTGCGGTTGATTCCATCTTGGGGGGGATGTAGCATTTGATTCCAAATGAATCCAACATGGGATGATAGTGTCCTTACTATTAGATGGTTTAGTCCCATTTCAAAAAAATTGTATAGTACTTTTTGTAGGGAATTTTTACTTGGATTCAATCGACTAATTCATGGTTTCCTTATGTGTTGTTTGTGTTGTGTAGAAGGATGTATATTCTCAAGAGTTTTGCATGGGGAGACATGTGACTACTCTATTGAGATTGGGCCTTGAGGAGGATGAGTGGGATTTGTTGGATTGGGATGGTCTATGACATGTGGCTAGATTGGGGAGGTGCCCCATAATATGCACTTGATCACATCACTTTTTGAGAGATGGTATGTCAAAACGTGCACCTTTTAGCTCCCTATTAGAGAGATGATAATGACTCTCAGAGGATGTATATTGCATCCTACGATTGATGTAGTAGGGAAGTGAGTCTAGGTGATTCTCCCAAGGGATGTATGGTGGAAGATGAGAGTGGTAAGGAGGTACTTTACATGTTCTTGTGTCCATGCAAAGTCGATAAAGTGACTCGAATGATATTTAAGATGTACGGTTCCTCGTTTGTGAAAATTTATTATAGTTTTTCTAGCTTCTTTTGTAGCCATGGATGTAGGTGGGGTAGTCTTATATTACCACATCCATGAGATATGTGAGAGTATCAAGAGTGTGGGACCCGTATGCATGGAGTCGTTGTGTATTGGCACACATGTATAAGGATCTCTATAGATTTACATAAGAGGACCATGAAGGTGGCATTGGTGCTACACATTATTGCATGTATGGGTGTGTGAACCTATTGTAGTTGTGAGGCCCCTTAATGGGCCATAAATGGACTAAGCATGCTCATAGATCTATGTGGTGAGATGGAGTGGCCCGAGGAGTGATGGTTTGATACTATGACTTATAGATTGATCATAAATCGGATGGGGCCATGTGTTATTATATGGAGGCCTTATATATATTATGGTGGGTGGGTGGAGGGATGCGTTAAGATTCATCATATACATCAGACCATGTGGTTGGAGGATGATTTTTCGAAGTGGCCGAGATCTTTCACTATGAACGGGTTTTGCGATAGTTCATGATAGCTCAGAATACCCTTTGATTCGTGGTGGGTGAGAACTAATGGGTAATATTGTTTCTAGTTGGGGTAGATGTTACAAAAGGGTCACCAAGTGGGAACCCAAGAAGATGAGAGGGAGTAGGAGACCAAGGACCTACTCTCGAGGGTGACATGGTAATGACCTCTATAGCACGATGTAAGTTTTACAACATAGTACGATTTGTATTTGGATAATAGTATAATGATGATGTGCTAATATGATTCGTATCTTCTCACAGAGACAAGTATTGGAGCGTGATTGTGTACACATTGGTATGGAGGTTGATCTATAATGTGCCTCCATATGTCATCGTTGGAGGGGGATTATTGGAGAGGGTTGATTACATAGCAGTGAACATGCCCATCTCTTCGATCCTATAAAGAAGTAGCGCAACCACATGTGTGGTATTATGATCGAATCATGATGAGGTGAGAGCCGAGATAGCGCATACGAGGGAGACAATGGGAGGAGGATCTCCAACATAGGATATGTTTGCATGATACGTAGAGCCCTAGATTCAATACACATAGGTAGGGGCCGAGGTGGCATCATTACAGACTCAGTTAGAGGAACAATGCTCCCAAGCACATATACAAAAGATGAGTGTTGAAGCCTTAAGTTTGAGAGCTCCCATAGTTGCATCTAGTAGAGTGATGATGATGCGTGATGTATCTTATAGAGGGTATTTTCCTCCAACTTTTCATATTAAAACATTCGAGATATATATATATGATGAGATCATTTTTGTGTATGATGTGTACTTTGTATGTGTGAGCTTTGAATCATTTAATTGTATGGCGTTGATGAGTTCACTATTAAGGATGGCTATATATTTTGCTTTGTGATGATGTCATAGAGTAGATTATGCATGATGATAACATAGTGATGATAGTAGTATGATGATGATTATAACATAGTGATGATAATAGTATGAGGATGATAGTGGTATAGTGATGAATGTAGCATGAAGATCAAGTGTGCTCATATCATAAATAATAACAATGATGATGATAGCTAGATAAGGATTGATCGTATGCTGAAAGTGTAGAGACAAATAAATGATGGAATACGTGTATAAAATAGACATGGAATCATATAGTAATGAAGAACATATAGTATCTATCTAGAAATAAGGTGACGACTATGCACATGTGGCTCAAGTGATGCTAATGTAGTATCATGAGCATAAGTGATAAATAATAAGTCCAAAGTGATCATAACAACAATAGGAATATCTAAATCATGTAGTGTCGAGTGACGATCCTTTGGATTGGAACCCATTTAGTCTTGGGTTGAATAATAAGTGGAGCAATTGTCTCATGCATAGTCGAAGTCGATGGAGGAATAGACAAAATAACCTTAGGAGAACGAGGGGTAGTCAAAGTAATAGATTTCGGTGTTCGACATCGTGGCACATGAGAATGTGATCAATCATAATGGCATGCACAAAAACATTGACACCCTTATCCTCAAGAAACTTAAGCCTATTATGAAGTGCATAACAATCATTGTCTCTGTGTCCATTAATCCTATGAAAATTGCAAAATGGTTGGTTACAATTCCATTACAATCGATGAGGAGGATGATGCTCATTAAAAGGTAACCAAATCAATTGCTCATCAATCAAAGTGTGTAAGATATCATGAGGCCTAGTAGAATGTGAAAAGTATAATGGCTCATGCTTACGAGGGGGAGTAAAGCATGGTGGAGGTCTATGTGGAGGTGAATGAAAATGGGATGAATTACTACGGCATGTCTATGTGGAGATGGGGAACATGAAGGTGGTGTAATAGGAGGAATAGAAGATATAGTAGGTGGAGAAGTAATAGAAGAGCTAGAAGGATGTACAACAAAATGTGCATTTGATTGCTTTGGAATGGATATGAGTTCGAGAATAGGGTTATATGTTAATTCCCACTCGGTGTGGTGGTCACCGGTCAATACCTTCCATAATGTGCCTCTTATAGAGGTTCCCCTGGGTGATTACCTCAAGATTTTTAGACAAGTGATTCAAATGTTATAGGACATCTTTAGTCATTATATTGATGACTTCTAACCTAGCCTAAAGCTAAGGATAAATTTTTGCTAACTAATGGTGACCACGATTCATATCCAACCATTCTCGAAGTTAATATCATCGAGATGTTGCACAAAATCGATATTTTTTCCTCTAGGCCTTGGTAGACGGACTATAAATGGTTTTAGATACGTCATTTCTCCATTATTTTCCCAACAAAGGCCATGCTTTGTTGTCTCCCAAGCTTCCAATGGTGGATAAACTCAACTTTCATTGGTCCCTTTGTTCTTTTGCTTGGTGTTGACAACACAAATTCTCTACTATATGATTTGCCATTTTGGAGCCCAAGCTTGCTCACTTTTCCAGTGTATAATTTATCAAGGTTTACCCATTGGCCGCAGGCTCATTCACCTTGGTGTTCCCGATCCATGTTGCCCTTTTTGTGGGTGAATTGAAACCCTTATGCACCTTTTCTGGTTTTGTCAAAAAGCTCAAACCATTTGGGCTTGAATTCATGAATTCTTTTATCCATTTGGTTGGAACCCTTCCTCTAGCAAGAACACATTTTACTAAGGGATGGCCGGGATTTCCATGGCCTTCACCCAAGTTTGACATGCTTTTAGAGTGGAAATCCTTTTTATATGGAAAGAGTGAAATTTTTCTCTCTTTTTGCTCATACGATCAGAGATTGCAATTTTTATTTTTTAACAAAGCAAGTTGATTGTGTCTAATATTTTCTTATGATTCAAGTCTAAGATCGGTAGGCATCCCACCTCCAAACTCTTCTAGATCATTAGGCAATGCCCTCGCACGCTTTCTCATGTTCCACGGTCCTCTCCCGGTTGGGCTCCTCTCCATGGGGCCGTAGCCATCGACGAGTCATTATTGTCGCCACTCCATAATCATTCTAGGTGAGGCTTGTCTCCTCACGCCACTCTCATCCAACTCAAGGAGGGTGGGGCTTAGTGCCTCCTCGCTATCACAACTCACCGCCACCACCAGATACTATCACGTTCCCTTGGGTGGCATTGGCTATTTCACCGCCCGGGGCAAAAATCAACTTCAAGATCATCGGGAGGGCACCACCTCGATGCCACTAGCCGGGATCCCATCCGCGACAAACAAGACCTTCCCCTGGCAGTAGGTGGGGCAAGCTTGATGACAAAGATCCTCCGCCTTTGACTCTTTTTGTGGTTATGGCGTAATGTTTTGAATTTATAGTTGGTTGTTTGCCTTCGCCTTTGATTTTTTTACGGTTTTGGCCTAATGATTTGATTTTATATTTGGATATTTGCCTCGCTTTCGCTCTTTTTGCATCTCGTGATCTAATATTTTGAATTTATAGTTGGTTGTTTTTGCCTCTAAGCTCCGCGTTTGTTATTTTTGTTTTCCATACCTGGGCAAGTTTGCACTTGAGACATGCTTCAGTATACCACTCTCTTTTTGAAAAATAATTGTACCATTTTATTTATTACGCCGAAGGCATTCCCCCTATGGTAAAGGACCTCCGGACGTTTCTGCGACTATATTAAAATTGACGGTTTGATGGTTGTCTGGATGTTTTCACATTTTTAACCATTTTTTTTACCTGTGTTGTTTGTGAAACAAAGGAGGAACTGTTATAGTCTCCGAATCCCATAAGGATAAAAACCACCACTTGTATATTCCATGGTTTGTCACCACGAATTGTTGCTACTGTAATGTCAGCGGCATTACAATCTAGTAGTTTAGCAAAAAAATGTGTTTCGTTGGCTTCAAGCGTGTTGGATCTGCAGACCATCGGTTGTTTTTGACAAAATTTTATTGTATTAAGTAGTTTTTTAATCTTCAGGCCTGTGCCATTATTCAATGCTCTAACTGACATTGTTCTGGATTGATTGTTTTACAAGTAAAACTGGATACATGTATGTAACACGTGAGAGCAATAAGTTCTTCCAACCGTTGATGAAGGCCACGGATCGATGGTTCACGTAAAAATGACGTCTATTTTGGAGGAGAGATCTATGTGATACGCAGATCCTATATTTCTTCCCATTCGAGCACATCTTTTATGATTTCACGAACCTAATCTATATTTAATTAGTTCTCCTTAAATGCCGAGTGGTATAAACTTCCATCCTCATTTCTCTGCATTATTTTATATGATCGCTTTGTTTCAATAAGTCTGGTACTTGGATCTGATCTGAAATAAATAAAAGCATACAAAGAGTATTATATAACGCCTTAAGCGTAAATATTCATGTATAGTTTTAGGCCAGATTGAAAGAAGCCCTAACCTAATTCGATATTGACATCTCCAATGACACTTAACGTGATAGAACAAGGAATAGATAATGGATCCACAATATCCACTTTAAAATACATCCATTTTATTGCAACACATTAATAAATAGTTATATATATTGTACATGTGTGCTATAATCATGTTGTACATGGTATCTATGTGAAACCGAAACGTGAAGCGAAGACTATAGAGGTGAGTTGGGTTATAACGGAGCAAGTGCAGACAGACGGAGAGATGAGGGATGAGGAGCCGAAAGGAAACATAATGAAATGGACGTAGGGAAGCTTGTTGAAGAAGGAAAGGTCAAATAAGAGTTTTTAAACATTTCATGGATTTGCAGATGAGGTTTGTGCATTTTTAAGCATAAGATAAGATTCAGATTATGGGTTTGAGTTTTTGTTTCATAGGAAATGAAAATCCAAGGTTTGCGTGAGATATATGTGTTTGCATTATGATGCGTAAGATCGAGATCGCATTATTGGGTTTATAGAAATATGGATAAACCAAACCTTTTTTTTATTCCCTCGCGTTTAGTGGGTTTGTTAGAAAATGTCAATAGAGTTGTGGTTCTTGTTTTCTTTATGGTTTTATTAAAAATGCACACAACTCAAAACAAGCTGCATGTTTTCCTTCTTTAGACGGATAAAGATTAGTGTTTTTGTCACCGCCGCAAATTTCCCCCCATTGCCGCCGCCTCACGCCCGTATAATGCCTACCGCTCTTTATCGGCTATTGTTGAGAATGAGTTTATCTTAATTTTAGCTTCACCTATAAGATGATCCCCAAATCAGAAGTTTGGTCATGGTCAGAGTCTTACCGACTGAAAACCCTCTTACTTTCAGAGAAAACCGTGTTGTCATTTTCTCATCCCTTACCAAAAACATTTCTTTAACTCGCTTCGCTACGGCTTCTAACGGGAAGGGGGAAAATGCCGTGTATGGGCTTTCCCAATGCAGAAACGAATTGTCCTTGAACGACTGCAATGAGTGCCACAGAGAGTCCCAAAATCAAATTGTTACATACTATCGCGACAATATTGGAGCACTTGTGAATGATTTTTGATGGATGATTTTTATGTTACTAGAATCATACTTTTTTATCATCGGGTGGTGGATCTTGGCATCTCCAACGCCCGCTCTCAAGACAACACCCATCCTCTAATTTTCAACAACACCATCCGTAGAAATTGTTAGAAAACATCAACTCCGAGGTCAGTGAAAATGAGGGTTTTGCCACTAGTAAAATGAGCGCCAATGGATTGTCGACGCCCTTTATGGATTGGCTATGTGTAGGGAAACCCTTCCACCAATAAATTTATGACGTTTGTCTACAAGATGCTACCAGATATATAAATGGCTGCCCCGCGCGCAGATGGAAACGCTCTCGAGGCCGGTTGTTATTTGCGTTACTCCACCATCGCTTTCTTCTCCATTAAATCTTCTTCCTGTGAGTTCATTTTGGAAGTTTATTTTGTTGAAAGTTGCTCCTTCCAATCGATTTGATGTCTGAAATGAATTTCTTATTGTTTTCACAGCAAGGCCTTCAAAGATTTTTCTCATCCTGATCGGAACCCAAGAATCTTTCCTGATGACCACACACATCTTACTACCAGAGTTGGGGGTACAATGTAAGATTATTTAGGGTTTTTATGTTAGTGTGTCCATGGATCTGATCTATTTATTAAAATCCAATGCATATGTGTTTTTTTTGTTTGAGGCAGAGGGTATACTGCGCCGGAGTATGCAACTCATGGTCAATTGACAGATAAGGCAGATGTGTATAGCTATGGCATGTTGGTTCTGGAGATTGTGAGTGGCAAAAGGTCAGGGATCCTAAACTTCCACTCGAGATGGAGCTCCTTCTACAATGGGTAAGACTCAAAACTTCATTTAAGATCTTTCCTGGATTACTTGTTCTGAGGGGCATCTTGAAGAATCCTTTGTGTTTATGTACAGGCGTGGAGTTTACACAAGAAAAATGAGGCATTTGAGCTGGAAGAAAGAAGAATTGCAAAAGGAGAATTTGAAATCAATAAGGAAGAGATAGTAGGGGTAATCCACATTGCTCATCTGTGCACGCAAAGCACTCTAGAGACGAGACCATCAATGTCGAATGTTGTGTCGATGTTAACTAGCAGTACAAAGATTTTGGTTCAACCCAACTCCACCACCTTTTATTGATGTCACCCAATTTGGACTCCATTAATATCGGGTGGATGGATTCTTCAATGGTCGCATCAACGAAACTCCCCTTTTCGCTCTCTCGAGGCACATTAGGGGAAAAGTGGTTTTACATATTATTCTCACGAGACATTTAGCACATGGTTTTAGTAATTTTATGAAGGCATCACTTTATGCATGCATTATTAAGTAGACGTAACTTTTTATGCGGAAGGCGTTCCTCTTATGGGAAAGCCCTTTCCGGTCGTTTCGCCCAATATGTTAAATTTGATGGTCATTTGAATGTTTTTAAACACGATTAAATTTCTTCGCAAACCTTTTTTTCGTAATATGCTCGCTACGAGTTTAATGTCATTTATGGTAGTCGGTGGTCTCATGATATAGTCGGGTCATAGGGACACTATGGAATTTACTGTAAGTAGTTATAAGCCGAAAAAAGAGGCAAACCTCCGTGAGCCATTTCGACACAGAGACAACTCCTGAGATAAAATTCAAACATTTCAGACAAATTTTCAATCAAAGCCACATAAAATTCAAACATTTCAGACATATTTTCAATCAAAGCCATGGTAGTGAATCATTGGAAGATTATTCATCGAGGTGTCCATTGTCACCGGTTCTCATGTCCTCCATCACACAAAGTGGTGCCATGCGAACTGTTTGACTAAATGCCTAAAACAAATGTGACCTCATGGACTTCATTTATCGCAGGAGATGAAAAAATGGTTGTGTTCGAAAGGCCTTCACATCTTTATGAATAATACAATCGACAAGGGTACATGCGAACTCCACAATCTTTTCCAAAGATCCTCCCGCCTTCTGCTAGAATGGGAGATTTATAACAGGCACCCAACGTGTTTGATGAAATGCCTCCTTTTCACTAGCCATATTCAAAGTAGTTTTAAAATACAATCATAAAACAATTAAGAACTTTTGTTTCCCAACCTAATGGTATAAGAAAGCTTGTGTGAAACCTATACCAGTTGATAATAAAGCACCAGCTACTTATCGCTATAGATGAAGATGCAAATAGTGAAATTACAAGCAATGTCATCGACAATGAATATTGCTTCACACTTTCCCCGAAAAAGAGACATACCACGAAATCAACAAATTGAAATATGTCATCCTCGGTTCAAAGAAATCACAAATATCAATATGGACAATTTTTTTAACACAACATGTCCTCTTCAAAAAAGTGACAAAAATGCAGAAAAAAGTGCGAGAGCATGGAAATGGTTCATGGTTTTGTTCGAGCCGCAACATACAAGTTCATAACTATGAGTATGATATGCACTCGATCAATCTAAAGGACCCAACAGGGAACTTCAATCGCCATCGCTTTTGATGAGCTAACTCGAGTCAATCATGGGTGTTACAACTAACAACCTCCACCTATTGCCTATAGACAAAGATGCAAATAGTGAAATTACAAGCAATGTCATCAAGAACGAATACTACTTTACACTTTCCTGAAAAAAGAGACATATGCATGGAATCAACAGATTGAAATGTGTCATCCTCAATTCAAATAAAGTGCTTGGCAAGGCATCTCCTCCGTAACCTTATTTATGCAAATATTTCTACCACATCCGTCCCTTCAAACTTTACACCCTCATCCATTCCTTTCTATACTTTGAACTATCAACACTATGTTAGTTATTCCATATCTATGTTTCCCTCTTTTTCCCCGCTTTAAAAGAAAACTATTGTATTTCCTTTGACATTAACATACCATTGTCTCCTACTACTATGTGGATTGAAAGTACTATTAAGAAAATAAATGAATATTACTTGCACTTTTGTTATGATATAAGATTTGCAAAAAAATGCCCATAACACGCTACCACTCATGATATAAGATTTAGAAATATATATGTACAAATTTGTAACAAGTTTTAAATGTAGATAGAACCTTG
Source organism: Taxus wallichiana var. yunnanensis (assembly GCA_018340775.1). NCBI lineage: Eukaryota > Viridiplantae > Streptophyta > Pinopsida > Cupressales > Taxaceae > Taxus > Taxus wallichiana. The sequence continues at coordinate 640,346,490 of CM031239.1, read as the reverse complement.
AAATGAAGTGCTTCATCTATATTTCTACACTTACAAAATCAATCACACCCCTTATCAACATCAACTACAAAAGTAATAACTATACCTCTAAATCAAATAACATATACCATTCGGCGTTCACATTGCATTGAACATATGCGATTGCTAGTTGGTAATATTTTGAGCTATTTCATCTCCCACCCAAAAAAGGTATTCAGGCATCTTATCGCTTTATAGTCCAAACTTCCGTCTCGTCCACAAACTGAAATAATTGCTGAAATCAGCCGCAGGATTACAATTTAGAGTTATGGGACACACACTCCAATCCAACAGAGTCCACAATAATGGCATCCGTGGCAATTTCGTGCACAGCTTCTTATTGCTTCAACACTTTCTCCTCAGCAAACACTTCAAATCGTCTCTTCCTGCGCTCTTCAACATCACCCCGTATGTTACAATTCCTTCTAAACATTTATATGTTCTAAATTCAAAACATACGCCTTCTATGCCGTAACCAAACCTGAAAAAGAATACAATTTTATTATAATTCGTCATACTGAATTTGTTGATTCGGAATTGAATTTATATTTGTGAATAGCATGTCCATTTTGTCTAATTGGGAAGAAGAAGCACAAATACCCACACCAAAATAGAGCGAGAAAAACAAATTCGGAGCCGTAGTTTAAAGTCAATCAACTAGTTATCAGTTAAATACGAATATCCACATGCAGATAGAGCAAGAAACTCGGTTTTTAGCTATACCTTAACTTGAATTTACCTCAATTTTACTACATATCAGTTTAGTATATATATATATCGCTCATGTCCTAGCTTCAATCTATCAGGTATCAGTTTACTATGAAATCCACATGAAGAAAGAGCAAGAATTTTATTTTTGAGCTACACCCTAGCCTCCGTTTACCAGGTATCAGTTTACTATGAATACACGTGAAGCTAGAGCGAAAATAACAATTTTTTTGAGCTGTACCTTAGCCTCATTATACCGCAATTTATGAGTTTTAAGTTTAGCTTGAATACCCAAACGAAGATAAGAGCAAGAGTACCTTTTCTTGAGTATACCCTATATCCTCAATTTTTGCAATTTACGTGTCATCAGTGTAGTATGAGTTGTTGAGTCAATTAACTTACAGTAGCAAATAGAGTAGCTTGAGTAGTAAGCTAAGCAGGTTCAATTGTGGGGAAAGATTGCATAGTCAGGCGGCCTTGAGCCCAAGTAATTTTGGGATCGATGGCCTTCTAGGAAATCTGGCTATGGGGTGCAAGTCTCGGCAGTGCTAGTTGATGCCAGGATATGGTTCATTTTGCTAATTTCAATCCCACTGCCTCACTCATCACCTGATGAAAATGAGTGTTTAGTGGACCGTTTAAGCGAATGAGAGATGGTCATAAAAGGAATGACTACTCATGAGAAATAAGTCAAAAATGTAAACACTTAAGTATTAAATATTGCACACAATCAATCCGCAAAAATGGTGTCCAAAATTATGTAACTGGTTTTGAAGATGTCCTAGTGCTTCAACGTTATTGTAATGCTGAAAGCCTCATACAAGGTAATGGTATGGTCGGGCTGTCTTAGCCACAAGGTTAGATAGCGAGTGAAGGAGAAGGAGGTTATTAAGATGGAACTAAATCTCTATCATAGGGATAGGCATCAACGTTATTGTTATGCTGAAAGCCTCATACAGGGGTGGTATGGTTGGGGTGTCTTAGGTACAAGATTAGATAGTGAGGAAAGGAGCAGGAGGTTATTAAGGTGCAGCTAAATCTCTATCATAGGATATGTCACCATAGTAAACAACTTGTAAATTGCAGATATCAGTGGATAAGAATCACAAGGTAGAGAGGGTCAGAAGGCACGACACCAAAACCTCTGAAATCACCAGGGATGTTAGATGTGGAGAGAGGAAGCACGCTAACACATCAACCTTGCAGGCCAAACCCTGATTCCAGATTGCCAAAGCTTTTTGTGCAGGTAATATGAGAATATAAGACTTATTTATAAGGTGCCTAACTACAAGTTTGTTGTAACTGGTTGTAACTACATCAACCGTTTTGTAACTATTTCATTTATAATAAATAGACGGACACACAATCTCAAATGTGTGCACTCCTCTCTTTATTTCTTCCTTGTATACGTCTTCTAACAGTGGTATCAGAGTGAGACCAAGCGAGGAAAGAGAGAAGGGAAGAAGAACAGTCCCATTAGGGCACGCTGAAGAAGAAAGACATTTTCGTTTTGAAGGTCAAAGTAAATACTGAAGAAGTCTGAATCGAAGTGAAGGCACAATCGTAATGAAGTAAACAGTTGCAGTTTTTCTAGGGCATTTTCGAAACATTTAACTTGCAGTCGTGAGCGAAAAGGGTCAAAGGGCATTTTCGCATGCATATATAGATATAGCCACGATTACATACAAAGTCACGGGCCACGAATTTACAGTCGCGAATGGCACGTTTTTTAGGAAAATAACAGTATTTTCGAGCACGAAATAAGACGTGAATAGAGTCACGATTCACAAACATTTGAAGGCCATTACAATCAATCATTACAGTCACAAATTGCAAGGGCACAGACGTTTTCCACAGACGTAGGGCAAGAAAGATGCAGAAGCAAATACAGTTACCAAGGGCATAACGTACAGTCATAGTGAAACCCTGTCTGGTCAGAAATCTAAAGACAATACTTGTGCTAGGGCATGGAACTGTGCAATTGACATTTTATTTGGAAGTGTGCAACTTGTATTTTATTTTTTTGTTTACTCATTTCCAAAAATACGCAGTTGTATTTATTTTATTTTATCAAAATGGAAATTCCGTAGAAAAATATTCTGGTCTAAATTTTCATACATGGAGAGTGAAAATACAAATGCAACTAATGAATAAAAATTTGTGGGGCATTGTAAACGGGGAAAGAGACAATGCCTACCAATGCATCAAAATTGTTAGATTGGCAAAGAAGAGATGATAGAGCGAAAGCTATTATTGGCCTTGCTCTCTCCGACTCGAACTCTCCCATCATGTAGACCTAGACAAATCATCGAAGGAAATTTGGGATCCTCTAAATAAATTATACTGGAGCAAAAGCAGCCAATGCCAAATTTCCCTAAAAATTTAGTTATATTCAAAATGGATGAAGGAGTCTCTATGTCAAGCCACATCAATAATTTGAGGTCCCCGATCAAACAACTAGCAGAATTTAAATCGCGATTGAGGATGAGGATGCCAAAGCTATCTTATTAAATAATCTTTCTTCAAAATACAACAATGTAATTTTTACCCTCAGTCAAATTCAATCTCAATCTCTAGATGATATGATTACAGCTCTTCTAGTTGAAGAAAAACGAACTATAGAAGATGCAGAAGGTCATTCTCAACAAGAAAGTGCATTCTATTCCAGAACCAAAAAATCTTGTAGAAGATCAAATAAAGATAACTGGGAGATTGAATGTCATTATTGTAAGAAAAGAGGTCACACAACATGGGATTGTCGTGTTCGAGCCAATGATGTGCTCAAGGGTAAAGTCATATCAAATACAACCAATATAGCCATGGTTGAAGACCCACCAGATGCAGAAGGTAGTGAGGACAGTGATGAATACGCAATATAAAGATGCTCTAAACTTTGAAGGCAAGTAAGGATATAGGGTAGATGAAGCTCGGTATGGATGGTTGCTTAGATAGTTCGGGAGACTGTGGATCTTGGGAATTATACCCTCACGAGGGTCATGAGACAACTTGATGGAGCTTGTGGATGGCTCAGTATGGATGGTTGTCGATAGTTCAGAGACCGTGGATCTTGGGAATTATACCCTCACGAGGGTCATGAGACAACTTGATGGAGCTTGTGGATGGCTAGTATGGATGGTGGAATCTCGGGAACTTGGGAATTCGGGAGATCTCGTGATTCGGGAGTTCGGGAGGTGGAATCCGGGAACTTGGGAATTCAGCTCGGGAGCTACACCTTTACGAAGGTCACGAAAAAGCTTGATGGAGCCCTACCTTATCATAGCATTGCTTTCAAAGTGAAAGCATCTGAAGATTACGTAGTTCTATTTTGTTCTAGTTTTTGCTTTATGTAGAATAAGCCTTAAGAGGGGGTATGAGAATATAAGATTTATTTATAAGGTGCCTAACTAGAAGTTTGTTGTAACCGGTTGTAACTACATCAACCATTTTGTAACTAATTCATTTATAATAAATAGACGGACACACAATCTCAAATTTGTGCAATCCACCTTCTCTTTATTTCTTCCTCGTATTCGTCTTCTAACAGGTAATAGAGAGCAACACTAATACTTCCTTCTGTATTACAGATACACTATTATATTTTTGTCAAGTGAACCCTATCTTGGCCGAAGAGGGTAAAAACCAGGGGAATGTGGCACTTTGGGGGTTCAAGTAAAACATAGAAACCAGGGTGCATTGGAAATCGGACCTGGGTTACCGACCATAAACTCCCATCTGTTTACTTCCAAGGGAAAGCCCTGCCAACCCCACTTATGCACTATTATTACACTCATAGAGTCAGAGATACCAGCGTGCACATACCACATTACAGCTTGCAGTTTCTGATCATAAACTCCTGCAAGGGGTTCCCTCCTAAAGGGATCTCTCATAATTTTTCTCATGCACTTCAATGCATCTCTTACTTAAGAGGTGACTCCTTTCTTCATAATTAAACACATAGACACAATAAAATAGGGCCTCCATTTGGTTTTTTTGACAAACAAACTCTTTTTGGCCTGGACTTATGTTTACAAGCAAGCTGATATGAGTTCAAATCCCACCGGGCATGTCTATGCCTAGTAAGCTTCTAAAAAGCCTCAGAAAGGCTTCTAAAAAATCATACAAAATCAATACTTGTAAGTGCCTTGCCAAGCACCCTGGTTTGGTGTTTTGGTGTGGACATATGTTTACAAGCTAATTGATCTGAGTTCAAATCTTATTGGGCATGTCTATGCCTAACAAGCTTCTAAAAAGCTGTAAAAAGGCTTCTGAAAAATCATACAAAATCAGTACTTGCAAGGGCCTTGCCTAGCACCCTGGTTTGGTGTTTTGGTGTGGGCTTCTGCTTTACAAGCTAATTGATCTGAGTTCCAAGTTTTAACACTGAGTTGTTTGCCCAGTATCATATTGTTCTGTAAGGAAATCTGACTTTGTTTGTGCTCAACTTTCCTATCCTTTCCCACATGTTTTTAGTTCCTTCCCAGTTGCATCTAATCTGTATTCTAAGGTTCAGTGGCTTAATGATCTCTTTGGCCGATTCTTGTCCCCACATTCTTCCATAAATGGTTCTCGTGCTGGGAATCATACGCATATGATTCGTATTAGGACCACGAGAAACTGCATAATTGAAACAAAAATTGGCATATGGAGTGTTCTGATCTTGGAAGTCTAATTGATATACTAGCTAAGAAAGCGAGGTGTATAGAATCTTTGTCTATACATCCCTACTACCTGTCATCACACCCCTACATCCCACTATCCCCAAAATTTGGAATAACATAGGTTATCTCTTATGTTATTTGTGCCCACCCTAGTCTCACTGCATGAACAATGACATGTGTGTTGAAGTGGCAAAAAACCACTAAACACTAGTGTCATTTTGGGTTTTGTTGTTTAATTTGTAGCTTGCTTGATGTTTGTCTTCCATTTAGCCTCGAACATAAGGGAGTCTCTGCTAGCTAATGGTCTTAGAACATACCCTCTTGGTCCCTGTCCAAGGTCAAAACATTCAATGTACATATTGAATTTTAATTGCTTGTCCTAGACTGGGGTCGCAGTAGCTCACTTACAATACAATTGTTATGATTGTGGATCTTCACCAAAGCCTATGGACCTTTAGTTCGACTTGGTTCTGTGACCTCTTACTAGAATTAAGGTTCTCTTTCTTTTGCATGCTCACTTCCCAAATCAAAGTACCTAGACTTTCTAATGCTATTGTGTGGTCATGCTCTCTGTGCCTTACAAACTAACAAAATTCCCACATAAATAAGTAAAGGCCTAAGATAAAGACATTGCACATTTGCTACGCCAAAGATAGGCTATGTTCAAAAAGAGATAAACAAGATCTCAGTCAACACCTACTCATTCTCTTAATGTCCTCTAATTCGAAAAATGATAGATTTCAAACTGGGATACCAGATACGCCCTAATGGGTCATGTGTCCCGTATCCCACGTGTCCGACATGTGACATATTAGGACATGTGTTTGGCACTTTAGGACACGTGTCAAACACATTAGGACACGTGCTTGACACATTTTCTAAAACAGGACACGTGTCAAACACGTGTCTGACACGTACCCTAAACGTGTCCTGATGTGTCAGACACTTGCATGCAAAAAACAGATTGTGGGGGTTAAAAGCTATTTTTCCCTTCATTTTTGTCACTTTTCAGCGATAGAAAAAAACTCTTATTGTCTACCATTGTGCAGGTGAAGGATAAAAACCAGATTTGGAAGGGATTTGGAGAGATTTGAAGGCATTCTAGCAAACCAGATTTGTCATTTCTCCAACAGCAACGTTTTTCTTCATTCATACCACAGAAATCATGGCTCAATCATCAAAGGCAGCTGGTAAAGGTCAAAGGAAAGGCAAGAATATCAGAGTTGGTGCTGCCCCCCCTCCTCCAAGTTTATCCATCTCCGTTAGTAGTCCATCTGCTGCAAGTGGAGCTGACAGTGTTGCAAATGACCCTGCTGTAGCAAGACAGCAAGCTCAAGATAAAAAATATCCGCTGTGGAAGTATGTAAAAAAAGCAAGGGCCCAGGGAAAAGGTTGTTGGGGGAGGAAATATTGTTTGGACATGTAATTACTGCCATGTTGAATACAAGAGCACCTACTACCAAGTTAAGGGCCATTTGTTGGGCCTTAAGTGTGGAATTGGAGCATGTAAATCGGTGAATGCTGCCCAACGAAATTTGACGATGATTCATCATTGATGTAGTAACTAGTTGTAAGTTGTAAGTTGTATCAATATTTTGTTATTGTTCTAATTTCCTTCATGTCTATATTTCATTTTTGTATTTGTAATTTGTAATATATATATATGTATGTATGTATGTATGTATGTATGTATATAATATACATACATATATATACATACATATATATATATATGTATTTGTATATATATGTATGTATATTATATACATACATATATATGTATGTATATTATATACATACATATATATATGTATGTATATATATATATATGTATTTGTATATATATGTATGTATATTATATACATACATATATATATGTATGTATATTATATACATACATACATATATATGTATGTACATACATACATACATACATACATATATATACATACATATGTATGTATGTATATATATAATAGATATATACACATACATACATACATATATATATATATATATATATATATATATATATATGTATATACATACACACACACACATATATATGTATGTGTGTCTATATACACACACACACACACACACACATATACATACATACATACATACATACATACATACATACATACATACATACATATATATATATACAAAATGTGTCCCTTGTGTCCTGTTTTGGGGTCGAAGTATCCCATGTCGGATACTTGTATTTACGTGTCTCTGCGTCCTCATGTTAGGTGACTTAGCTTTCAAACCGAAGAATCTCGCCATTTAAGGTGAACAACCAAAGAAGATAGGATCACTTTCACAAGAACATAACCTACTAGATATGGCTGACGACAGAGAGGGTTGCACTCCCAAGTCATGTTTGACAATATCCGTTTGAAGTTTGACACCTAATATATTGTCTCTTGATAATTTTCTCATCTCAGACGTTATCTCTTTGAGTCCGGAACAATATAGTTGCCTGCCTTTAATCAGTTTACGAAAATATGAGACATGGACTTTATCAAGTCAAAGATGACAATGTATAGTGGCAATGACATAAATTAACACAATTTGACGTAAAGTTCCTTCACCTTCTCTATGGAAAAAAGTTGTATATGCCATTGACAATTGTGAAAACAATTTATTGAGAGGGTGAAGGAACTTTATGTTCCTTCACATACAAAGTGGATTATGGTGACAATTCTCAATTTGAGACCAAAGTAATACACATGATATGTGTTTGAGAATAGTATGCCCATTACAGATTGTGCTATGAATTGCTGCCATCACCAAGCTAAGACATACTTCTCTTGTATAGTTGAATCCCATGCTTTTGTTCTATCATTTTGTTTCTTTAATCAATTTGTAATACATAGACAACTTATAATTTATAAGACAATTGGAACAAAAATTTACTTGGAGAAATTCAACGATGTAGTATTTTTCGCATTTCAACATTTTTGCCTACTACTATTTCAAGTAGGAATGATCATTTCTTGATATCACTCGATAATGCTGAATAATACGTACATATCAACATTATGGAAAATGAATGCATTAACTACTATACAATATGCTACGTGGACTGGATGTAATGAATGCTACATGCCAATCCAAAGAGTAGGCTTTGGGGTGAAACTCCTAGATTGATGTGCCAACTTCCTCCTTTCCAAGACACAATTTTTTTCTTTACTAGCATACTTCCTCGTGAAATGTTTGTTGTTTAGTTCTTTTTGGTCTTCACTAGGACCTCTTATACCTAGAAAAATTGTCTTGTTTAGTTCCTTTTGGTCTTCCTTAGATTGTCTTACACCTTAAACATGTGTATATCATCTTTTAAAATGTAAACTAGGGTTAATCTAATTAAGATATTACGTAATGTGTAAAAGATAATTTAGAACAACAAGATAATAATCAGACAATCCTAAATTACGTAAGGATACAATTTTGCCCAACACACTTCTAGAAAGGAGACTGAAAGTACAATTAGAAATAGGATTATAGAAAGTGTTCACTCCACTTTGGACTCAAACTATGTGATAGTGGATAGAAAGCGGCTAGAAGTGTTGTGTAGGGTGTCATAAATCTTTTGTGAGATGTGGGAGCCCGAAATCGTATATACCCCCTTTTGCGAGCTGAAACTGAAAATCAAAGAACTTGCACAAATCCAAATAGTAAATTGAAGCAAACTGAAATCAAATTCCCAAACCCTAGTAGCAGGCTGTAAATATATATTTTTATGATAGAAATCAATTACAAACTTAGAAATAATTTAGAAACCCTTCAAAATAATATTCTTCAAATCTGGAAATGATTGCAAGAGAAAAGCACTGGAAAATATATCATTTTTACCAATTTAATATCAGCTGGAAATTAATTAACAACAATAGTGAATACCCTTACAAATAAGGCTGGAAATGAAGGATTCCAAGCCCCAAATTGAAGTACAAATGAAGATTCCAGCTGCTAAAAATAGGAGGAACACAATGATGGCTGAATTTGAAGTTGTCATGCCCTAGAATACCCCAAACTCCACCTTAGGGCAAGTCGCCACCCTTGGGAAGGGCTGGAAATGCCTTCAAAACTGAATACAACTCCTTATGAGATCACCCTTTTGCAAGCTTGAGGGGTTTCATCCTCAAACCAGCCCACTATTGAGAGGTTTCGTTCTCAATAGGTCTTCCAAGAGGGTTTTCGTCCTCAATGGATGAGAGAGAAAGCAAAATGTGCTCCAACTCTAAGAGAATAAATTCCAAAAGAAGCATAAACATCTTCCAAGCCAAGCGACCCTTTAAATAGCTAGAGGTGGCACCAAAAACCAAATAGAATCCTCCTAAAGAGGACCGACCTCCTTGGAGACATAATAGTTCCTTTTTCTTTTATTTTTCCATTGGCTTTTCACCTTTTTCCTAGCCGACCTAACTATACTTAGAAAATTACTTAAAAATAATGCAAAGCTCACAAAAACAACTGAAAATCATGACATTAACTTCCCTTGCTCATTCCCTTTTAGCCCACGGGAAGTGGAATGGGCCCAAGGTCTTCAAAATGACTATCTTGGAGAAGGGGACATTACAGTCCTCCCCTCCCAAAATTGCTTTCCCTCAAGCAATTGCAAGCTCACATGCCCAAGTACCATCATACTATAATAACCAAAACATCTAAATCCCATAGATGTCAAGTCGAACAACCTCTACCAACAATTATCATGGTGTCTACTCCATCCATCACCCACATCTATATGCTCTCCCTCAATGAAGCCTTCTACCCAAAGCATGAGAACATCTTTCATACACTCCCTTAAGGCCAAAAGCTACCCAAGTGCTCACTACCATGTTCTCGAGGTACCCATTTGCTCTTCTCTTGTGATGAAGGATCCTAAACACTTGCTTCATGCCTATAGCCTTGAGCTCCAATGGGTCCCATAATGTTACCGTGGGCTGATCCCTCCAAAGCATGGCACAACACAACTTGCATGTAAGCTGGAACAAGTCATAACAGCCACAAGTCACTTGGAATTCCATCCAAATCAGCACTAGGATGGCTGGGAGGATTGTCTTCAATAGTGGAGCCCCTCCACTAACATTACCATGCAAGGAAACCCTCTCAAATTGCACAAGTGTACAGTTGTTCATGATTGAAAATATTATGACTATCAATATAGAAATGATATAAATATGACAAACCCATGCAAAATTAATGTGATTGATGTAGAAGCGGTAGGTAGCCATACAAGGACTGAAAACTCTCCATTAGTCAGTCGTCACCAACTGGAAAATATTCTTTCCCATGACTAGAAACCCCTACAAAATCACTTGTGTGAGTGCCCATGAAGTGGTGCGATGGCTGATAATTATGATGACAACAACATTAGTACTGGAAATTAGGTCCATAGCTGTCTTGGGTATGCTTCGCTGTCATATGATGATATCATCTCATCATTGTTTCCATATTTGTCACCATGTGCTTCTAATGCTTGGAGAAGCACCTCTTCCATCCCATCATCACCAGCTGCAACCTCATACTCTTCCTTATTTACTTGAGCTGATAACAAACTCAGCTGCTCTATCACATCCTTGTCTTCTTTCTCCTTCATACTCTCTACCTCCCTTCTAGGCTGTTTACACTTTTCTTTTTTTCCATTCCTGGACCTGCACATAGAACAAACACATTAAAGAAAACAAGATCTCTCAACATTACTTCTTCATGCCTCATAGATATGTGGACTAGCTTTCTTCCTTTGCTTGCATTCTTCTCAAAATTCCCCTTCATATGATGGACTCTCAAAGGTCCATTCACGCTGCCCCAAGCATGGCTGTAGCTGTACCATTGCAATTTCTGCTCAGAATCAACATTGTGGTGGCGGAAACTCTTCTAAAACAGCGGCAAACAATCCCTCATTGATGGTAGGTGGAAAATCCTTCCACCTTGTGACTGAAAACACTTTTGTGACTGTCATAAAAAGGGTTAAGGGGCTGGTTCTGATGCGGACAACAGCAAAAAGAATAGGATAACAACTGTCATACTTCAAATTCTTCACAAAATTCAGAAATGACAGTGATATAGGGGTTGGAATCAACCATATAGGGACTGAAAATGCTTCAACAACATCAACAAACTGAAGATTACTCCAATGTATGGCTGAGACTACTTGTATGGCTGCAAGTACAATGTTGGGCAAGCTGAAAATATGAATGACAGCAACTCTACAACCCGGAATAGTGAAGCCCATTTGAAGAAACACATCCTCCTTGAGTCCTCCTTCACCCATCCAATGGTGGCCACCCCGTATGTAGCTTGACTCCATCAAAATCATGCTAAAACCTTGAACAACAAAAAACAACATCTATTATGCTTACCACCTTTCCACATCAAGCATCTTGTTGCCTCGGCAATGGTGACTATCTCCATAGCTTTGTCCTCAAGTGTAGGACTTGGTTCCAAGGAATGGTCTATGGATAGTGAGCATTGATTCTCCACATCTTTGTTAGAATACATGACATACTTTATAGGGCTCCTTGGAAACCTCTTTTCTAGCCACATGCATGAGATAAAGAATTCCTCAAAAATAGTGACATTGAACTCCTCAAAGACCTTACCCTTCTTGTAACTCAAAAGATCACCCGGATCCCAAACTCTCATGTTCACACAATTTGGAACTTGTATGAACGGATCTATGTGCCCTTTGCCACTCGAAGTGTTCTTCACTCTATCACCATTTCCACTATGTTGTCCATGATGACCACACATCTGAAATGACTTAGTAGGAAACAACAAATCCACAACACTTTCATACCTTTGGTTGTCCACAACTTGCTCACCTTCCTTTGCCTGGATGAAGAATGATTGAGATATCTTCCACACCTCCATCCTTGTGACCACAAATTTTTTGAGTTAGGATCAACATTCTCCTTCCTCTTAGACTCTTCACATTCAACAAGTGAAGCCCTTTTTGCCTTGACTTCATCCATACTTTGTTGACACATGTATGGAGCATCTTCATAGTTCTTGCTAGAGTCATGAACACCATTAACTTGCTCCTTATAGGTTGTTCTAAAAATTCCAGCCAGCTGAAAATCAACATTAGCAACCGGTAAAGCTCTTTTCTCATGTGCATGCCCCTCAACATGGTCTTCTTGGGACTCCACCTCAAAACCTTCTTGCAGATCTGATTTTTCTTTTTCTTTGGTTCATGCCCCATGATTTCTTCCTCTCCTCATCACTAAGGGAGAACTCTTTAAATCACTCTCAAAAGGTAATGACTCAAACTCGCAATGTTAGGAAGATTGACCTAGTGCTTCTAGGGCTGAAACAACTTCAATTTTGGAGACTTGGCATTCAACATGTAATGCATGTTCTTCCTTTACCTCTTGTGGTGTTGATGTATTTGTTACCTTTGTTGGTTCTTTTCTTCTTTCAAGAGAAACTCTTTTGGGTTTGGTTCCTTGGCATATTCTTGTGGTCTAGGTTTTAACCCTAGCATCTTCATCCATGCATCCGGCTGTCCCCTTTTTGGAAGCATCAAATGTGGAGAGTGACACTTTTCCCAAGGCATGTTGAAGATCCTTCTGTGGCGCTTGAGATCTAGGCTCGGCCTTGACCTACCCTTGCTTACTCCTATGAACTCCGCAAGTGAAATGACATCACGAATCTCTTTTGGAAGAGCCCTATACTCTTCATAGCTGACCACAATGTTGTGACCCACTGAATGTTGTGTTTCAACCTTCGGAATGACTACTTCTTTCTTTGGTAAGAATTTTGTTGCCAATCCATGTTCTCCTCCTAAGTTCCCTTTCACTCATATGTCCATTGTAAATTTGCCTCAAATGTTAGCTTTTGACCCTACAGGCTGGGAAGATCAATGCTATGATACCACTGTAATGCCCCTTTTCCAAGCCGAAACTAAAAATCAAAGAACTTGCACAAATCCAAATAGTAAACTAAAGCAAACTGAAATTAAATTCCCAAACCCTAGTAGCAGGCTGTAAATATATTTTTTATGATAGAAATCAACTACAAACTTGTTGGAAATAATTTAGAAACCCTTCAAAATAATATTCTTCAAATTTGGAAATGATTGCAAGAGAAAAGCACCAAAAAATATATCATTTTTACCAATTTAATATCAGTTGGAAATTAATTAACAGCAGTGAATACCCTTACAAATATGGTTGGAAATGAAGGATTCCAAGCCCCAAATTGAAGTACAAATGAAGATTCCAGCTGCTAAAAATAGGAGGAACACAATGATGGCTGAATTTGAAGTTTTCGTGCCCTAGAATACCCCAAAATCCACCTTAGGGCAAGTCACCACCTTTGAGAAGGGCCGGAAATGCCCTCAGAACTGAATACAACTCCTTATGAGACCATCCTTTTGCAACCTTGAGGGGTTTCATCCTCAAACCAACTCACCATTGAGAGGTTTTGTTCAATAGGTCTTCCAAGAGGGTTTTCATCCTCAATGGATGAGAGACAAAGTGTAGACACTCAAATTTGGTAATTCTACTGTTTGACACTGCTAGTCTTGACATTGATCTCTTGCTCAAACAAGTACACTTTACCCATTATCATCCGGTATATATCTAGGTATCTTGTCTAGCTTGCTTTGATCATACACACTCATCTATTGATAGTTTTTGAGAATTGAATGCATGAAATCCATTTAGAAACTCCACTTGTCAGCTTCCAAACTTCACACTTTAGATTGCTCCTCTAAGTTCAAAAACATACAACAGGGGCAAGAATGTCCATACATTCTTGACCCTAGTGTATGGTTTTTCCCTTACTCACTTTGATCTCGAACTTTCAATTGAACATTATTCTTTGGGTCATTTACTCCTTAGTTGGCCTTTGAACTTAAATCACCTTCATAAGCATATATAAGCAAGTGAAACTCACCTCATTAGAACCTAGCACTCTTATGGACTCCTATTGCAAAAGCTAGCACAAAAGGTACCCAAAGCTCCCTACACTCCGAAAATACCTCTGCACATTCATTAGGCAGCACCATCTACAAGTCTGAAGCTTCCCACTAGGTCTAGGAGACTACTTCCCACATTTGCAAGCACTCAAAGTCACTCAAGTAGATTTCTTTTTGGAGAGAAACTCAAGTCAAGCTTTGTCAAAGGAAGGATGTCAAATTTGATTGCACTATAGCTAGATATCACATGCTAGGTGGAGAGAATGATGTATGGTTTGAGGCCTCTTCGGAGTAGTGTCAACGTCGAGAGATGCCCGCAACCCAACTAATGTTTGTTTTTTTGCAAGACTTCTTATCCATGGTTAGGGTTTGAAATATTGAGCAGAGCATTTAGAGGCCATCACAGCAGGTGATGATTGTAATTACAACATAGAGCGACAAAGATATTCAGACAAGCGACAAACCTAGAAAGTTGCATATCCTAGTTTTGAGCATAGTCAAGACCATACAAATAGGTCAAGACCGTGTGGACGTTCCTTCCCCTATGTATGTTTCTCCCTGTGTGCATATTCAGTTATAGTTTTAATTTGAAGCATTCTCAGGTCCAGATCCCCCTGTTCCATCATTCAGATCACCCAGACTTGCCCAAAATCATTTGTAATCAGCTAAGTGCACTCAATCCCTTGTGTTTGTGAACTTGTATTGTATTGTGTACATTTGTTGCAAGTATTAATGCGTTATTCGATATTGAATGATTAATGTTGGAAGTTAATTAATTAGAATAACCCTCGTAGCTTCTATTTCATTCTTTTTGGTTATGTGTAAACCTTAATTAAATCTAAAAGGGAGAAAACAAAAGCAAAATGTGCTTCAACTCTAAAAGAATAAATTTCAAAAGTAGCATAAACATCTTCCAAGCCAAGTGACCCCTTTAAATAGCTTGAGGTGGTGCCAAAAACCAAATAGAATCCTCCTAAAGAGGACATACCTCCTTAGAGACATAATAGTTCCTTTTTCTTTTATTTTTCCATTGGCTTTTCACCTTTTGATCCGCAAACCTCTACTTTGGAAATTTACAAGACCACAAAATGTTGTTCCTACTTCCAATTATTTGAAAATGACAGTAAAACTAAAAGCTAGTGAATGAATCTTAGTGCTTAGAACTACTTGCAACAAAATAGAATGAACAATTCAATGCATAACACAAGATTTTTATCCTAGAAACCCCCAATTTGAGGGAAAACCAGTTAAGAAGGGAAATTTCTCTTTCTTCCCACTTATATATATTGGCCAATTCAATTAATTACAGATTACAAGAAGTTGAAGGAAGACAACAATGTTACTTCCACCCTCTTTACTTGTTTGTTTTGCTCATACACCTTGCTCCTACAATTCAATTCCAACACCAAAGTCTTCTTTCTCACTTCTCCCATGAATTGATGATCGAATCCACTTGTTATTCTCGTATTTATAGCTTCTTCCCATGTCCTCCGTGCACTGAAGAATATGAAGGGTCAAATAGGGAAGAGACATAGTCCGGACACTTTGAACCCGTGACTGTTCGTGGATATTTTTTTGTTTTCATTAGTGACAGGTGATCGCGGTGAACGCAAACCGCAATTACGCAATCGCTTGAGTGCATGCAGAGAGGGGCGATTATGCAACCGTCGCTCTGCCCGCATGGGTGGCGTTCTCAGAATTCTAACAATCTGCTCCCTTTTTCTCGATTAATTTTTCTTTGTTTTGGATGCTTGATGAAGTGGTGTTTCTTTAGATCCCTATGGATCACACCTCCCTTGCTTAGGAGGCTTTTGGTCCCACAAAAGCTTAATGGGGGAGTAGATGAGGAAACAATTCCCTCACTTTCTCCTTTGAGTACCACCAGGCCTACCTTGGTGTCTTCCCCTTGAGTCCAACCTGCCAAGACTCTGTGGACCTCTCCTTGTTTCTCTAACCTTGTTGCAGCACTACATCCTCCTCTAACTCGCCTCGTGAATCCAAGACACAATCTTCTATGGAAGGTAACAATTGACATTCTTCTTCTTCATCAAGCATGGATGGCTCATATAGGTGCAAGTTCTCACAATTTACTATTGAGTACATCCACATGAAGTGTGGCAAATCAAGTCTGAAAGCATTTTCTCCAACCTGCTCCAGTATAGTGAAGGGTCCATACTATAGTGGCTTGAGTTTCCTTGCTTGACCTTGTAGTCTTTCTTTCTCAAGTAAATCCAAACCTTGTCTCCAACATGAAGTTTGTGCTCTCTATGATGTTGATTGTGTCTAGCCTTATACTTGGCTTGAGACTTCTCCAATTGTTCTTTCACCTTGAGATGGATTTTCCGGATCCTCTCAACAAACTTTACGCTCTAGTCACTTCTGAATCATGTATCTCCCCTTCTTCTTGCTTAGTGTCCCCCATTTCACCCCGAAACTGGAACTACCCATTTGAAAAAAATTTCGTTCTTTTAAAATAGCGGGTCTTTTTGTGTTTTTATTGCGTAAGATGTCTCAGTATTATGTTAGGATCATAGTAGGAAAACTCGCCAAAAACTCGCCAAAAAACAAGCAAAACGAGTAAACCGCCAGAAAACTCGCCAAGACAGCATTTCTTTCCTTTTTGGATTTTTGGTGAAGAAAACACAAGGAAAGAATAAAATTTGCCATTTTTGGAAAGGGTCCAGGAAGATGTAGCAGCAAAAACTTGCATGTGCCATAACTTTCATTCTGTGGCTCTGTTTTAGGTGCCGTTTTCTCTAAAAGTGCATATTTTCTTGAGCTCTACGCATTGATGGCAATATTTTTCTTATTTTCATAAAATCCATTTTTGTACCTTTTTGGACCAAGCAACTTCTTGCAATCTTCCAAAGAATCATGAGCTTTGATCGCATGTAGACATATTAGTAATGAAAATACTTTGGATAGCTTTCCAAAACTCGGTGAGTACTCACCAAAAGTCGACGACGGTATTCTCCGGTGCTCGAACTAATCATCCCACCGTCACGACTTGATCGAAAATGTAATTTATTGATATCAGAACTTGCATAGATATGAAATTTATGATGATATTTTCAATGCCAATCATCATAAATTCATATTACTTATCACCGGTTGTCGTATTCGCATGATGATGCGATTTGTATTGTATTTGTATTCAAATCTAATGAAAACACTTCTCCAACATTTTATGGGCTCATTTGATACATTTTGTAGGGTGTGTTGCTTAAAATTTATGTTTTTAAAGAAATTTGAGTATTTTTAAGTCACAGAGTATTCTTGAGTATTGGTCGAATATTGGCAAGTTTTTGCCGAGTTTTTTTTTTTTGGGGGTCTCAAGTGAGTATTTTGATTTGGCGAGTATTCCTACTATGGTTAGGATATTCCCAGTGAATCATATGAGCCAATTTCGACAAATACCTAGATGCCCAAACTCATTTTATCCCTCCGCCAAGTTTTGTCTGTGGGAAAATTTTATTTAATTATTTATTGAATAAATAATGCCCCGTTTGAAGTAAATTGTGCTCCGGTTGAATCCTGTTGAAGTTTTGCATGCCACTATTCACTCATCTCATTAGGGTTTTCACCAGGAATGAATTCAGGGCATTATTTGTAACTTCTGACAACATTTTTCACTTTTATTTATTTCATTTGTTTTTCTTTGGTTTTCTCCATTTGTTTCTCTGTGAAATTCCCCTAGGTCAATTCCTTCGCCAATATAGTCTATTTAATTGCCTAAAGCATCTGGAGATCATCTACCGACACAACACTAGAAGGAATCAACCTCAAAATACAAGTTTCTGACCAAAAATGATGAAGTCATGCACAAAAAGCCTCTCCTAAGCAAGTCACATTTTTGGAATTAATGAGTGTAAGTTCTGATGGGATTTTTGGTAGTTGCAGGCAGGCGGGAATTTCTTACCTGCCTTGCAGGTACTTTTTCCCATGAAGTCAAAGTCACTTAAGCTGCAGTGGGAAAATTAGAGGCGGCAGCAAAGGGAATTTCTTATCCGCCTTGCAGGTGAAAATTCCCATTATAAAATAAAGAAAAATCACTTAAAGCACCAGTGGGAATTTTTTGTCTGCCTAGCAGGCTAACTTTTCCCATCAGAAGGTTTTATTCACCCATACAAGTCGCACTTTTTCAAAAGAAGCTATTTTCAATACAAGTCGCACTTTTTGGGAAGTCACTTAAGCTGCAGTGGGAAAATTAGAGGTGGCAGTAGGTGGGAATTTATTACCTGCTTCACAGGTAAAAATTTCCATTATAAAAGTCAAATAACTTAAGTGGAAGAAGGGATTTTTAGAGCTGCAAGGTGGGGTGAAAATTCCCACCAGAAGTTGACTTCTTAATTTTAGAATTCACCCATGCCAAAAAGTGCGACCCATTTGGGCATTAAATAAAGCTTTTAATGATATTTATTAATAGCTGCTTTGTCTAATTTTGGCACCAAGGATGGAGGAAAAGTCAATGCATGAAGATAAGCCAAAGAGAACTAAAGGAAGCATGCTAAAAATAAATAAATAAAATTTATTTAATGGCAGCCAAGCAACATGCAAAAATAGGCACCGATTTGGGTGAATAAACATGTTTGTTTATTAATTAATTGCCAGAATAGGATGGACAATTATTAGAAATAGAATGCCGAGAGGGTTATATAAGCATGGGCTGCCATAATGAAGAAGCAATTAATTCTTTTTGCTAAGGATTGCAGCCTGCATAGTTTTTTGGTGCCAAAAAAGGAGGATTTTTGCATCCGGAGGTGTTTTCATTGCAGGGAAGCTTCAAGGTTTGGCGCCTAGGGTTGGAATAACTTGATTTATGCTATGATAATTATCTCGCATATGTTGCTATAAGTGCCTGTGTGAATTTAAAAATATTTATACTTGCTTTGCATGCAAGCAAAGCCACAAATTTTAGGGCAATGGGCTTCATATGTAGATTTTTGGTGAAAATCAAGTATTCATGCTGGACTTCATCTTTGTCTTAAATAATTGCAGTATTCATACAGGTGAAAGGAAGTTCAAATCAATGTCAGGTACATTGAATATATCTTCCGAATCTGAAGAAATTGATAGATTTGCACGAATTGATCCAGTTATAAAGAATTCCAACAAGATTAAAAGAAAAAGAACACAGACAAAGATTGCTCCAGCCATGATGAAGCGTGATGATAGAGAGGGATTAGCAGAATCATGCATAGCTTCAGATTTGCTGATATCAATGACATAGACATGGGCCTAGAACCCATCTCGAAATAATTAACAGATCTAGGGCTGGAAAGACATTTCTCATGTGGGCAATGAAAAGCAAGTGGAATTATTCCAGCATCAGCATTCCCAGTCACAACTTAGTTGCCCGAATTTGTCATGGAGTGTGCGAGATCATATCATCCTCTTTCCAAAACAATCCAGGGATGTTGCGGGAAAGACAATTATTAGGTTGGATGCACAGTTTATCAATTATTGTTTGAAGATTCCGACATGAACGACGGTGATTGCAATCAACATGTTGGATGCAGGTAACAGATGGGAGAAACATAATGAGCGGATTGCATAAGCATAATGAATAGACGATATATGAAGAAGCCCAGGTCTCCATCAAAGTTCCCGAGAACTTTTGCGATCCAACTTGGTGCAGGAGGTGGATGATATCACTAAATTGCTTTGTAGGATAAGTGGAGAAGCCAATACTCACAACTTTTGCTCATGGATGTATGCTTTCGTGAGGACTATCGAGATCAACAGAGCTGATTCGATAATCAATTGGGCAGAGATCATCAGTGACAACATTGGTGAGCAACTTCGGAGTGTGAGGTGAACTTACAACTTCAAAATGACTTCATACCTGGTATATGTAGCAGACCTCGCAGGCATATTTTCCAAGCTGGATAGACGAGGCGTATTGGCGAAAGATCCTATCTTTGATTGCTATCCACAGTTGACAGTTCCTGAGTGCCACAAAGATTACAAAGCGGTCAACGATGGGTTCTTTTATGAATTCATCTGCAAACTAAATGGTGATCTGAAGACCAAAAGGGTGAGCAAAGAAGCTTGGGAAGTTGTATCTCAGCATGGTTGCATTTTCATCTAGTTTGCAGACTTCACCTATCTCAGGTAACTGGCTTTTCGGGAGAACCAGTAAAGTTGCCGAGGTATCCAAACAACAAGTGGGTCATCATGGAGTTGTGTAGACAGCTCGTGGAGATGCATGACTTACAATCAAAGCGGCACAAGTCTACAGGTTTCTTTTAGTTATAGTGGGTTTACTACATGTACTATTAGAGCATCCACAAACCTAGAGGAGTCGAAGCTGAAATGTTTTTGAGTATGAGCTGCATTCTTCCAAAGACGGCTGAAATTTGACCCATATGGAGTAGTGAGGAAGACAATCTCCTAGGAATACTCACATGTGCCTTCATTGGAGGACTTCTGGATGAAGTGCAAGAATGAGTATGAAGTCAGAAAGAAATACTTAAGCAGGTTATCGACGCAACAGGTGTCTGATTATGGTTTGGCACGGATACCTGCAGATCTCGCAGATGATGGGCATGTGATACTTGACTCGTATCATCAGATGGGAGGAGATAGAGATGCTCTTCAGAAAACATTGGTGGCTGCTGACGATTGAAGAAAGATCTTCCGCAGTTTTGGTTAACACTTCGAACGACAAAGGGGTATTGCCTGGATGAAGCATTGATGAATCAGATCACAGGCAACTTTACCACATGAGACTCCAACAAGAGGAAGCACGAAGGTAAAAGCAAGCAGGCAGAAGGCCGGAAAAGCTTAAAGTTCACAAGAAGTCTCACATACAGGAGAAGGCCAAATCTACAGCTATCGTGCCAGTTCCAGCTTCTCCAACATCAACTCATAGCACTTCAGCAGCCCCAGAACCTCAAAGAGATCTTGTTGTTCCTCCTTTGAATCCAAAGCGTCATTTGTATTTTCTCCTCAACCACTCAGGTCTTCACCTATCCATGCGGAGAAGTTGAAAGCATAGATGGCGGAATTTGAAAAAGCATTATCTTTGGACAATTCAAAGGGTGGTAGTCATAACATGGTGGAAAATTTCTGATAGAGCCGAGTCAGAGCATGAGATGGTGGTGCACTCGGCGACTTCTCATTCCCCAAGAAGCAACTTTTCATCATGGTTAGCTTTGCAGACGATCCCAAAAGCCAGAGAGGAGATCAACCTAGAAGAACACGACTTTCAGCTGCTCCTGAGTTTGGGTGGAAGAGATAGAAGACCTAAAGTTGCCAAAATGACTTCTAGGTTGGTCATTGAGGAATCGGGATAGAAGTTTCTTTGAGTTATCTGCTCCAGAGAAGGAAAGCACAAGGGAGAGCTCACGGTGATATAGCAGTGACCAAAGTGCCAATAGGTCAAACTACCACAGAAGGATTAAAGCAGGATACGCAGACACTAATGAATGCTTTATTCCTTAAGCTTGACAAAGAGAAGGCTGAGAGATCCAAACTTCAAAAGCGAGGTGTTCCGGACTTTGAGTGAAACCCTTGATAGCTTTCTGCAAGCAAAGGAATAGAGAGGAGATTTCCGGAGAACTTTGTGTCAACGGTGCATTTGTCTTGTATTTATTTCTAGATCTATTCATAAACTTTGTGTTATTCTAGATCTAGATTTGAAATTTTCCTTTCTTTGTGAATTTCGTGTTTAATTGATCGTAAACTTTTCAACTTTGGAATTATTCACAAATCACAAATTAATCGCGTTGTTTACTTCCTATTAGAAAATAATAGAGATAGCTAGTGAATGAATTACTATTGTGCTTAGAATCAACAATTGTAGTAAAGGAAAGAATATAAGCTCATAACACCAACAATTTTATCCTGGAATACCTTCAATGGAGGAAAAACCAATCGAGAAGGGCAATTGCTCTTTCTTCCCACTTTTATTGGCCAATTCAAATCAACAGGTACAAAATTTACAATAAGTAAGAAAGAAAGTAGATAATATCTCAACACTTCCTTTCAATTACTTGCTTGCTCTGTCCAACACTCCTTTCTTCTACAAAAATACAATTTCCAGCACCAAGACTTCTTGCTCACTTGCTCCCATGCTTCGATGATCTTCTACACTTCTACAATCATGTATTTATAGCCTTTCTCATGTCCTCTCGTGCATTGGAGAATGGGAAAGGTCATGAAGGAGAAGAGAAACGAACATCCTTTCAAATTCGAGGTTTGTTCAGTTTCGAATTTAGTTTCTGTCTGTAATCGGCTGTGACCGCCGCCTGTGCGAGATCGGCGGTTTTGGGATCTGCCGCCTGGTTGGGTGGTGGTTCAGTAACCACCGCCCAATGCAGGCGGCGGTCTGTTACTTAAAAGACAGAACCTCCGTTTCATTGTTTTCCTTCTTTGTGCTGATTGTTTATGATGAAGTAGAGTTATTTCGGATCCCCGAGAGATCCAAACTTCAAAAGCAGTGTTCCAGACTTTGAGCTGAAACCCTTGATAGCTTTCTACAAACAAAGGAATAGAGAGGAGATTTTCGAAGAACTTTGTGTCAACGGTGCATTCGTCTCGTATTTATTGCTAGATCTATTCATAAACTTTGTGTTATTCTAGATCTAGATTTGAAAGTTTCCGTTTGCTGTGAATTCAATGTTTAATGATCTATTTGCTTTAATCTATGTGCATGCGATCAACTCTGTAAACTATTGATTGGGTTGCACATCCTCTCTCCTTTCCCCGTTTCCTATTATTTTCCTCTTTTGCAGATTTTTCCTTTCTTTTACAGTTGCTTACTTGTTGCAAAACTGTCTAGCTATGGTTCATGAGCTACATAGTTAAAGTAATACCCACAAATAGATATTAGGATATATAACTGACAAAATCTTACACGGGAGCCTCACCGGTAAATGAGGGAGATTTATCTCATGACTGCCTAGGTTTTCAGCTATGCAGAAAATCTAGCCAACATTGATGTTCAACCACTATGTTTCCCGCGGGTTTTAAAATGCCAACGGTCGGTGCTTTGGAGAGGTGGAATTTGATGGCTATTTTAAATGTATTTTGCCCTAAAAATATTTAAGTCCATTTTTAACTTTGTTAAAGCTAAAATAACCTTGGGGGTATTTTGGATAACAATTTGGCGACCTCACGGGGTAATATGCCTGCTAGATTAGTTCGGTGGCCTTGAAGCATCCATTGGGCATGGAGTTGAGCCTGAAACTTTGAAAAACTAATCTAAATTTGAAATTTCCTTACCCCCGAGCCGTTCAAGCATTGCATGGACTTAACACGATTTGTGGAGTTTGAATTGACCATCTCATCATAAGAATTTTTGAATTAAGTTTTATGAGAGTGGAAAATTGGTTTTAATTTGAAATTTCACCTTCCTTCCTCTCGCAATCGATCTCGTTGAGGTTGAAGAATGAGCATCCGAAATTGTCCCAAAATCTGATTTTGCCAAGTTTTGAAGACATCAAGAACTCGGTCCTTGATAAGAATGAAAAATTGTTCAAAGTGGACCCTGCACACTAATTTCTTGGCAATGACGAAGCACCGCAGAGTTCAATTGCATGCTAATTTGGAAATAGAGTATATGCATTTTGAAAAAGCTCCAAAACACTCCATTTTGACCATGAAATCCTGCTTTGAATCCAAAATGGAATGAATTGATCTCATGGGCTCTGAATAAAACTTGGAAATTTCCCAACTTATTTGATTTGGCCCTAAAATGGACTACCTTCCAAAATGAGCTATGCAATCAGCAACAAAAAAACAAAACCTTCAAAAACTATGTGCAAACATAAAAATCATACACGTTCCAAACGGAAACATGTAGAGTGTGCACAAACACTTCCTTTGTTGAAAACAAACCTACACTGCCCTACTCTAACCAAAGAAAATGAGAAGCTAAACAAATCCTGAAACAGGTAGGGAGAAATAGCTTCTCTTTCTTACAATTGCATGCCATGTAATCAATTTGGCAATGAACATGACCTTTCATAAGAGTGAAAAAATGCTTTGAAGCTGGTTTCCCACCCTTTTCATCAAAGTATCAACTGGAAATAGAACAAATACCTCTTTTAGTTGCTTTGCATTTGGATTTGAGAGGCATTGTAGCTGATCTTTGGGACTTTGAAGCTCTTCCTCATGCTCTAAAGTGAGCATGACTGGTTACAACTTCTTCTTTGGCTCTAAACTAGCCAAATATCTGATTGGGCAAGGTATAATCCTCTAAATCTGCCCATCTTCTTTTCATGTAACCCCATGAATGGAGCTACAAGGAACACTTTCTTCCCCTTCCTCATCATTAAGCATGTTTGCAAGCTGATTTAAACTTTGTTTTGCTTCTACAAACAACTCTGTCTCTTCCATGATGACCTCTGATTTTTCAATGGTGTCATCATTGTTTTCCTTCTTTTCCCCATCATCCATCATGAAGTTTGAAAGATCAAACTCATCCATTTTTTCTTTACGAGGACTGTTTTCAGTATGCTCTTCTTGAATGTTCTCCTCCATGGCAATTTTGTGAAAAGTGGCAAGGAAGGATCTGCATTCACTTGAATTTCTTGCTCCTTTTCAAGTCCAAGGGAGACCTTAGCAACAAGAGGCTCTCTATATTGGAAGATGGATGGTGAGACTGCAAAAGTAGTGAGTTCAATGGGTTCCTCCTCACCAATGCAATCTTCCAAATCTGATAAGAAATCAACCTCTTCATTGTCAAGCTCTGTAGCACACTCCCCTTGGGTCTCATCCTCCTTGTGCTCCTCTTCATTTGAAGTTGGTTCCTCCTCTTCTGATTTTGCAAGTTGGGATGAATCAGTAACCTCTGTGAATATGGTGACAATATGCACACTACACTCAGAACATATAGATTGTTGATCATTTGCTTCTTTTGTTTGCTCTTCTTCAAAATCAGCATCTACCTTTTGTTTTTCAATCCCAACCTTTGTTGAAGGCTTAACCAACATTGATTTTTGACATCGATTGGTTTCAAATTTTGGAGAAGCTCCAATCCTTCAATTTTTTGTGAGTTTTGCTCTCTAACAATGGGTTCTTCAACTCAAGCTGCCCTCCTTGACTGATTTTCTGATTTGTTTCTTCCCAAAATGGGCCTTCAAACTCTCCTTTGGGAATACAAGAGGAGGGGTGGGCTGGGTCTTAACCGATTCTTTTTGCAATGGTTGTGGTGAGGGGAAAGGTGTTATTTCTTCTTGTGAAGGAGGTTGGGGTTTGGAAGAGAAGATGGCAAAGGAGAGAATTGAAGGTGATATGGAAGGGAAGAAGATGGAGAAGTGGAAAGCTTCAATGGGGTTAAAGATCTTTTGTTAAAGGCTAGAGTTATGAAAATCAGAGAAGGTGAGATGGCATAGATTGGGGAGGAGAAATGGGAGGGTCAGAAGATAGTAGAGTATGACAAAGGATTGCCATTTATTCTCACATGAAACACCATGACAAGGCTGCCTAACACTAGTCGTGGTTAAGCCTCTAATGCTTGCAATAAGAAATGAAATCAACCATTTGAGTGAAAGACTCACTCATTACCTCAAGCTTTTGTTTGGGGCTAAACCAACAAGGTATAGGATCTCCCCATTGATAGGGCTGCCAAAGACCAGGTTGTTTAGCTTGCAATATTCGTAGTTGCTCCCAATATAAATTTTCGTGATTCGATCTCCTTCAAGATCTCGCTCCATTCTTTGAATTCTTTTGCCACGCCTTCAAACTCTCCTTCAGGTGTAGGATGACCTCCAAAGTATGCATACTCCTGCTCTTGAATAGCTCCATGGTTGAGTGAATGACCATACTGATTTTCATCTAGCTCATAGTAATATGCATACCGATTCTGATTTTGTTCATAAACTGTTCCCCGATCCGGAGATGTGTTATAGCAGCTTGAAGAAGAATTTTGCAAGGTTGGAGGTGGGTATGAATGACATAGCATCAAACCTAGGCTGCATGATAAAATGATGGTTCCAGTGTCGATTTGTCAAGGAAATGAAGTCATGATTGCACAACTTCATGGGAAAAGGAAATGAAATGATTGAATGGAAGGAAATGGTCAATTAGTAGATACTGCAGCTAATTGAGAAAATGGGGCTCTAGATTAGATCTATAATAACCAAAGTTTACTAAGGAGTCGCCAGATATGCTTGAGAATGTCTCTAAAGGCTGCAATCTCACCAAGAGCACATCAAACTTGGTGAAATGAAATGTAGACCAAGATGTTGTAATGGAACACGTGTGAAATATAAAGCTTTCCCACATGTAGTGTGCCAAAGTTCCACATGTTATAACAAAAAAATAGCACCTTGGAATTTGCTAGTTAAAGATCCCTACTTTTTGTTAACATGGGACTGTCTCCAAGTTGTGAGACCCTTACTTGAGACAGACCTGCTTGGTGGCTTTATCAATTCTCTTTCGTGCTGCCATCAAGAGAATCTTCCAGTATTGTGGCCCAGTTGAAGCGATCCTTGCATGTGATGAACCTTCCTCGGTGAAAAGAAGTAATCTTATCTTGTGGTAAATGATATTCACTCTCAAGTGCATCCTCTGAGAAGGCTGGTTCCTCTACCTAAATCTAATGCTAACACTACTCCTAAAAAGGAAATGCAACTAACTAATCCTAAAACAAGGAAATGCAACTAACTAATCCTAAACTAACAATTCCAAGGGACTAGGAGAGAGAAAGGTTAGAAGGATGCATGGAAATGAAATCCTAAGCTAAAAGGCTTGATTGCTTGGTGATAAGAGCAAGAAAGGGTGGGAGTACTCTAATGCAGAAAAGGGAGAAGGAAAATGGAGAAGGGAGAGGCCGAGACATGATGTGACATGACTCCAAAGCTTCATTTCTCACATGAAACACAACAAAATGAACTTGTAAAGGAGAAATATGTATGGCTGCCACACATCCAAGGACAAAATACATTGCTGACTTTAAGCCCAAAATGAAGGTTCGACAGTGGAGGCACTCACCGCGCTTAGAAACCATTTTGACATAGTTCCTTTACGAGCTTTTTTAAAACATCTTCCCTTTCAAAATGAAAGATTTCACAATATATAGTAGAAGAAAGAAAGAGAGGAGAGGAAAGAGAGGGAAAAAGATCATATTTGATCTTGTCCTAAATGAAGATCTCTGTTTTTCCCTACAACACGACTCCTAAGCTATCAGATGCGCTCGCTGAAATCCCCAATGTTTACTTCTTTTTCTTGTCAAATAAGGAAGGAGCCCCATACTTCATCAATTCGGGTGGTTGAGCCGTTTAAGTCTGCATATTAATGGCCTGAACTGTGTTTTGCTATTTTTCGCCATCAAACACCACCAAAATCTGATTTTGCTGATGCCATAAATCAAGGGCTCTTGAGGAGACCGGAGTTGCCAACAATATAAATTTTGCGTGATTTGGATCTCCGGATCAAAAGATATGGCCTGGAAGAGTTCTCTCAAGATTTTCCTTTCGGGATCAACAAGAACGTGACACGTGGCATCCTTTGATTAGTTCGGGATGCCGATCCTCGCAAATGTGTGCATTGCTTTTTCCTTTTGCCATGTGTCGCTCTTTCCCGGATTTATCTCAAGAGGTTTGGGTCACAAGTTTGGAAGGTCGACTCCACTTTGCTTCCTTTTCTTTCTATCCGCATTCTTTTTGTCTTTTGGCGTGTGGGTCTGGACAACCTTTATGAAATGCGAGCCAATAAGAATAAGCCACGCTCCTCGCAAATGTCGGACTATAAATTTTACCTTTTTTGCCCCAAAAATTGGTGTTTAATTTGCACATAAAGAAGCATGATAAGGTCCTTCCACACCACTTCGCAATTTACTTTTTGATAGAACAAAAACCTTCCGACCGACCACTTGGCGCAATTCTTCAAGTGTAAAGCCAATGAGAAAGCAATTCCATTGCTAACTTCGCAATTAATTAATAAAAATCATGCTTTTTCTTTTGATTACCCCTTCCTTCACACATCACTTCACGTGAAACATTAAGCAATGAGGAAGCCCCATGCACCTTGCATTAAATAATTTAATTTTAATGTCACCTTTGTGTTAGACAAGCTTGGGCGCCTTAGCCCATCGCGATGTAAGATTGTGAAAGGTGAGCTAATGAGAAGGCCCCATGTAGCTTTGATTTGATCATGGGATTATTTACTCGCAGCGGGCAGCTTGTCGAGTTTGCTTTCATGGGATTTCGCAAGCAGCAATAAATTGCTTTCTTCATCGTTGGCTTCATAGAAATGCCGCCGCGTATATTTTCCCTTCGCCTTAAATCCTTTGAAGTTCTCCAACCTTGCTTACGTTGACCCTTTGACTTAGTGCTCGAGAGAAATTTCACGTTGCGACACGGACCCAAAGCCATATTGTCTTTGATTTTTGTTTAATTAGACTTGAAGTCCGCGATAGAATAAAACAAACCCGAATGACTTAAAGAGACTCAAAATCCAGCCACGAGCATTTGACTGATTTCGTGGTGGCGAGTGTAGACTTTGATGGGCGCTCAACGTACGTTGTTGAATTTTAAAAGGAAACCGCCAATGCTGACTTAAAAGCTTAGTCTCGAGTGTAGACTTTGATGGGCGCAAGGGTTTTAAAAAAATGCCAATGGCTTAGTCTGCTTTGGAGAGGTGGAATTGACAACTGATTTAAACGATTTTGCCCTCAAAAATGGCAAAGTCCTTTTTAAAACTTTGTTAAAGCCAAAATAACCTGGGGGTATTTTGGATAACAATCCCTCCATATTGAACCTTCCTACCAATACCCGGATCCCAAATCCATCTTGGAAATTTGCAATCCCATGTTCTGGATAAACTCTTCCTTACTATTGCCTCAGAGAATCTGAAACTGAATTGTAAAACAACACTCTTGAAGTTGGAATGTTTGCCAAATTCTTCCATCCATGATATTCCCTAACCATGTGAGAGATGAGCTCATTAGCCTCCCAATACCTGTCATCTTGAATCTTTTGCCCAAGAGCACCATACATGCTCGAATGCACCAAGGCCGTCATACTATAATAACCATAACATTTGAATCCCATAGTTGTCAAGTGGAACAACCTCCACCAACAATTATCATGGAGTCTACTCCATCCAACACCCACATCTATATGCTCTCCCTTGATGAAGCCTTCTACCCAAAGCATGAGGACATCTTCCATACAGTCCCTTAAGGCCAAAGGCTGCCCCAAGTGCTCACCACTGTGTTTCCGTTGTATCCATTTGCTCTTCTCATGTGAAGAAGGATGCCAAACACTTGCTTCATGACTATAGCCTTGTTTATGTCTAGAAATATCTCTGGATCCCATTCTATGGAATCTTCCCAAAAAAAGTCCACCTTTGTAGGTAGAGGAACTGATTTGTTCAGTCGTGAATTCAGCATAGCATGGGATTCACGATTCCTTATATCGTCTACCCTTTTTACTGGATTCTCCACTTCCTTCTTTTCTGATTTTAACAAACAATGCATTTGACAAACTGCTCTCTTGGCTGCAAAAACTACATATCCCAAAGAAGAGGAAAAACTATCAAATAAAGGTGAGGCAAAACAATTACCATTACATCAAGCATACCAATGCCAAATTTGCTAGGTAGTAATTTTGGAAGTCCAATTGTCCAACCCTTATGGGGTATATAGCCAATTTTGTAATCCCCATCAACACATGTCCAAAAGCCTAGGAAAGGTCAAATATACTAAATGAAGAAGTTGATCCCACCATAACTGGTTACCATTTCCAAAAATTCCAAGTGCCTCAAATTGCAACCATTTGATTGTATTGCATTTCAACACAAGACTTAGCTCACCACTATCAACACTCTTACCAACCTTGTCAAGTTGATGACAATTCCATTTCACCAATATCTCATTGAGTGGCCTCCTTAGGAAAATTATGTTGAGCATATCCACAATAGCCCAAATATTATCATAAGAAGATACCTCACCTAGACCCATGGTATAAGAATCATTGCATATCTTGTGTTCACTCCAACTGCTGAATTCTAAATTCGGGATTTTGAATCACAATGCAAGGAATGGTGAAGCTATCTTGTAGTATTCCAACCTTTGTGAATTTCTTTTCATACATCCACAAGTGGCGAACCTGTATGTAGCTTTCACATTGCCCAAACTGAATAGTAATTGTATTTCCAACATTCTGCTGATATGTGTTAGCACTAATAAAATAAAAAAAATCAAACCTTGTCCAGCTTATGTTTAAATCTGAATATTAAATCTTCTCCCTGATCCATTTCACCCTTTGCTCATCTGAGGTCAATTCTGATTTTTTTCTTGTCCAAATGAAATTATCGGTAACAGAAATATTGAAGTCACAAATTCTGCCCTTTAGAGAAGATTATCATTCCACACTCCTTTTTCTGTTTTAGTATTAGCTTTTGAGAGATTTGCCGTGATGCAACCATTCTCTTCTACATTGGTGTCATAATGCTTACCTTGGACTCCACAAGTCCCTTCCGTACTGCCCCAACCTATGCTCTTCAAAAACTGGTTCAGATCAGACCTTATGAGTGCTGATAAGCAAGTGTAACAGTCACACATTGCCCTGAATCTCTCCCCAAACAATACTAAAGATGTTGGGATGTTGGCATTAATTGACCTCGACAAGTGAATCCTTTTACATCTAGCAGCAAGCCAACAGAATTCCTCCATATCTGCCAATCTATGGCTGTTCAATAAAGATATTATCAGTCCAACACCTGAAACCAGGAAGAACACCATACCATGGATGGAGCATTGCATTTTCTTACTCAAAATCGGAATTGTAGTGGCTGGACCCCATCTTCCATCAGCTGCAAACACCTCATCAATGACAATAGGTGGGAAGTGCATTTTCCTGTGGTATAAAATTCCTTTATGGCTGCAAATAAAATGTCGGGCAAGCTAGAAATGTGGGTAACAACAGTTCTAAAATTGGAGACAACTCCCATACTGATCCATGTCTCACCCTTCTTGAACTCACTTTTCCACATCAAGCATCCTATTGGGACCATCTCCATTTGGATGTTGCCTATGATCTTGTCTTCAAATGTGGGACTTAGCTCCAAGGAATGATCTATGAATTGATCCTTCACAACTTTGTTAGAATGCATCACATACCCTATAGGATTCCTCAGGAACTTTCTTTCTATCAAATTGCTAGAGTTGAGGATTTCGATAGCAATATCAAAGCTTGTATCCTCTTTGTCATTCAAGCAGTTGCCCGGATTCCATATTCTTGTACATAGACAACCTTGAATGAAAATATTTATGTACTCTTTGCTGAGAGTGGTGACTTTTACCATTTCTTCACACTCCCCATGGCGACAAAACTCTTGCCAAATTGTCAAGTTTCTGCTAATATCATTGCTGTCATACTTTGAGTTTGAGCAATGACCCTGGATACTGTCAAACTACTTATCAGTAATTACTGATCTGAAAATCTTAGCAAGTGGAAAATCAAAATAGTACATGGTGAGGCCCTTTCCCATGTGCATGCCTCTCAACAAGGTCTTCCTGGAACTCCACCTCATAAACTTCTTGATTTGAAGGGAAAACTGCAGCTGTTTTTTCTGTTACGCCGCCTACATATACTGCTGCTCCTTGATTCTGAGCTGTTCTATTGCCCAAAATGCACAAATAATCTTGAATTTGAATCGGAAAATCTACCTTATACACCTCTTGAATTGAAACATTCTTTTTATTTTCAGAACTGTCATAAAGATGTTTCAAGAGCTTACCTTCTTCTTTAAATTTCTGTAGGTGTTGTTTTGCTTGATAAGCTATCAACTTCGCTTCTTTTGCCCTTCTCTGCCATTCCTCACATAGGTTTTGACTCCTTATTACAACCTCTGTGCTTGGCTGTAATGTGGTAAGTTTCCTTCATCAATGGGATCCATTCTTGTCGCTGATGGTGGATCATTAAATTTTGCCTCAACACAGCCATTCCTGTGACTAACAATTTCAGAATTAGTGGCATCAACTAGTACATACTTCTTACTTGCATGCCTATCAACATAGCTATTCTGAAAATCAACCTCACACGGAATTGACTCAATCTTTGCAATGCTTGGGAGATTAATAGGCACTTTTTGTTCACCATTAGGAATTACTTTGACTTGCATACTGAATTTGTGCCCCTCTGTAGATTTTTGTACTTCTAGTTCTAATTCTTCTTTTTCTGCAAAAATATTTTCTTTGGCTTTTCTTTTTCTTCATCTGACAACACATTCTCATGTATGGTGGATTCCTCCAAGGGTTGATTCCTCTCAATTTCTTGCAGCTCTAATTGTTCTTCTTCCTCCTTCAACCTTCTTTTTAACTTTTCTAATCGTATCACCACCGTTTGAATGGGATCTATCTTTTCTTCCCTTTGTAAGAACTTTGCTTGAAAAAACATTGGTCGATTAGTTGCTGTCCTCATGATTCACAGGCTAGGAAGCTCACTATTATGATACCACTATAATGTCCTCTTAGGGCATAAATAAAGAAAATCTAGAAATCACATGCAAACCCTTGTAGAAATATGGCAACAATTTGATTTTCAAGCAAACCCTTAAGGCAAAAACACAACAATCCAAAATCCTCCTTTATTTATCAAATAACCACAAAACAAAAATACCCAAGAGGCCCAAAACCTTTAGGAACCCTCAAGGCACATGTATATGCAAGAAAATAATTTTTACAACAAAGATCTAAATTTATTTTTATTTATTTTGCAACTGAAAATGGAAGATAAAAACAATTGACCGTTTGATGCCAAATCGGAAGGATGGAAGGCTGGAAATGATGCCCTAGGGCAGATTTAGGCCTTGTGCAAGCCCTAGCACCAAAAACAACCCTTTTCACAACTGAAATAGCCTCCTAAGGGGTTCTTCCAACTCCGACAATTTGCCTAGCCCTAAAATTGTGCAAAAACTGTCCAAAATCTTGTCCCAAGTGAATCTCAGTTGTGGGTGGTTGTTCCAACACAAGAAGCTCTAAAATCTGATCTGCATATGATGCCCTAGCTGCCTATCTCTGAAATCACCCTGAAATTGTGCCCTAGTTCTGAAAATCTGCTCTTTAGCTCTGAAAATCTGATCTTTAGCTCAAATGTGACCTCTGTATGAGATCACCACAGAGAAATTGAGGGTTTTCGTCCCCAAAATCTGAATACTAAAGAGGGTTTTCATCCTCAATAGCTGAAGGTTGAAGCAACAAGCTCAAACTCTCCAAATAGGAATTGATATAATGACCATTGATCCCCCAAATGAACCCCCTCACCTCCTTTTATACTTTTTTGTCTCTATTCCCCAAGTGGGGTGCTCCATGTGGGACAATTGCACTTTAATCACTTAAAGTGATTTTTAATTTATAAAGTGACTTTCTTATTTCTATTTTAGTGTTAAGTCACTTAAAATAGAAAGTCCCCTTTATTTTAATAATAATAACATAAGTTGCCTTTATAATATTACTTTTTGGCTAACTTAGTCATATTATTACCTTATTCCTCTTTTCTCCACCCCTTTAGCCTATGGGAAATAATTGGATAGGCTAAGGGTCTTCTATTGGCATTAATTCTGAGAAAGGGACATTACAATGCATTTGAAAAAATGACAGGTTGAAAGTACAATGGATAGGTTTGTTGACCTAGGGACAAATTTGTTGGCTGAACATGTCCCATGCCCATGAACTTGCCCAAGTTTAAGATGGAACCAGATCTGAGACAAGAGGTTGTTTGTAGATAGTTTGATGTTGTGTTTTGTATAAGGTGCAGTGATTTCTGAAGTGATAAGCCAAAGAAGTAGCTAGACCTAGTGTACTGGGGTGTGAGATAGAGAAGGTTGCTTTAAGTTTAGCCAATAAGTAGATAAATGGGATGATGTCAAGATAAATGCCAAAATAATATTGCCAAGTGTCCCAAGACCAATTTTTGGGTACCACACTTATTCCATTATGATTTTCCATTAGATGCACATTTAAGGCACTCATTGATAGGCTTGAAGCATTTATGGGCACTTAATGATATCTTCCCCACAATCGATAGGCTTGAAGCATTTAAGGGCACTTAATGATATCTTCCTCACAATCAATAGGCTTGAAGCATTTAAGGGCACTTATTGATATCTTCCCCACAATCGATAGGCGTGAAGCATTTAAGGGCACTTATTGATATCTTCCATAGCAGTTGATTGGCTTGAAGACTTGGAAGAGACTAGATGCATCGTTTTTGTCTAGGTTGGATAGGCTCTCTGGAGCAAATGGGGGAGCTACGGGGGAAAACTCCACCCATCAGTCCAACTCACATCACCCTTTGTATAAACTTGGATAAAATAAGCAAAGAGAGGTGAAGAGTAAGTTGATCTTAGACCATTTTGGGTCGATGCTTGGAGCTTCTTCATGCCTCAAGTCAAGACAAGATTCTTACCCGGTCCTTCCATCTCGTGCAAATATACACAATCAAAGATTGTGACTCTTTCTCTAGGCTAGGAATAAGGAGGATGCTCTTTCCTTCATCCTGGCAGAGATTTCTTTCCATTTTTGGTGTGTTTGGTGATTCTTTGCAAATGCCCTAATAAATTTCAATTTTGAAATGAGTGCATCCTTATCTGCTCCTGACACTGCTCAAAGAGGTTTTTGTTGGGCTGATTTTGGATCACCCTTGAAATTGAAAACTCATTTCTCAGCCACTAGTGACACACATGGTCTAATGGAATAAAACACTTACAAATTCCAAGGCCTATAAAAAGGTGATTAATACTAGCTAAATTGGGATGGGCTTGTAGTTGCTTAATTTCATTAATAGATTAGACTAATGAAGCCTGAGATCAGAAGTACAACTTTAGTGCATATATGAGGTGACATTCTGTTCACAGTTTTGACAAAATCCGCCTTAACATTGCTTGCCAGAATATCTATTATAATCTCTTTTATTCGTCACCAATGATTTGCCTTGGTTGTGGACATTTTTCCAGTTTCGCAATGGTTTTAGCCTTGTAGTGCCTTTATGGGCTTGCAAAGCATTTAGCTTTGTGGAGTATACCTGAAGTTTTGTGGTGGTCCCTCAATTTTACGGAGCTTGTAGACTTCTGATGTTCTTTCAACGATGGTAAATATAGTTTGTGGAGCTTTCATTTTCCTTTTGTGTGAATCTCATGCTTTTGCTTTGTGGTGCTTTGGTACTTGAAGGTTTGCACTTTGAAGAAAGGAAAGGCCAAATCCATCCCAAGAAAAATAACTATGAATCAAGGAATAGAGGGGGTGGAGAGGGATAAACATTTGAAAGAATGATGAAGAAATGAAAACTGAAAGGGAGCACTCAAGAGGAGCTAGAGCTTAAACTAATTGGGCACCAAAATAAAAGAAATAATTACACTTCTTCATATCAATTTATTGATTTATCATTGCTTGCATCACTGAAAGCAATATGGTCCCAAATTCGAGCGTGTTGGCAACAATACTTTTGTTGTTTAAAAAGTTTCATTTGAGATAATATTGAAATTTAGAAATATGCAAACCTAAACCCACTGATGAAAATACTATTGACTGTGGAAACTATTGCCAAGAGGTCAGATACTCATTTCCCAGTCTAGAACTGGTTGTTGGAAACTTATTTGAACTTTGTCTTAGGCATACAAAAACTTCAGAAATGTTCCTGGCTATATTGGAAACATTTTTATCACCGTTCTTGTTGGAGGGAGATGGCTAAATATTATATTTTTCATTTCATTTTGTTTTTTTGTTTCTAATGTTATTTCTTGCTATTTTCCCAGCCCTCTCTTGTTACCTATTGTTTCCAACAGAATCATGCCCCAAGTTTTTGTTGTTTCCTTACCTTCGCCATCCTCATTTGCAACATTCCTGTTTCTAGAGTTCGCAACAAACATTTTCCAGGCTTTGGTGCAACCTAGCAAAGAAGCCATGGGAGTTGGGATTTTGAACTACGATCATAACAGACCGGAATGCAAAATTTTCTGGGTATCTGATATCAAGTAATGCCCTACGGAGATAGAGAAACAAAAACGAAGATTAATGTTTTTAATCCAGCATCATACCAAATAATTGCAATACTCTGTGTACTGGACATGATGGGTGTCATATAATGCCTCATGAGGTTGTAGGGATGATCCAACAAGATCATGCAAGATCTAGTAGAGGACGTGTAGCTTGATTCATAATATCATTATATGATGTTGGTAGGGATTTGGTGGTCTCAATACTTTCTTAAACTGAGGAAATGATTAGTAAACTTGATACCTGCCAGAAAGCTAGAAAACCAATGAGAAAGAAACATTTTCTGCTGATTACAATTATAGCGATAACACAATTTGAGAAACAAGTCCTAGATTATGTGGGCCCTTATAGGCCAACAACATTTTCATATCAAATTTGATTCATTTTAGTAACCAAGGATGTCATGACTAAGTGGGTAGAAATAATACACTTTTGGCACTGTTATTTATGAAGTACGTGGCCTATGTATCAGAGGAATTAACTGATACAAACTATCAACAAGAAATGGGCCTTAATGAACAATGCCAATGGAAAGTATTGGTTTCAGGCATCTCCTTTAGGATCCCTTCTTATGAAGAATGGGATATTATCAGAGTGAAGATGGCTGGATATTTACATTATTACAACATCTAGGCAATCTTTAAAAATTAACAGTATTACTGAATCTGGAGTTCAACCAGTCATCGCCTATCTTCTTTCTTACTCCACATAGATGATAAGATAAGATGTATCCTCTTGTGGTTCCTTTTGGGAAATATAGAACTATAAAATGAGGAAAAGAAAGTTAATGGAAGTGTTAATTCTGTAGAAGGAAAAAGTGGCACCATCTGAAACATTCAAGATTTGAAAAAGGACATCCATTTCTGAATGATTCTACTTTTAATCACGCATTAAATTCAATTTTTATCAGAAAATTATTTGGAGGCCAGTTTAGGAGGATGCTCAACTGCAATGAGTTCAGAGAGGAGCCATCTGGACATAGGCCCACTACCAAGTTACTTAAAGAAGTAAAACAATGCACGGCTGTGGACATGCCCTGCACCATAGCATCAAAATGTAACACAAAATGATCACTATTTGATTACATAGGACTGTGGGGCAAGGAATATGATATAATACAATTCATTCGCAAGCATTTATGTTACAAGCATTTATCCCTCCGTCTCCTAAGGAATTCCTGACTTTTACAGCCCCATAGTTTTAAGATTATTTATTTCTTAATTGATAATGAGATTGAAGGGGAGATCCTATTGACTGATAGGAATGTGATTTTGTTTGTGGATGCAGCCTCCAAGTTCTTAGGATCTCCTTTGGTGAAGGTAGTTCAAGTGAAACAACAAAGACTCAGTAAACCTCATGGGAAAGTGTATGCTATAGCAACTGTTGAAGATGATCTTAAGGGGTATGGACCAAACTGTTCTGTGTCTTTAAAATTTGTTATTCTTGTGTGTAATATATGATATTAGGTGAATGTCTGTTAGCCTGTCATTATCAAGCTGTAAAATTCTTCATTGTGCCATACTTTTCTTAAGTACTGCATATGAAAAAGAAGAGTGCTTTAAATTGCTTAGAACATCATGCATTTCGTAAGTGCATGTGAAAGAAGGTGACAAAAATTGTTGAAAGGTCAAAGGACTTATAAGACAATACCAGACATATCAGTAGCCAAAATTTAAAGTCTGGAATTTATTAGTGTACTTCATTTGAGCATCTGCTTCCTGATAACCATTTCTCTCGTGGACATTTTTATTTCTTTTTCCCTCGCAGATGATTTTTAATGATTGTTGAATTGTATTGCAAAATGATTTAGATCATCTTGTACTATATAACTGATGAGGAAAGAAAGCTTCTGGATTCAACTGTGTAATGATTTTTTATATCAATGTTTCGGATCACACTCTACGATCCATCATCATGATGAAACAATGCAACCCTTGACCACACAATGGAAGTCAATGGCATGACCGACAATGATGAATGAATAATCGGAGCTGATGAAGGCACAGTACAAAGCAATAACCTAGAGAAGAAGGCTGCAAATATTGGCTAGAGCTTAAAATTCCGAGGAGTGAAACTAGACCAATGGTATTAGAGGAGATTGTACTCCAACACAAGAAAGACCAACTTATTCTACCAGAGGAGAATATTGCAGGATGATAGCTGAAGGAAGCTAGGTGTGACCTACTTAATAAGAAGAGGGAACAGTCCAAAAACAAATAAAAATCACGGCAAGCCCGAAGCCAATCCATTGCCGACAAAAGTGGTCAAACTTTACAAGTGACAATAGCCAAGACTCCATTAGACACTGCACTGGATGCGAGACCATTTGGATTATGTAGGGTCAACTTGATTAAGATTTTTGGATGAAGTATTTTCTAGCAACCTTTAGAGCGGTGGCTCATTTTCAATGCTCCATCATTCCAACTTATTTCATGAGAAGTGTTGTTATAGATCTTCCCATGGGAGATTTTCTAGCAACAACACAACTACTATTAAACTTCTCTGCACGACACTAATTGTGGGCCCCTCATTAGAGGCTGATGTTGATAAATGAACAATTGAAGCCGAAGAACATTAACTGATATTAACATCTTTAAAGCTAAAAACTAAAACAAAACGAAAAATGGCACGCACACAAGATAACACAATACACAATATTTCACTTGGAAAATTCTTTGTGTAAAAACAATGCAGCACAATAACCTTCTTCATTATTGCATTAACTCAGCAATTTATAATACAATAACGTACTTCAAAGTTTTGCTTCACCATAATCAATGTACGAGTATAGGTAGGCATGTTAATAGGAAACTGTCCAAGCAGTCTTACAATGCAATGGGTACCAAAACCATGGGCTAAGAATACAACCCATAACAGTTCTCTATATAATATGAGCTTTTTAACCACCCATATAACAATATAGATTAAACCACCTATCTGGGCCCGAAAATATATACAGGGACCCCACTAAAACGTGTCAGACTATACATTGTGCCTAGCTATACAATTTATAAAAGGGGTGCGTATTGCCCTATACCACTTCACTTTAGCTGGTGGTTGGTGTGGGCTTATATTCACAGGTTGATTGAGCCAAATTTAAGCTCATCGTTCCCTTTCTAGTAATGGTATGTTATGTGGAGTAAGTTTAACCTTTGCTTGAAGAGCGATTGTTATAAGTCATATACAGGTGTCTTGCTAACCACCCTTGTTTGGTGTTTTAGAGTGAACTTGCATGTTTGAGTTAATCAAAACCCAAACTTGTTTCCTGTAGACCATATTTGGAAATTCTTCTTCCTTCTCATAGAGACTCTGATCGAAAAATCGTATTACCTTGACTTTGTCGTGGGGCTAATAAACCATGTGGTATGAATGGAATTCATGCTAGGTACTTTTGAGTTGGTATTCTTCGACAATTTCGAGATGTTGTATTTAAGATATTAGTAATGGTTTCGTGTACATCATATGTGTATATATGTACAAGTGGAATAAAAAGAGGGTTTTCTAAGGATGTGTTATAAAAATAAATGAGTACCAAGGAGTTTTCGGAAATGTGTATAGAGGAGAGAACAAAATGAAAATAATAATAATAATAAAATTTAATAAAAGAAATTAAAATAATAAAAATAAAATAAAAAAATAGCAGAATGCTAAATTGTTGTAAACAGATTTTCTTGAGGAAGGAGTGGAAGAAGAGTCGGAGATGTTAAGGCGGTTTGGTGGGTGAAGATCCAGGATGGCGGCAGGGTATGGACAGTCATGAAGGAAAATGGCAAATGTTAGGGGAAAATCCTGACGTCCCAACCTTGCAAGCATTCCCGTGCATCGTCGCAACCTGTAGGAGACGAAGATTGCGATTGGAAGTGGGTGGAAATGTCATTGAATGACCATATGGGATGCGTTGAGAAAGTGCATTATCATGCAATCTAATTCTACTACCAGTCTCTGCTGCGTCATTCCTCCTCTCAGCTGTGCCAAATAGAGAGCGCTCTTTTCTGAAAGATGAACACGATTCACATGAGGTTGCATCAGACCTCTTCCTACGCGGGACAAAAGATTGGCATCACGGTTCGGGTTTGCTTCCGTGGAAATGTTGGCAAGGGAGTTGGGCGAGCAGCCCTGAGAGAGTAGCTCAGCAGTGAGTTCGGTAGGAGCTCTGTGAGGATCTCGCTTGTTTTAAATGAACAAAATCTCCTTTCGGCCTCTTATCAGACCAATGACTGGTCTTTTCACTTATAACTACTACGGGTAGAGGTTGTTCTCTTGATGACTATGCCCATTTGTAGTCCACGCTGTGGCCACTGTAACAACTTATAAAGAGCTTGGGTTTGAAATGAGGGATAATACATTTCGTAACTGTGTTGCCTCTGCAAATGCCTCCCTAACCTTGCGCTATGTGTTGAACAAAAGACTGGCGTTTTAGTTTTTTTATTTCTGTGGGTATGTTGACGAGCAAGTTGTGAGAGGAGCTCAGTTATTTGAAAATGAAAGTCATTTCATCCGGCCCCTTTTAGACCTGTGGCAACATCCTCCCATCTGCGCCAAAATGGGAGCTTAAAAGTTGGCAGGGGTATCCACTCAAGTAATACATAATCATGGGCTTGTATGACAAAAAAGTGCACTGTTCGATCTGCAGAGATTACTGTTGGCGCTAGGAGAAGCAATCTGTAAACATAGGCTTGCATCATAACAAGAGACACCATGTAAGGATTTCAGTGGTAAAGAAGGAGCCACACCTTTACATGTCTCCAAAAGTTTATATATATTTTTATTCCAAGTATATGGAGATCTAGATTGATCTGTTGACTTCAAAAAATATATATCAGATTTATAGTCTGCAATAGTTGGTTTAAAAAACAAGAGAAATCAAAATGTGTAGTGCCTCTTTCAGCCACCTCCGCTTCTTGATGTTGTGAGATTGATGTTGGTGTTGGATGGCATTGACAGTGCTTGATTGGGAAAGCATGTGGTTGCATGCAAACCATTCGACTTAATGCTTGAAAGCAATGTGGTCTCATGGCCCGCATGACTGTAGGAATGTGTGCAAAAGGGGTTTGTTGAAAAGGCCTTGTAACTTACCGGACTGTGTAAGCTCATTTGTGTTTTTATTTCTGGTTACCCCTGCTGGTTTAGGGAGGGCTGTAAATATTGCTGACATGAGTGCCGCTTATGGCCTATGCAAATTTTGAGTGTCATGTCTGTTGATTGGCATCCTTGGTCGTGTTGGCTATCTGGAGGAAACTCTAAACTTTATAATCAAGTGCTGGCTAAACTTGGGGTGGTTTGCATGTGAGTGTGTTGCTCGCGGGATGTGTGCAAATGGAGCCTTGAAACAGCCTCTAGATGACTCTTCCTTGACCGCCTGTTTCCTCATCAAAACCAGAGATGGGTTTCTTTCTTCTTCACTGTTAGGAATAGCCCTCACATGTGGGTGCTAGTGAGGAGTAAAATGTAAGTGATTGATTTTTGGTTAGATATATGTATTTGTAAGTTGTTTAAACAACTTACATAAATAGGAGATTGGAGAGGTTTTCATGTGATATATTGGAACACCCATTTATTGGAGTAGTTATAGGAGTGGCTATAGGACTTCTTATACTTATGAGATCCTTCCTATATATATCTAATGCTTATATTATGAATATATGTTGATTTGAATGATTATTGAGCTGTTGGTAGATTTAAAGCACAACATAAAACCTAGGCAGTCATGAGATAAATCTCCCTCATTTAACGGTGAGGCTCCCATGTAAGATGTTTATCAATTTGGTAAGGGTGAATCCTAATAACTATTTTCAGGGGTTTTACTTTAATTCCCACAGCTCGTGAACCACAGTTGGGCAATTTTGCAGCAAGTAAGCAGTCTGTGATGGAATATTTGCAGAAGGGGAAATAATAGAATTTAGGAAAGAAGAAAGGAAGATATGTTGACTTAACCAATAGTTATCAGAGTTGGTCTCATCCACACAAATTAAATAAATAGAGAAAATCACAACATTCAGCAGTAAGGGAAAGAAACAACTTCTAACCTAGATCTGAGATAACACAAAGTTTATCTAAAACCTCTGAAAAAAGCAACCAACAAATCACTGTAGACACAAAGTTCTCTAGAAGTCCACCTTTTATTTAATCCCCAAGCTTTCACATCAATCACATCAAGACTTTTAGCACAAAGTCTGAAGACTCGAGAATGCTCAAATTACAAAAGCTCTTGCTAAACAAGTTTGCTAAAAAAAATTGTCCTCCTTAACCCGTAAGCTCTTCCTCCATTTATAGTGCATATAGGGAAATTACAAATAGGAAACTTTGAATGAATTGTCATATGCAGCTGACAATATTTTCCATTAGACTTTTCTTTGCATGGCACGCATGTTTTACAACTGAAAATAAAACCTTCTATTTTGCATGTCTTCACCTATTTCCAAGTAATTGACTTCTTCTAGTAAGTAATGGCTTTTAAACCAATCACTTAAGTTTTACAATTCAATTGATTACTCAATTACGTTGTCGGAGAAGATAAAAGAAAGAAGAAGAAAGAAGAAAGAAATTAGAAGAAAGTTGTTGCAACACTCCCAATCTTGTTCTTCTTCCATACTCAGCATGCTGATCCAACCTGTATTGCACCTCTGCCTCATCCACTTTGGCAATAAATGATATGAATGATATCTCTGTCCTAAACTTGAGAAACTCTTTCTCCCACATGCGGTTGACTCTTTTCTTTTGATTCTCACCAAATTGGATCTGGGGGCAGCTGATTGTGATTTCCTTGTGAGTGTTGCCTCCGACCTATCTTGTCCTCTTACCCTTGAAGCTTTTGTAGTTCTTCTCCAGTACATGCACCAGTGAAATGTTTGTCGGCAATTCAGACAAAACTCATCACCCTTTTATTTTTAATTGCATAGGGGCAATTTTGAATACTGGAAAACACTCCGGATGAAGGCAAATATAAATAGATTCAATGTGGGCTTCAACTGGAAGATTGGGAGCGCATGCATGTGCTTTTTGGGAGACTTTGCATGCAATTTTGGAGTGTTTCACATGAGCTACGTTTTGGCTTTTAGGGAAAAACTTGCATTGAAAATTAAAGAGAGCAGCAGTGTGAAAATCCATAAAGGAAGGCAGCGTAAAAGTGGAAGGCAGCAATTTAGATGGTCGACTTGGATTAGCTTTTTCCACTTACTTTTGCTTTAAAAACATGAAGTTACAACAGCGAAAAAGTGGAAGGAAGGCAGCAGTTTAGATGGGCGATCTGTATTAGCCTTTTCCACTTATTTTTGTGTAAAAAACATGAAGTTACGGCAGCGAAAAAGTGGAAGGAAGGCAATAGTTTAGATGGGTGACTTGCATAGGCTTTTTCCACTTACTTTTGCATAAAAAACATGAAGTCACAGCAACGTAAAAGATAGAAAGTGGAGGCAGCTTGGAAGGAATACGTTTTAACTTATGTTTGGCATAAAAAACCAAGTGGAAGGGCAACTTCAATAAATACGACTTGCCAAGAGAATCGCTTCTCCAAAACCGTGATTTGCTTGGGCTCTATTTGCTCACGAAAAACCACGACTTGGGCTAAAAAGCATTTTTTTTCCATTTTGGATTTCGGTGAAGAAAACACAAGTTTTTGGAAAGGGTTCGGGAAGATGTAGCAATAAATACTTGCAAGTGCCATAACTTTCACTCCACGACTCCGTTTTAGGTGCCGTTTTTTCTAAAAGTGCATATTTTCTCGAGCTCTACGCATTGGTGGCAGTATTTTCTTATTTTCATAAAATCCATTATTGCACCTTTTTGGACCAAGCAACCTCTTGCAATCTCCTAAAGGAATCTTGAGCTCTGGTCACCTTTAGACAAATTAATTAGCAATTAAAAACACTGGATAGCTTTTCAAAACCCTAGGCCCGGGAAAAGGTCTGGCAAGAAGAATGAATAGGCTACGGGATTGCTGGACGAAAAACGGAGAAAACCAAAACACAGACAAAAAGAAATAAAAACAAAACCCGAAAGAAGTTGTGGGCAATTGCTCGAAAAATTTCTCCAATTAGCTGATCTGCAAAAACTCTTCCCCGGGTGAATGTTCTGTGGTAATAATGATGGGGTGAAGTGCTTTATATAACCTAAATCCTCCAATTTTAGCTCAATCTAAAATAACTTTATTTATTTAATATAAAAATAAATAAAACGCTTTC
Source organism: Taxus wallichiana var. yunnanensis (assembly GCA_018340775.1). Classification (NCBI taxonomy): domain Eukaryota; kingdom Viridiplantae; phylum Streptophyta; class Pinopsida; order Cupressales; family Taxaceae; genus Taxus; species Taxus wallichiana. The sequence continues at coordinate 640,302,051 of CM031239.1, read as the reverse complement.
AGACAAAGCCTGACAAAGGAATCGAGTGAGCTTCAACATGTGGGTATTTGGCGAATGTGGCTCTTATGACTCTCTGGGGATACCTTAGAGCAATGCAAGCAACTGCAGGCAAAACAAAACGCAAAACACGACCCGTTACTTAAAAAGAACGAAAAATTTAAAAGGGGTAGTCCTAGATTTGTGGTGAAATCTCAAGGACATCATGAGCGCATGCTCAAAATTATGGGGTAAATATTTACAGCCCTCCTCGCTGCTTTAGGGAGGGCTGTAAATATTGTTACGACATGAGTGCCGCTTATGGCCCATGCAATTTCGAGCGTTATGTCCGTTAGTTGGCATCCTTGGTCTAGTTGGCTGTTTGGAGGAAACTCTAAACATTATAATCAAGTGCTGGATAAACTTGTGGTGGTTTGCATTGGAGTGTGTTGCTCGTGGGACATGTGAAAATGGAGCCTTGAAATAGCCTCTAGATGACTCTTCCTAGACCGCCTGTTTCCTCATCGAAACCAAAGATGGGTTTATTTCTTCCTCATTGTTAGAAATAGTCTTCACATGGGTGCTAGTGTTGAGTAAAATGTAAGTGATTGTTACTAAACAGTTGGTTATATATATGTATTTGTAAGTTGTTTAAACAACTTACATAAATAGGAGAATGGGTGGTTTTCATGTAATATAATGGAACACTCATTTAGTGGAGTAGTTATAGGTGTTGACTATTATCATTGATGTCAAATCTTGATGGTATGCATGGTTGATGTCATAGGTCATTGATGTCATTTCAGGTATGTTGATGAATTTTCAGGTCTTGGTTTGGAAGATTTTGCAAGATAGAGCATTTTTGGTCTTACTGAGTTCACATAATGGAGAATGCAACCACTACCTAGCAAAACCCAACCCGAGTGCAGCGAGTGTGCAACACGTATGCAACAAATTAAGATGGAAGGCCAAAGGACACTAGTCAATGACGGATCTTTGAAGAGCCGACTCATAAGAAGTGAAGAGTCACATAATCAGTTATAAATGTAGATGAAGTTGAAAAGGTAGATGTTGGAATAAGAAAGAAAGGAGCTTGTGTTGTGATCTATTCATGTTTGTAATATGCTCTTTGAAATTTTGTATGGCCGACTTTGAATGTATTTGTAATGTCCCCTTTGTTCGAATTAATTTAAAATAAAGGATTCCTTGCCTTTCCTCTTTCGAAGGCAAGCAATGGATGAACAAGGGAAGATGGGGATCATATTTTCAGTTTTCCTCATTCATATTTATGCTTTATCTTTGTAAAGTCCCATTATAAGGGGTCGACTGGTTTGGTGCATTTTAAAAGCCAATTAAAAGATTAAACATGCTTTATATGGGTCGGCCTTTCCTTTATGGGCTTTGGCGCCAAGTTAAGGGTATAAAAGAGGATTAGAGACCTCATTTAGAGGATTCACTTTTGGCACATTTATTCTAATTGGACTTGTGGGCTGATTGCTCATTGTTCTTCCACTCTTGGGCGCAAATCCAAGTGTGTGGCATCTTCCTAGAAGGACGGAAACCCTTCTAGTGGTGGTTGGAGGACGAAAACCCTCCTTCCTTGGTTGGAGTGAAGACATATTGAAGACCTTTCTGCAGATTTGGGTTTTGGAGGATCAAAGAAGTCATCTACAGACATTTGCATGCATTGTGGGGTCTCTCCTAGGTGGAGTGGTGTCCCCAGATTTCACCCGAAATCTGGGACTACCCATTTGAATTTTTTTCGTTCTTTTTAAAATAACGGGTCTTTTTGTTTTTATTGCCAGAAGATGTCTGTATTACATTAAGATATTCCCAATGAATCATATGAGCCAATTTTGACAAATACCCAGATGCTTGAAACTCATTTTATCCCTCCGCCAAGTTTTGTCTGTGGGAAATTTTTATTTAATTATTTATTAAATAAATAAAGCCCCGTTTGAAGTAAATTGTGCTCGGTTGAACCCTGTTGAAGTTTTACATGCCAGTATTCACACATCTCAATAGGATTTTCACCAGGAATGAATTCAGAGCATTGTTTGCAACTTCTGGCAACGTTTTCATTTTTATTTATTTCTTTTTCGTTTTTCTCCGGTTTTCTCTGCAGTTTGTTTGTTAAATTCCCCTGTGTCCATTCTTTGTTCTGTATAGTCTGTTTAATTGCTTGGAGCATCTGGAGATCATTTACGGCCTCAACACCAGAAGGAATCAATCTCAGAAGGCAAACTTCTGACCAAAAAAGATGAAATCAAGCACAAAAGCCTCTCTAGGCAAGTCGTACTTTCTAAAATAAATAGATATACGCCGCAATGAGATTTTTGGTAAAGTGGCAGTGCAAGCGAAAATTTCTTACTCGCTGTGGTGTCCTCAAATTTCACCCCGAAACTGGGACTACCCATTTAAAAAGAAATTGTTCTTTTAAAATAATGGGTCTTTTTGTGTTTTTATTTCCATAAGATGTCTGTATTATGTTAGGATATTCCCAAGTGAATCATATGAGCCAATTTCGACAAATACCAGATGCCCAAACTCATTTTATCCCTCCGCCAAGTTTTGTCTCAGAGGAAATTTTTATTTAATTATTTATTGAATAAATAATGTCCCGTTTGAAGTAAATTGTGCTCCGGTTGAATTCCTGTTGAAGTTTTGCATGCTAGTATTCACTCATCTCAATAGGGTTTTCATCGGGAATGAATTTAGGGCATTGTCTCAGAACTTATGGCAACATTTTTCGCTTTTTTTATTTTTTTTTGCGTTTTTCTCCGGTTTTCTCCGTTGTTTCTTTGTGAAATTCCCCTAGGTCAATTCCTTCACCAGTATAGTCCGTTTAATTGCCTAAAGCATCTGGAGATCATCTACCGACACAACACCAAAAGGAATTAGCCTCAAAATGCAAGCTTCTGACCAAAAAGGATGAAGTCATGCACAAAAAGCCTCTCTTAGGCAAGTTGCATTTTCTGGAATTAATGAGTGTAAGTTGCAATGGGATTTTCGGTAGTGGCAAGCAGACGGGAATTTCTTACTTGCCTTGCAGGGTACTTTTTCCCATGAAGTCAAAGTCACTTAAGCTATGATGGGAAAATTAGAGGTGGAAGATAGGCATGAATTTCTTACCTGCCTTGCAAAATGAAAATTCTCATTATAAAATAAAGAAAAATCACTTAAAGTACCGATGAAATTTTTTTGTCTGCTTGGCATGCTAACTTTTTCCACCAAAGAGATTTATTCACCCATGCAAGTTGCACTTTATCAAAGGAGGCTAGTTTTAATGCAAGTCGCACTTTTTGGAAGGAAGACTTTGCCGTCAAAGTGAGAATTTTGTGCAAAGGTGGTAAGAAGGGGAATTTCTTACCTACCAGTAGGGTAATTTTTCCCATGAAGTCAAAGTCACTTAAGTCATGATGGGAAAATTAGAGGTGGCAGAGCAAGCGGGAATTTCTTGCCTGCCTTGCAAGGTAAAAATTCCCATGATGAAAGTCAAATCATTTAAGTGGAAGAGGGGATTTTTGGAGTTGCAGTGTAGGGTGGAAATTCCCATCAAGTTGACTTCTTATTTTTAGCAATTCCTCTTACCAAAAAATGCGACCCACCTTGGGTGAATACAATGCATTTAATAATATTTATTAATGGTTTATTCACCCAATTTTGGCACCATAAATAGAAGGAAAGTCAATGCAAGTGGAAGAGCTAAGGAGAAGTCAAGGATGCATGCTAAAAATAAATAAAATAAATTTATTTAAAAGCAACCAGCAACATGCATAATTGGGCGCCCAATTTGGGTGAATAAACATGATTGTTTATTAATTAAATTGCCAGAAATAGGAAGGGCAATTATTAAAAATAGAATGTTGAGGGTTATATAAGCATGGGCTGCCATAATAAAGAAACAATTAATTCTTTTTGCAAAGGATTGCAGCCCGGATAGGTTTTGGCGCCAAAGGAAGGAGGTTTTTGCATTAAAGAGTGTTTTTCATTGCCAAGGAGCTTCAAGGTTTGGCGCCTAGGGTTGGAATGGCTTGATTCTTGCTATGATAATTATCTGCATGTTGGTATAAGTGCTCTGGTGAATTAAATAATATTTTTGCTTGTTTTTGCATGCAAGCAAAGCCTCAAATTTTAGGGCAGCAGGCTTCATATGCAGATTTTTGGTGATAGAAATCAAGTATTCATGCTCTGGACTTCATCTTTGTCTGAATTAATTGCAAGTATTCATCACAGGTGCTCATATTAGTGAAAAGAAGTTCAAATCAATGTCAGATACATTGAATATATCTTTCGAATATGAAGAAGTTGCGATCTGCACAAATTGATCTAATGCAAGGGATTCCGCAAAATTAAAAGAAAAACTCGACAAAGATTGTTCCATCCATGATGAAACATGATGAAAGAAAAGGATCAACAAAATCATGCATAGCTTCCGATTTGCTTCAAGTCAATGATACAAACATAGGCTCGAACCTATCACCGATTTAATTGATAGATCCGGATCTTATAATTGCAAAAGCTTCGGCAAAAATTCATCCTCTTGTTTCTAATGCAGCCCATGTAGAAGTCGGTGCATGGAAAATTCCTTTAGGTTCTTGTGCATGTGCTCCTAATCTTCTAGTTGAAGCCTTCATTGAATTTAGTTGTGTTTTCCTTCACCGGAGTGCTTTAATTTAAAATTGCTCATATACAATTTTAAATAAAAGATGAGTTTTGTCTGAATTATTTACAACAAACATTGCACTAGTGCATGTACTGAAGAAGAACTGCAAAAGCTTCAAGGATAAAGGGGAAGACAAGTCGAGGCAAGCACCCCAGCAGCAAATCACAATGCCACTGCTTCCAGATCCAGCTTTAGTGAGAATCAAAGGCAAAAGAGTCAACCGCATACGAATATGGAAAAAGAACAAGACTAAGAGTGTAACAACTTTCTACTCTTTCTTTATCTTATTTTCTCCGACAAAGTAATTGAGTAATCAATTAAATTAAAGAACTTAAGTGATTGGTTTAAAAGCCGTTACTTCAAGTTCTTGAAAAAGTCAATCACTTGAAATAGGTGGCGGACATGCAAAATAGAAGGTTCTATTTTCAGTTATAAATCATGCATGTCATGCGAAGAGGAATTCAGGAGGAAGATTGCCAACTACTTCTTTTCATAGCTTCCACATGTGAGAATTGATTAAAAACTTCCTATTCGTAATTGCCCTCTATACACTATAAATAGAGGAAGAACCTACGGGTTAAAGGATCAAAATTTGTAATCAGCATTCTTGCGTTCTAGACTTTGAGCTGAAACCCTTGATTTCTCAAAGCAGAGGAATATAGAAGAGATTTCGAAGAACTTTGTGTCAATGGTGCATTTTGCTTCTTACTTTCTTTCTAGATATGTTCATAAACTTTGTGTTATTTTAGATCTAGATCTGAAAGTTTCTTTTTCTTTGAATTCTTTGCTTAATGATCTATTTGTTTTAATCTATGTGCATGCAATCAACTTTGTAAACTATTGCTTGGGTTGCACATCCTCTCTCCTTTCCCGTTTCCTATTATTTTCCTCTTCTGCAGATTTTTCCTTTCTTTTTACTGGCTTGGTTTACTTGTTGCAGTAATCGTATAACTATGGTTCATGAGTTACATGGTTAAAGTAATACCCACAAATAGATATTAGGATATATAACTGACAAAATCTTACACGGGAGCCTCATCGATAAATGAGAGAGATTTATCTCATGACTACCTAGGTTTTCAGCTATGCAGAAAATCTAGCCAACACTCTGCAGGTACTTTTTCCCATGAAGTCAAAGTCACTTAAGCGTAATGAGAATATTAGATGTGGCGGGGAGATGAAAATTTCTTACCTTATAGGGTAAAAATTCCCATTATAAAAGAAAAATCACTTAAAGCACCGGTGGGAATTTCTTGCCTGCCTAGCAGGCTAACTTTTCCCACCAAAGAGGTTTATTCACCCATGCAAGTCACACTTTATCAAAGAAGGCTATTTTCCATACAAGTCGCACTTTTTGGGAGATGATTTAAGTTGTCAGTGGGAATTTCGGCAGTGGCAGGCAAGCGGGAATTTCTTACTTGCCTTGCAGGGTAAAAATTCCCATTATGAAAGTCAAATAACTTAAGTGGAAGAGGGGATTTTTGGAGCTGCAAGTGCAGGGTAGAAATTCCCATCAAAGTTGACTTCCTATTTTTAGAAATTACCCTTGCCAAAAAGTGTGACCCACCTTGGCATTAAACAATGTATTTAATGATATTTATTTATGACTTTTTCACCCAATTTTGGTGCCATGGAAGGAAAGTCAATGCAAGAAGACAAGCTAAAAGAATTGAAGGATGCATGCTAAAAATAAATAAAATAAATTTATTAAAAACAACCAAGAACATGCATAATTGGGTGCCCAATTTGGGTGAATAGACATGATTATTTATTAATTAAATTGCCAGAAATAGGAAGGGCAATTATTAAAAATAGTATGCAAAGGGCTATATAAGCATGGGATGCCATAATGAAGAAGCAATTAATTCTTTTTGCTAAGGATTACACCCTGAGACAATTTGGCGCCAAGAGGAGGTTTTTTGCATTAAAATTTTTTTCATCACGGAGGCTTCAAAGTTTGGCGCCTAGGGTTGGAATAGCTTGATTTTTGCTATGATAATTATTTGCATGTTGGTATAAGTGCCCAAGTGAATTTAAAAATATTTATGCTTGCTTTGCATGCAAGCAAAGCCTCAAATTTTAGGGCAGCAAGATTTATACGCAGATTTTGGTGATAAAAATCAAGTATTCATGCCTGGACTCCATCTTTGTCTGAATTAATTGCAGGTATTCATTACAAGTGTTCATATAAGTGAAAGGGAGTTCAAATCAATGTCAGGTACATTGAATATATCTTTCCGAATTTGAAGAAATTGCTAGATCTGCACAAATTGATCCAATTGCAAGGAATTTCGGGATTAAAAGAAAAAGAACTCAGACAAAGATTGCTCCAACCATGATGAAGTGGGATGAAAGAGAAGGATCAACAAAGTCATGCATAGTTTCTAGATTTGCTGATATCAATGACACAAACATAGGTCCTGAACCCATCTCCGAATTAATTGACAGATCCAGGCGGAAAAGACATTTCACATGCGGGCAATGAAAAATAAGCGGAATTATTCAAGCATTAGCATTCCCAACCACAACTCGGTTGCCCAAATTTGTCATGGAGTGTGTGAGATCATATCATCCTCTTTCCAGAACAATATGGGATGCTATGGGAAAGACAATTATGAGGTGGATGCATAATTTATTAATTATTGTCTGAAGATTCGACACGACCAGTGGTGATTACAATTAGCATGTTGGATGTTGGCAACAGATGGGAGAAACACAAAGCAGATTGCGTGGGCATAATGAATAACAAATATATGAAGAAGCCCAGGTCTCCATCAAAGTTCCGAGGACTCTTCCATGATCCAATTTGGTGCAGGAAGTGGATGATATTACTAAATTGCTTTGCAGGTTAAGTGGAGAAGCCAACACTCATAACTTCCGCTCATGGATGTATGCTTTTGTGAGAACCATTGAGATCAACAAAGCTGATTCGATAATCAATTGGGCGGAGATCATCAGTGACAACATTGGTGAGCAACTCCAAGTGTGAGGCGGACGTACAACTTCAAAATGACTTCATACCTGGTATATGCAACAACCTCGCAGGGTATATTTTCCAAGGAGATAGACGGGGCATACTGTCGAAAGATCCTATTTTTGAGTGCTTCCCACAGTTGACAGTTCTTGAATGCCACAAAGATTACAAGGTGGTCAACGATGGGTTCTTCTATGGATTCATCTGCAAATTAAATAGTGATCTAAAGACCAAGCAGGGTGAGTAAAGAAGCTTGGGAAGTTGTATCCCAACATGGCTGTATTTTCATCCAGTTTGCAGACTTCACGTATCTCAGGGTAACCGGCTTTTCGGGAGAACCAGTTAAGTTGCCGAGGTATCCAAGCGACAAATGGGTCATCATGGAGTGCAGGCAGCTCGTGGAGATGCATGACTTACAATCAAAGCGGCACAAGTCTACTGGTTTCTTTCCGATTATAGTGGGTTATTACAGCTGCCAGAGCATCCACAAAGCTAGAGGAATCGAAGCTGAAATGTTTTCTGAATATGAGCATGAGTTCTTCCAAGCATGGCTGAACTTTGATCCATATGGGGTAGCGAAGAAGACAATCTCCTAGGAATACTCACATGTACCTTCGTTGGAAGACTTTTGGATGAAGTGCAGAAACGAGTATGAAGTTAGGAAGAAAGACTTCAAGAGTTATCGATGCAACAAGTGTCTGATTATGGTTTAGCACGGATACCTGCAGATCTCGTAGATGATGGGCATGTGATACTTGACACATATCATCAGATGGGAGGGGATAGAGCTGCTCTTCAGGAAAACATTGGTGGCTGCCAGACGATTGAGGAAAGATCTTCCACGGTTCTGGTTAACACCTCAAACTGGTTGTTGACAAAGGGGTATTGCCTTGACGAAGCTTTGATGAATCAGATCACAGGTAACTTTACCGCAGGAGACTCTAGCAAAAGAAAGCACGAGGGTGAAAGTAGCAGAGGCCAGAGAAACTTAAAGTGCACAAGAAGTCTCAGATACAAGAGAAGGCCAATTCTACAGCTATCGTGCTAGTTCCAACTTCTCCAACATCAACTCATAGCACTTCAGCAGCCCCGAACCCCAGAGAGATCTTGTCGTTCCTCCGTTGAATCCAACGTCATTTGTATTTTCTCCTCAACCACTCAGATCTTCACCTCTCCCTATGGAAAAGCTGAAAGCACAGATGGTAGAGTTTGAAAAAGCATTGTCTTTAGACAATTCAGAGGGTGGCAGTCACAACACTGTGGCAAATTAGATGGAGCAGAATCGGAGCATGAGATGGTGGTGCATTCAGTGACTTCTCATTCCCCGAGAAGCAATTTTTCATCGTGGTTGGCTTTGCAGACAATCCCAGAAGCCAGAGAGGAGATCAACCTGGAGGAACATGACTTGCAGCCTACTTCGAGTTTGGGCGGAAAAGAGAGAAGACCTAAAGTTGCCAAAATAACTTCTAAGTTGATTATTGAAGAATCAAGACAAAAGTTCATTGAGTTATCGGTTCCAGCAGAGGGAAAGCAGAAGGGAGAACTCACGGCAGAATGATATGGCAGTGACCAAAGTGCCAATAGGTCAAACTACCACAGAAGGATTAAAGCAAGATACATAGACACTAATGAACGCTTTATTCCTCAAGCTTGACAAAGAGAAGGCTGAGAAAACCAAACTTCAAAAGCAAGTTTCCCAGCTATGTGAGATCATTGCTAAGGTTGCCAAACCTTCCTCTCAGCCCATTCTAGCACATGAGCAGGTGAGTAATCATCTGATTAAAGAGGTGGAAGATGTAGGGGACCAGGTCAAAGCTATTGCTCAATGGAAAGAGCAAATCATTCACCAAGCTTTAGAGTAGTTCGAAAGAATACCAGCTGAATTGGAGAATATGCACAGGGCAATATCTCAGCTAAAGGAACTAATGACACAGATAGAAGATGAGAACATAGTTGTTGAAAGTCATCTGGATACTTTAGTTAAGATACATTCGTTACCAGAGGATGTGCTAATTGTAGAGCAAATTGTACCTGGTGGATTGATAGAAAGGGGAAGCAGTTAGAAATTTTAGTTTCCTTCCGCATAGAGATCCTCAAGCTTATGTTGAAAAGGATGCAGTTGCTGGAAAATGAGATGGGAGAAGTGCCGGAGAGCATTCCAGATGAATTACCTGCTTCCCATGAGGAATTTATTCTAGTTGTGCAGAAATAAATTGATGAAGCCATCATACCTTTCACGATAGATTCAATTGGCAGACTCATAAAGCTTTAGGCAAATGTTGAGGGGTATGGGCCTAGTTTAGAGAAGGTAAAGACTAACATTGTTGTTTTGTCTAGAGAGGTTCTTTGTAGTTCAGATCGAGAGAGAGGGTCATTGTTAAAACAGATGGGAAAATGTTGAATTACATATTTGACAAGTATATTCAATATCAGAACAAAAAGAAAGTGTAGGTGTTACAAAGCTGGCAGATCTTCTTTCTTGTCCTCTTTCTTCTCTTATTTCTTATGTTCCCGGATGAAATTGTAAGATTAAAGTTATTGGTTTAAAAACCATTACTTTAAGTTATTTGGAAAGACTCTTTAAGATAAGTGTTACGTTACGCAAAAACGCCTTAGAGGGCCTTGGGAGCGGGAGCGGGAGCGGCGGTGGGAGCGGGCGGGGTTGAAACGCCTGGGTTTACGGCATAGGCCCGCTCCCACATTAAATTTTTTATTTTTTTAATTTTTAAATTTTTTTTATGTTTTTAAAGCCACACAACAATAAAAAATTATAAATTCTTCTAATCTAAAACCTAAAAGCTACCTCTAAACAATAAAACAAAAGAACAACACAAAAACAAAACATAAAGCAAACAAACTCACATTGTGGCTCTCCAAAATTGCATTGTGCTTGTCTAGGGTTTGAGGAGCTATTGCTAAGCTTGTAGGAGTGTGAGGAGCTGCAAAGGAGGATTTGTGAAGGATTTGATTTGTGGTTTACTAAGTGAAGGTAAGTTTTTTTTTAATTTCTAGCCTTGTTCCTCTATTTTTTTTTAATTATTTAATCTTTCACACATTACATTTTTTTGCTTATGTTCATTTTTATTTTGCTCTTTCCATTTAATTTTTTTAATTTTCATTGTTCAATCACAATGCAATTGCATGCCATTGTTTTCTTTGCTTAATTTTTTTTTAAAACCTTGTAGGTATTTCTACAATGGCAACAAGTTCTGCTTCTTCTGGGCAATCTTTGGCCAAAGACTTTGACCCAAATTCACCGTTATGGAGGCACGTAACAATAGTTCGACAACTTGCAGGTGGTGGTTGTTTTGAATGGAAATGCAATGAGTGTGATGGACTATTCAAAGGCTCTTACAGTAGGGTGAAAAGCCACTTGTGTGCCATAACGGGTAATGGTATAAGAGTATGCAGGGGGAGGAATAATGCTGGGGTGCCAAAAGCAAATGTTTTGGCATATATCAAAGAGCAGGAGGATGCAGAGGCTAAAGTGGCTATGAGAGCGGGTCATCCATTGGCCAAAAGAGGAGGTTCATCTCGTTCAGCAAGGCCTCCAGTTGCTCCATCACCTAGTGGATCCCCAATTGTGGCCATGCCACATCCATTTGTGGCTCCTATCTCCACGGATGAGGATGTTTCCCTTGCACGAAAGAAAAGTAAGACAAAAGGGCCATTGGAAAAGGCCTTTGGTAATGAGAGTGAGGAGATTGTAGATGATGAACGCATTGCAAGGTGTGTATATGCTAATGGGCTTTCTTTTAATGTTGTGAGATCACCTTATTGGCATGAGATGGTGAAAGCCATCAATGAGGCACCAAAAGGGTATAAACCACCAGGATTTGAGAAGATCCGCACCACCCTTTTGGATAGACAAAAAAATATGTGGAAACCTCCTTGCAACCAATTAGGGACTCATGGACCAAAACTGGTGTGTCCATTGTTTCTGATGGATGGAAAGATGCAAGAAACCGCCCTTTAATCAATGTGATTGCAGTATGCCCTAAGGGGGCAATGTTTTTGAAAGCGGTTGATTGTGAGGGGCAAGTGAAGGATGCCCAATTCATAGCCAACATTCTCTTTGAGTCCATCGAGGCGGTGGGGCTCGAAAATGTTGTCCAGTGATAACGGACAACACCAAAATTGCAAAGTCTGCGGGGATGCTAGTTGAGGCACGGTATGGGCATATTTTTTGGACACCTTGTGCTGTGCATTCATTGAATTTAATGCTAAAGAAAATGGCAAACAAAATAGAGTGGATCCAGCAAGTGTATGCAAAAGCTGAAGAAATCCAAATGTTTGTCACCAACCACCACATGTCATAGGGCATTTTTAGATCATTCTCGCAGTTGGAGCTACTGAAGGTAAGGAAAAGCTTTATTTCTTTATTTCTTTTTAATTTAAAATTTAATATAAGTTTTTTAGTATTCTTTTAGCTTTCAATTTTATAATTTAAATTTTATTTTAAATTTTTGTTCCTCGTTCTTATTAGGTTGCTTTGAGACTTGGTTTGATCACACACAATCATCTTGAGACGACTAGTGAAGGTGCGAGAGGCACTCATGAGGATGGTAACATCCAATCTTTGGTCTCAGTATGGAGGCAATCAAACACTCAAGGGGCTCAAAAAGTGAAGAACTTGATCGTAGAGGACCCTTGGTGGGATAGAGTGGGTTATCTGTTGAGTTTTACGGAGCCCATTATGAGCATGATCCATAATGTAGCCAAATTAAGAACAAACCGGATATCTTTGCAAATATTATGAACTCCAAAAGAAAATAGATCTCCTTCTTTGTTATCAAATAATGAATTACAATGTTTCCTAAATAGGAAAACAACTCCCAACTCGAGTTGCCAAGTAAACTCTAGCTAACTCTGACTAAATCTACTCTAGGTGGCGGAAATTACTATTTTTAGCAGTTTACTAGAACCTGCTATTCTTAGTAAGTTCGCATGCTTATTCCTACGGGCATAGAAATTGCCACGCATCTTCTACATCCCTAAATTAGAGGAATTGCCAACTTTCTAACTCATAATGCAATTAATAGACTAAAATTAACTAATGCTCAAAAATAGGAAAAAACCGAACTATAACTTAAATCCTAATTTTCGGCCTCAAGATGGCGGATTTAGGGCCCGAAAACATGTCGAAAACTTGCCCCCAACCGGTAGTAGGGTCGGCCGCACGTTCGTCCTCATCGAAACACGTGGTTTCAAAAAAAAACGGACTCAAACGGACACCCGGAGCTCAAGTTATGACCTTGTCAAGTTCCTGCTAATTCTGGCGCATCATTCTCCCCTGCTTGAAAAAAACGCAGCTCCTGCAAGTTGTCTTCTTCAAACTGCTTCCATTTATCTGCATCCAACTTCTGAATCTCCCACTCTGTGACCCAAGTATTGTCCTCTTGTTCCAGTCCTTTCCAGTGTACCAAATATTTGTTGTATTTCCCATTTCGTGTGTCCATTGTTTTCTTATCTAGAATCTGATCCACTTCTTCTTTCTTCTTCACCGGAACCTGTTGCCTCCAATCTACTACTTCATCAATAGAATCCCCTTCTGCACCATCCCCATGAAAAGAATACAAATCTGAAACATTAAACACTGGAGAAATATCAAAATTCCCTGGCAATTCTACCTCATAAGCATTATCGTTTATTTTTTTCACGATTTTGCAGGGACCAATCTTCTTGTACTTCAGCTTGTTATAGGTTCCTCTTGGAAACCTTTCCTTCCGCAGATATACCATAACCAACTCACCAATTGTAAATACCTTTCTCCGTCTGTGCACATCTGCTATTTCTTTATACTTATCATTACTATTCTGCAGCTTCTTCCGCACTTCTTCCTGCAATTGTTGTATATGTTCGGCAAATGCTTCTGCATCATCACTGACTCTGCCATCAACTGGTAGTTGCACCAAATCTAACACCCCATTTGGATTACTCCCATACACAATTGAAAATGGAGATTTTCCGTGGATCTCATTTATGGAATCGTTATATATATGCAAACTCACTTGTGGTAATGCTAAGTCCCATTGTTTGGTTTTTCCTCAACAATGCACCTTAACAAAGTTTCCCAAACTCCTATTTACCACCTCTGTTTGCCCATCATCATTGCGGGTGATAGCACTCACTGAACTGTAGTTGAGTTCCAAATTTCTTCCATAAAGTCCGCTTGAAGTGACTTAAGAACCTCGGTGTCCCTATCTCAAGTAATAGTTTTTAGAACACCATGCAAACGAACAACTTCTCTAAAAACAAATCTCGTTGTGTTTTTGGTAATCCCAAAACAAAGTCCATACTCGATCTCTGTCCACGACCCTTTAGGAATGTGCAATGGCATATACAACCCCGTATTTCGTGGCATGGCCTTTGAGACTTGGCAAATTCGACATCTTTCCACATATCTTACCACATCTCTTTTCAACTTTGCCAATAGTATTTGTTTCTACAAGGCTATTGTCTTATCTTTACCAAAATGCCCAGCCCAACCCTCCACTACGCAACTCTTTCACTATATTCTCTCTCATAGACCCAACTGGAATACATAGTCAAGCGCCCTTGAATAGGTAGCCATCTGTAAAATATACTCATCCGGGACATCTCCGCATTGTCCGACAATGGACTAATTAGTCTTTCAACAATATCCTTGAAATCAGAATCAGAAGAATACAAACCCTTTATTGCTTCAAAACCCACCACCTCATTTTCCATAGTGGTAAACAAAGTCACACGCCTACTCAATGCATCTGCAACTTGATTCTGTTTTCCAGATTTATGTTTTAGAGAAAAAGTATATCCCTGCAAAAATGATACCCACTTTGCATGCCTACTATTCAACTTCTTTTGGGTATTCACATACTTGGGGCTATGTGGTCCTAGAATAACACAAACTCCTTAGCACTAAGTAATGCCTCCAATGCCTTAATGCTTCAGTACAATTGCATAAAATTCCACATCATAAGTAGAGTAGTTCTTTCTTACCTCATTCAGTTTCTCACTAAAGAAAGCTACTGGCTTTCCTCCTTGACTTAGAACAGCCCCAATACCCACATGTGAGGCGTCACAATCAACCTCAAACACTTTATCAAAATCTGGTAGTGCCAAAATGGGTGCCTCTGTCACCTTCTTCTTCAAGAATTGAAAACTATCCTCAGCTGCCTTTGTCCACAAAAACTCCCTTCCTTTGTGCAACTGTTATAGAGCTACAATCGCTGAAATTTTTAATAAATTTTTCGTAAAATGTTGCTAGACCATGAAAGCTCCTTACCTCTGTTATACTCGTGGAGTAGGCCATTCAATAATTGCCTTTATCTTTTTCGAGTCCAGTCCATTTGTACCCCATCTCTTGAAATAATAAAGCCCAAGAATAACAAACTCTCTTGCATGAATGTGCACTTCTTCATATTTGCATAGAGTTTCTCTTTCCTTAACACTTCAAATACCAACCTTAGATGCCTCAAATATTCTTCTTTAGTTTTACTAAAGATCAAGATATCATCAAAATAAACCACAACAAACTTACCATTATACTCCCGTAAGACGGTGTTCATCAATCTCATAAAAGTACTTGTGCAGGCATGGATAACCCGAATGGCATCACCAACCACTCATATAATCCATTTCCGTCTTGAATGTTGTTTTCCACTCATCTCCTTCTCTGATCCGAATCGATGATAACCACTTCGAAGATCAATCTTGGTGAAATACTTAGATCCAGCAAGCACATCCATCATATCATCAAGGCGAGGTATGCGAATCGATACTTGATTGTAATTTTATTGATCGCTCCGCTATCCGTGCACATTCTCCATGTTCCATCCTTCTTTGGTGTTAATAAATGGTGTTGCACATGGACTCATGCTCTCCCTTACAACCCCTTTCGCATGAGCTCTCGCCACTTGCCTATTCAACTCGCATGCAATGTCGGGCTCATCCTATAAGCCACTTGATTTGGGAGAGAAGACCCCGGAATCAAATCAATGTGGTGTTGAATATCTCTTTTGGGTGGTAATCCATCCGTAGCTCATCAGAATAACATCCGAAAATTCTTCTATTAATTCGATGTTTCTATTGGTATTTGAGCACTTACAAGTTCATCCTTATTTCAGCAATTCTAGTGCATAACAAAAACCGGTTGCCTTTGCCTCCTTCGTAAATTCCAGAAAACATATTTTCAGCCTTCCTCTTCTTTAAGAGGTAGAAAACTATTTTTGTGCCATCCTTCCGTAAAGTATAAGTATTCTTTCCACCATCATGAATAACTTTTCTATCAAATTGCCATGGTCTTCCTAGCAGCATATGACATGCATCCATAGGGATAACATCACACCAAATCTCATCCTTATAACTGTTCCCAATAGAAAAGCTTATTAAACATCTCTTATCAACAATAACTTCATTACCCTTCTTAAACCATGCAATACGATAAGGGTTAGGATTCTTCTCACAATGCACTCCAATTTATCGACCATCTCATTTGAAACCATGTTCTCACAACTACCACCATCAATAATAACATTACATACCTTTCCTCCTGAAGTGCATCTTGTTCTGAAAATATTTGTACGCAGCCATGCATCCCCCTTGACCTCCTTTCTTGGAGCAATCATCGTCCTCTTGATCATCAGAGTTTCTCCAACATCTGGTGGGATTTCCAGGTCCTGTTCATCTTCTACTTGCTCAGCTTCAACAAGATTTACTCTTGGAGCATCTCCCTGCCTTTTGTCATGTGTGTATAAGTATGTGGGCATTCAAACAAATGGTCTTCGTGGAGCCTCCCATCCTCTATCGACAAAGATATCCTCTACACCCTAGGAAATCCTCCTGCCTCTTCGTTGATTCTCGGGAAATCTTGTCTCGTATCCTCTTGCTTTTCCAATCCACAAGATGATTCTCCCCTACCTTGGCTGAAACCAGCTCGTCCCCGAAAGGAAGTTGAGGCCCCCCTATTCATTCCAGGTGATCTCCTAAAACTTTGACGATTTTGTTTTTCCTCACCGTTAAGGCTAATTGATGATAGCATCCTCCATGCTTTTAATCCTATGCATACTTATCTCATCTTGAATAGAAAATTTTAATCCATTAACATACCTTGCAGCCATTTGTTCCTCAGTTTCTTCATGCTCTACACGAATGGACAACTTATAGAACTCATTTGTGTATTCTTGCACTGTTTGTAAGTTCTTTCTGAGATTCTAAAACCTCCTGTAAAGGGTTTGTGCATAATCCACAGGGAGAAATTTATCTTTCAACTTCTTCTCCATCTTACTCCACGTCCTAATTATTTCTTTCCCCTTTCTTGACCGCTCTTTCTGTAGGTGATCCCACCATAACATAGCATGACCTTTCAATTTCGTGCATGCAAATTTTACCTTCTTTTCTTCTGACATAGTCTTCCACTCAAAAATTTTTCCCATGCTAGTCAACCAGTCTATTAGCTCCTCTGGTTTTAGACTACCACCATACTCTGAAACATCAACTCTTATCCCATCATTCTTTCCTTCTAATGCTTGAAGCATCCTTTCTTCAAAAGCTAATGGTGGTGCTTGCGTTTCCTCCTCTTCACAAACTTCTTCTTCATCTGTGTCATCTCCACCTTGATTTCCTCTCTGGGTTATCATTGCAGCAAGCGCAGCAACAACTTGTCTCTGCAGATCTTGCATATTTCTATTCATTTGTGCAATACCACCTCCTCTTCCTCTTCCTCTTCCTGCCATTTAAAAAAAAAAAAAAAAAATACTTCGAACCAGCTCTGATACCAGATAATGTAGCCAAATTAAGAACAAACCAGATATGCTGCAAATATTATGAACTCCAAAAGAAAATAGATCTCCTTCTTTGTTATCAAATAATGAATTACAATGTTTCTTAAATAGGAAAACAACTCCCAACTCGAGTTTCCAAGTAAACTCTAGCTAACTCTGACTAAATCTACTCTAGGTGGCGGAAATTACTATTTTTAGCAGTTTACTAGAACCTGCTATTCTTAGTAAGTTCGCATGCTTATTCCTACGGGCACAAAAATTGCCACGCATCTTCTACATCCCTAAATTAGAGGAATTGCCAACTTTCTAACTCATAATGCAATTAATAGACTAAAATTAACTAATGCTCAAAAATAGGAAAAAACCGAACTATAACTTAAATCCTAATTTTCGGCCTCAAGATGGCGGATTTAGGGCCCGAAAACATGTCGAAAGGACCCCCAACCAAGAGGGCTGGTTTGCCATTGCGTTCGTCTCATCGAAACACGTGGTTTCAAAAAAAAATGGACTCAAACGGACACCCGGAACTCAAGTTATGACCTTGTCAAGACTCGCGCATCAATCCGGTTTATGACACGGATCAACCATGTCTAGGAGAGATATATGACGGCATCGACTCAATGATTGAGAAGATAAAAGCCGTCATAAATGCAAAAGAACAAGATCCCGAGGAAATATTTTTCAAACAAGTGAAGTCAATCCTCATTGAGCGGTGGAACAAAATGACCACCCCATTACATCTACTAGCTTTTGATTGACTCCTAGATTTTATAAAGACAAAGATCCTTTCCTTGCAGGAGGTAGCACCATACAGGGATGCGGAAGTCAGTGAGGGATATATGGTGGCATTGGCTAGGCTCTTCCCTGATCTTGAGGCCCAAGACCAGGTTATGGTAGAGTTTGGCAATTTCATAGCAGAAACGGGTCATAGCCTTCTCGCTCTTCGGAGCAAATACAAGATGGATGCACATATGTGGTGGTACCTCCATGGTACTTCATTGGTTTACTTGCAACCTCTTGCAATCAAGGTCTTGGCACAGGTAAGTTTTTAATTTTTTATTCTCTTTTCTTTTAGTTTTTTAAAATTTAAGTTTGAGTGTTTAAATCTGAAGTTGAACTTTGCATTGACTTTGAAGTTTGGGTTGCCTTAATAGGTTGCAAGTTCATCTTCCTCTGAGCGCAACTGGAGTACGTATAATTTCATCCACTCACAGAAATGCAACAGGTTGGGGGCTAAAAGGGCTGAAGATTTGGTATACATACATTCCAACTTGCGCCTTTTATCCCACAAGCAACCAAAGTACAAGGAAGGGTCAACAAGACATTGGGACATTGATCCAGAGATAGTTGACTTGGATGCTTCCATTTCCCACCATGGAGCATATGATGATGAGGGGAGTTCTGTGGCACCACGAGACCTACATGCACAAGGGGGTGCAACTGGCAGTGGCCCTAGTGCGAGTGGTTCGAGCCCATGTGGTTCTAATGAACCACATAATGATGATGATGTAGCTGGTTTTGATCCTCTTGATGAAGAGGAATATGATGAATATTGACAATGAAAGATAGTTTGAGCTTTGAATATTGATCTATGATTGAATTTAATATATCATGAGATTCATGACATTCACATTGTGTTCGATTTAAGTATTTTAAATTTTAATTTAACTTTTAAGCTTTTAAGTTTCTAAGTTTTATCGGTATCCTAGCTTGTTTGTTGTGGTTATTCACTTATTTAACTTATAACTTGTCTTTCATATGTCTTTCATATGCATAATATGTGGTTAATAATTAAATTCCTATTTAGAAGGCTGAAATTTATATATTTTTAATTTTTATATAGTTTTTGTACCTTGCCGTATCCTACGCCGTATCCGGGGTCAAAAAATTTGCCGTTTCCGCAGATCGGATACCCCGCTCCCACTCCCGTATCCAAAAGCGTTTCGGTAACTTAGGATAAGTGACATATGTGTGCAATTTTGGTTTAAACTCCCGATGCATGTTCTTTAAGAAAAGACTTCTAGGAAGATGATTGCCAGATGTTCCCTTTACTACTTCATGTTCTAGTTCGATTGTAGTTTCTCATTTGTAATTTCCCCTCTACACTCTATAAGTAGAGGAAAAATCTACGGGTTAAAGGATCAAAATTTGTAATCAACATTCTTGTGTTCCAGACTTTGAGCTGAAACCCTTGATAGCTTTTTGAAAGCGGAGGAATAGAGAGGAGGCAGATTTCCGAGAACTTTGTGTCAACAGTGCATTTGTTTCTTATTTCTTTTTAGATCTCTGCATAAACTTTGTGTTGTCTTAGATCTAGATCGAAACTTTCCTTTGCTTCAAATTCTGCATTTCAAGATCGATTTGTTTCGTCTATGTGGATGTGATCAACTCTGACAACTATTGGTTAAGTTGCACATCTCTTTTCCTTTCTTCTCTTATTTAATTATTTCCTTTTTTCGCACATATTGCTTACATGACTTGCTTATTTGTTGCAAAATTGCCTAGTTATGGTTCATGAGCTACACAATTAAAGTAAAACCAACAGATAGATATTAGGAAATATAATTGACAAAATCTTACACGGGAGCCTCACCAGTAAATGAGGGAGATTTATCTCATGATTGCCTAGGTTTTCAGCTGTGCAGAAAATCTAGCCAACATGGAGAAACTTACCTAGGCTGGAGTTTAGTTTGTTCTAAGGCACGACAAGCTGATTTGAGTTCATATTTGGCTTCCTCATTATTTATAAGGCTGGAATCATCATTTACATGGGGAGTTTTGGGTTCCTAAACCCTTATTTCATAATTATATGCTAAGAAAAACCCTTATAATGGTCTAACATCCAATCTCAAGATTATCAGATCTAAATATAATATCCTTTCATCCTATTATGATAAGACCATACAAATGAAGTTCCATTCAAATGCAAAACCAAGTCCACACCGATACAAGGTATAAATAATGTAGTCAATGCCATGCTCCTTATGGCTTATAACACCATGAAAGTAAATAGCCTTTTTAAATTATGGAAAGCAAGGTTGGGTTCATAGAAGATAAATTAGGCCTAAATAGAATCAAAATTTGATGTCATGCCATCCCACTAAGTCCATAAGTGGTGATAACCCAAAATGATGCAAGTAGAAGTGATGTTATTGGTAAATCAACTGCTATGTATGAAACAATCCATTAATATGCAATTCCAGGTTTTTTCAAGTGGTGCAATAACAAGCAAGGCAATCTCTACAATGAGTCAAGTCCACATTAGTTCATAATATCCAAGTCAATACCTAATAGGGTGGTGTCATCAACTATCTAAACCTACTCAACTAATGCGCCCACAAAGTGGTGTCTTATTGTTTAGTAATGAACTCAAGATGTCATTGTCAATTGTTTTGTTGACATGTGGCTTGCTCACCAAAGGTCTTTGGTGCTCTACATGTCAGCGTGACATTTGTCTCCTTTTTGTGAAGGGTAGTACACCCCGATTGACGATCATCTGGACATCAATTTAAAAGTGACAAAAAGGGGATGTGACAAACACGAGCATCCATAATCCAACGAATCTCAGACTGTTTCCTCTACTGCAAGTTGCCTTCTCGTAAATTATTGAATAAAAAGTTAGAACTGAATTCTCCCATAGAATCAATTTCCTTGCTTCAGGGTTAGGGGATCTATAGGGTATATTTATATTCGTCATAATTTCATTCTTTGTTTATGTATGGGTTGGACTTCATCACAAATATCCTAGGACTTGAAATGGGTTATTATTGAAATAGGGTGACTATTTGACAATCCATTCATTGACAAAATTGCTGATTGGATATCTTAGGAGCAACCTTTCTTAGAAATATTTGGCAAGTCCCTATGATGGAATTTAGTTCCACATTAATATGTTCCCTGCTCTCTATTGATGTGTATCATGTTGATATTTGATGTGAAGTCCACCTTGGGTATTTGTATTATCTAGGTGAGACATATTTATGTGCACCATGTTGTTGATATCCAGTAATTAAGTTCGTGGTTATAGTCACATGTGTGAGAAGGGTTAGGTGAAGTTAGGAGTCCTTAATTAATGCTTCCGCCTTTCATTGTACCAATATTCATCTCCTAACTGCTGCTTACTTTTTCTATATAAGGAACCATTGAGTCCTTTATGTGGAGAGAGGAGCTTAAAGATAGTATCTAAGGAGACCTTGTTTTGGTGCAACCTCCATTTGTTTGTTGCACATTCTACACTGTTTATTCCATTGTTAGATTAGTTCAATGCCTTTATTGGTGTTAACTCTTGTTCTGAATCATATATGTGGATGGCATGTTTCCATTGTGGAATTTCCTTGGGCCTTCCTCATTTATAACATTGTCTAGATCTTGTATTTGACATGCTATCATAGTGAATTCTCACATGGTATTAAAGATTTTTCGCATGGTATCAAAGTAGTTTTTCATTGGTAGCTGTTGTGGATTTCTACATTTGTGTGGCGGATTTCTACATTTGTGTGTGGCCACACAAATTCTCCGCCCCTATCGAAATCCCTTAGCCAACCCACATTATGGGTCTTTCAATCATACAAACCCCTTGGTAGCCATTTTTTTATGGTTTCAAAATTACCAAGATAGTTTTCTCGAGACAAATATGAGGGTCACGTAATATCCATCTTTTTTTTTTCAAATTCAGTTCAATCCTTTGATCAGATTCCTTTATAAGTTGCAGATTCATAAATGGATGAGTCATTAAAGAGTTATTTGTCTTTTTTCGTTTTAAGAGTGTTTCTGGTGTGGATCAGTCACTACCATTGAATTCAGAGTGGTAGAGAAAGTCAATTATGTTTTTGTTTCACTCGAATCAGACACCATGAGCTCATATGGAAAGCACTTCGCAGTTTTGCATTTTTTCGGGTATCTTGGAGCAAATATGATGTTTTCATTGCATCTGCAACATCGAAAAACCCTAGAGGGACCTCTATTTTAGGCGTTTTGGCCTACATTTGTAGATTTTAAGAGCTTTTTGCACAAGTGAGGAGTAGCAGAAAAAGTCACATTTTTGCCACTTCTTAAAAATCGTTTGAAAAGGAGCATACCACTGCATCCGGTTCGCCGAGAGCTTTCCGATGCCTATTTCTTTTCGAAATTGAAGCACAGAGGAACCAGTGGTGTCCGTTTGAAGATGAGGTATTTTTCAGGCCTCTTGGTTGCACATATGTTGTTGCACCTTTGATCAACTCCATGTGACCAGATGCTACGCAGGTCTCCAACCCCTCTATTTAAGTACTTGTTTGCCCATATGACCACCTGCCAGTGAATTTTCTATCCCTCAAGGGCTACCCTACGCCACATGAGACCCTTTTTGCAGCACTTTCGCTCCAAGGATCTTAACTTTTGATCCGTAAAGGCTATGGGGATGAGTTTTTTCCACCATGGCTATTTTTGATGTCTACATAATGGAAGGTTCAAATTTTCATTTTGATTAACATGTTTTCTAGAAATTACAGTGTCTCACTTAATTTGCTAACCAATTCTTATACTTTGGACCTTTTCAAGGCTATATCTTTTGACTGATTACTCGGATTCACATGCTTGATATTTGAAAATGTGTGTTTTTTCATGTTTTTGGCATAAATGACATCTATTTATTCTGATTCTTTCTCAGATTGTAGTTTTTCAGCATAAAGCTTTATTTGTGAACTATAAAATCATATTGCTTTATGCACTCACTATAGGTGTCACCACGTTTTCAGAGGGGATCACTCTTTAGTACTTAACACAACTTCTGGGAGGGTTTTTTCAAATGTATACACTAGTTTTTTGGGATCTCACACTTGAGGGTATTTTTGATGTGGGTGATTCATAGCCTTAGTTGCCCTTGTAGGCCTTATTGCTATGTTGCACACCTACCACAATTTACACACTTGTTTGAAGTTTTTTTCTTCACCCTCTATTCAACATGAAGGGCGAAGTTACTACTTTTTGCATGTTGAGGGTAATTCTTCCTTGATTGTGTTGGTGTAGGATATTATTTTCCTCGTATTTATTTACTTGGAATAAATCATCACCCATGTTGACTCATCTTGCTTAAGTGTCCTTAGTGTTATAGGAGTTACTATGACCTATCTTACATGTCATATAGCATCATAATTTGTCATAGGAATTGCATTTCTACTCTAGGAATGTAACTCTCCTTCCTATCCTAGGAATTTTCCCATGAAGGAGTTACACAAGACTCCTATTTGTACACTACACTTGAACTATTGCAATGTTGTTAGGCAAAATGTCTAACATGACAAATTGAAACTTTAGATCATGAAAACTAAGCCCATAATTGAAAATTCTGTTTCCCGATCACTGTGAATCCTTCCTTTGGCTAGCCACTCAGTTCCACCCTCACTCAGGCTCAGAGGAAAGTGCTAACAAGATTTTTAAGTGTGTTTTAGTGTGCAGGGAAGAGTGCCTAATGTGATTGATGAACTCATTGAGATTCGATGAAAGACAACTTCCCTGAGGCCTAAAAAGGTCATTTTTGGCCGTTTGTAGCTAAGTAAAAACCCTTCTAAGCCTACTCTAAAGCATCTGAGGGTGATGTTGGAGAACATTGAAGGTGTCCAAGGTAGTTTAGGAAAATTTGGTAGAAGAAATTTGATTCAGGAACAACTTGTGCAACATCGGGTAATTTTTGTTGTAAGGAATGAAAGCTTCAAAGGTGAAAGACAGCTTCTCCGAATAATTTTGAGACTTCGGAAAGAGTTAGAAGGAAAAAAAAATATCAATGGAAAGCTCTTCAAATCCTCCACATGATAGACACATTAAATTTGTTCCAAGAATCAAAGATTTCTGAGGTAATCCAGAACACAACAGCTGCTCCTCTTAGTCAAAGATGAAATATGCCCTAAAATTGAAATTGCAGGCATAATTGGATCCTAATAATGGTTTCAATGATCTCAACAAGTGTTTTGGAGTCAAAATCATATAAGGTTTGACCCCAAAACACTTTCCCATGCTCCCGGGGTGGAAATTTCACTCCCGGTGTCCCGATTTGGACACGATGGGTAATATCAGCTTTCCTAAAGTGGCAAAGTCGCACTTTTTCACTCTTTCTGTCCCCTTTGTCCCCCAAGGTGCAAAAGGGACAAGGGGACACAAAAGTTCGATCCCCCCGTCAAACCAAACCTCCGTCATTTGCTCCTTGCCACTTCTGCCCCTAGGTTGCACAATTTTAACTTTCTACTTGCCCGCCTTCCATGATGGATACACCCAAGTCGCACTTTTGCACAATTGCTGTCTCCACTGCCCAAGGTGCAAAGGGGACAAGGGGTACACAAAAGTGTGATCTCCTTCACCCTGGGCTTAGCCCCCTGGTCATCAAAAAAACACTCTTCTAGCTCAATGTGACCAAATCTCAGCCCTCCAAAGTGCTCATTTCCAACCCCTGCAGCTCCTAAGTCGCACTTTTTGCATTTAGTTGTCTCCTCTGTCCCCCTGCTGCAAAGGGGACAAGGGGAACACAAAAGTGCGACCCCCTTCTCCACTTCAACCTCATTCAACTCCGGTTAAGTTGCCATGGCACAAGTGAGTAAAAATTACTGAAATTTGGCTAACTCCTTTCACAAAACTTGACCATTTTAAACATTCAAATTGCTGTTGTTTTCCCGCCCAACCTTCATTATTGTCCAGTCATGCTGCTGCAATCACTCCCAGAACATCAAGCTTACAAACTGACCTTTGCCCATATCTCTCAATCCGTGCACCCGATCTCTGCAAAACTTCACTAGTGCCCTCTGTTTGAAAACGCCTTCAAGATGACTTTAAGAGAACTTCCATGGATGCTTTGTATAATTTATAGCAGCAATCTAAAAATTTCAGACTCGGAAAGTTGCTTTTTGATTCTACGGTGTTCGGTGGATGAAAAACCTTGAAAATTGGAGCAAAGAGTCCTAGAGCAAAACAAAAACTTTTGAAAGTGTTTTCATTGCAACTTGACACCTGTAAGTCCCATTTCTAAAAATAGTAAGTGTACAAGGTTGTGCATGTCTAAAAATAGTAAGTTTCCAAAAATAGTGAATTCTCAGCCTTGCAACATTCTAAACGAGCAAGAAACATCAAAAGAGAATGGTGAAAATTTACTAAAAATAATAGTTCTAGATATGACTTCTAAAAATAGAAAGTTTTGTAATTGAGTTTAAAAAGCTTGTGGCAACTCCCATTCTACCTATCTCATTGCTTTTCGCCACCATTGCAAGGCTAAGAAGTTATCTTGTGGTCCAAACAAGAAAAAACCCCCACAGGCTCCCAAAGCATCAGTCCGAGGTGATTTTGTATGGCACATTTTGATGCAAGAAGTCGGATGATTTAACTCATCCTAATTACCATAGAAAGGGATTCATCATGGTTGAATTCATTCAAGAAGGAGATGTCTTCGTCACCGAGGTGAAACAGGAAGCTCGAACCAAATTCTTGATGGAGTCTTTCAACCTTTCAGAACATGTTTGAGTCCCCGAGGTTGATTCCATCCCATGAAGGAGACCTCTTTGTCACAAAGGTGTGATTTAAAGATCAAATGAGCCATGAGGAGGAAAGTGAAGTTCTCATTCCAACTCCTACCTTGTGATTAGCTCTCTTTCCAAGGATAAGGGACATCATATGAATCACACTATGACAAGGAATAAATCAAAGTGAATCAATGTGTGAAAGATAGTCACTTGGACAACGGGTGAAATCAAGAACATCATGAGGTCTGTGAAGGATTTGAAACATCAAGAACTTCATTGAAATTCAAGTCATCAAGGAAATGGTCATTAAAGCATGATAAGAGAAGATCACCATGAGTGATGTTGGGCAAGATCATCTCAAGCTCACAAACAATGCATATCTCATGAAAGTGTTTTTAACACTTAACCAATGCTTTGTAATGTGCTCACATCTTGCAAGTCAAGGAGGTGGCATTCACAGTGTTTCAATATGCAGTTTGGAGGTCAAGAACATGGAACTCATTCTTAGACATTCCTTCAAGTTTCATTTAGGGATCAATCCCTATATCGGAGGAAACCTATTTCCATGAGGAGCAATTGATTGAGCAAAAGGGTGTCCAGATATCTTAAGTATGTTTCCACTTAGGTGACATCTTTGTCAGGGAGGTGAATTGTGAGGTTCAAAAGGGGTCATCATGTTCAAAGTGATGCGGAAAGCAATATCAAACAGGGTCTATAAAAGTGATCCTATATCCTAACTCCTACTTTGTGATCAGAGAAGATCATCATGTTCCCATCACAATGCAGATCTCATAACAATGTTTTGAACACTTATTCGATGCCTTGGAATGTTTCCATATCTCAAAAAGAAGGATATTGTGATCATAATGCTTCAAAATCGATGGTTCTTCATTGGCGAAGGCTTCATCTTCATCAAATTGATCAACCCTTCTCTCTCTCTTTTCTTTCTTCTCTCTCCATATTCTAATTCTTCATTAAGAATGTACTTTTTCACTATTTTGTTTTATTCACTTAAGTGACCTTCAACTTAACATTGTAAGAGTCCTTTTTCATTAATAAGAAAAAGACTCACTTTCATTCCCTAGGAATATGGAAGGTCACAAGTGATGAGGAAAGGTGAAAAGTCATGTGGGGGAGATGAAAGACAATTGTAATGTTATAAATTAGAATGACTTCTCCATTCCAAAGGGTTGGCAATTGTTGATTGTTGTATGTTGTTGAGCTTTGTATCACTACTACATCAAGAAATAAGAGCTACATTTCCTCTATGTCCTTTGTCTATGTTCCTCTATCCTCTCTACTCTCCAACTTTGCAAGCATGGTGATCTTGTATAACCAAGAAGGAACTTTGTGTCCTTGATTAATGAATCTGCAGAACTTTGTGTCTCTAGTTTGTTAGTCTTGCTGATTGCTTACATTGTTGTGTTCTTCTAATTGAATGTGGACCTACTCTAGTTATTATTGGTGAGAATCGATAGTTCCTACTCACAACATTAACCCTCTCTCCCTATTTCTCCTACTCTTTACCTCCCTTCACAACAAATTCCTCCCTTGTACACTTTGTACAAGAACTTTGCCACAAGTTTAGCGGATTATTCATCCCCGATCTAACGGCCACCCCACAGTTTAGTTAGTTTACATTCAATAATGAGAGCCTCCCCATACCCAAGGAGGGACTCGGCCACCTCGTGATGTTGGTGAAAACTAATAATCTGCACTACAAATTATTTCACCAACATACTATTAGATCATGGAGGCTTAATGTTGAGTTGGTCGAGTATTGAAATTTATTCATTTGCATCTTCCTCTTTGTGGCTTCACGATTCTTGCAATTACATAGTGCACTTTCGTTGAGTAGGGATCTTTGTGCACTCAATATGGTATCAAAGTTGGATCGGTATACGTTTGTCTAGTTTATGTATTGCAAGTTTTATTTTGAAATCTTGGTTTTATTAGATTGTTCTAGAAGTTAATGTGCAAGGTTTGTCAATTTCACTATTAGGGTTTACGAAAAATTTTGGGGTTTGAAAAAAATGGGCAATCGTAAAAATATTTTTAGGGTTTTTTCAAGGTGTCTCGGATCACTTGTGTGTGGAAAAGGGTTCTTTGTGGTGTGCTCATGCAAATTTGAACTAGGGTGTGGAAGACTTGGCTAGTTTGTTGCGTAACTTGCCCCCTGACTTCACAAGCTACATTGGTGACTCACTTTCAAAACGACCTAAATCAACATCCTCACCGACTCAAACTCACTGTGTGGAGTTCTTGTCGCAAGAAACTAGACTCGGTCCTTGCACATTGGCTCGGCTCACCTGCACGGATTGGCTAGCTTGTTGTGTAATTTTCCCCAACTTCGCAAGCTACATTGGTGAATCACTTTCAAAGCGACCCAAATCAACATCCTCACCCCGACTCAAATTCTATGTGGAGTTCTTGTCATGCAAGAAACTAGACTAGGTCCTTCGCACACCGGCTCGGCTTGTGCGGATTGGGATATGCGTCTCTTCTACTCAATTTGGACCAACTCACTTCGTTGATCTGCTCTGGCCTGACTCGACCCTTACTCATACTGAGCTTGGCTCTCTTTGGCGCAAATGCACAAACCCTAGCTCATTTGTTTTGGGGTGGTTCAATCTTCTCGGCCCTAGCTTTGTTTGTGACTTGGCATCCAAGTCTCCTCCTCTCAACTTGGTCTTTGCCTCTACTTGAAGTTCCTAGCTCGAGCTCCGTTTTCCTTGGCTCCTCTCTGCTCGAACCTGCTCTTTGTTCACCGCACACTCCAACTTGCTAATCCAAGTCTCCGCACCTACCTCGACCTCGCCTTCGGTTGTTCCCTACTCTCAATCTGCGCATCGCTTTCTCCTCGATTGCTCCTTCTCGGCCTCGGCTCGGCGATTACCTCCCGACACAACTCGGGCTCGGTGCTCAACCTACTTCCACCAACGTTCACTGCAAGGGGTTCACCTAGCTCGCGGGTGGCTCACTCAACTCGCCAACCCGGATCTCTCATCCAAATTTGCCAAGTGACTCGGTTGTCTTCCAAGCGGCTCGGTCTTCTAATGGCCCAACTCCTTTTTGGTCAAACCTTATATTTTTTCCATCTATAACACTATGGCATGTTCAAATTTAATTGAAAATCCTAAATTGTTGTTTGTTATGGATTAAATAGGTTTTGGTTTTTTAATGCTTGTATGGGTGTAGAACCGACTTGACAAATGTCTTTGTTGGCTAGATTTTTTGCACAATGAAAACCTAGGCAGTCATGAGATAAATCTCCCTCATTTACCGGTGAGGCTCCCGTGTAAGATTTTACCAGTTGTATTTCCTAGTATCTATTTGTTGGTATTACTTTAACTATGTAGCTCATGAACCATAGCTAGACAGTTTTGCAACAAGTAAGCAGTTGTAAGCAATATGTGCAGGAAAGGGAAATAATTAAATGTGAGAAGAAAGGAAAGGAAATGTGCAACCTAACCAATAGTTCACGAGTTGATTACATGCACATAGAAGAAACAAATAGATCTAAAAATGCAGAATTTGAAGCAAGGGAAACTTTCAGATCTAGATCTAAGACAACACAAAGTTCATGCATAGATCTAAAAAGAAATAAGAGACGAATGCACCGTTGACACAAAGTTCTTTGGAAATCTCTTCTCTATTCCTCTGCTTGCAGAAAGCTATCGGGGTTTTCACTCAAAGCACGGAACACAAGAATGATGATTACAAATTCCGATACTTTAACCCGTAGAGTTCTTCCTCTACTTATAGTGTAAAGGGGAAACTACAAACATGAAATTGCAAATGAACTAGAACATGAAGAAGTAGTAAAGGGAACATTTGTGACAGTCATCTTCCTAAAATTCCTCTCTTAGTGACATGCATCGAAGTTTAAGTCAAAATTGTGCACATCTGTCACCTATCTTAAAGAATCTTCCTAAATAACTTAAAGTAATGGTTTTTCAACCAATAACTTTAATTTTACATTTTCATTTGGGAATATAAGAAATAAGAGAAGAATGAAGATTTGCCAGTTGTAACACCTATACTTTCTTTTTGTTCTGATATTGAATATACTTGTCAAACATGTAATTCAACATCTTCCCATCTATTTTAACAATAACATCTCTCTCGGTTACGAATCGTAACAATTCTGGACAAAGCAGAAGCGAAGCGGTGTTAGCCTTCACTTTCTCTAAACCAAGGCCCATATCCCTCAACATCTGCTGAAGCTTTATGAGTCTACCAATTGAATCCATCGTGAAAGGTATGGTGGCTTCATCAACTTCTTTCGGCCTGACAACCAACATAAATTCCTCATGGGAAGGAGGTAATTCATCGGGATGCTCTCAAAGCACTTCTCCCATCTTACTCTCCAGAATGCATCCTCTTGACATGAGCTTGAGGATCTCTACGCGAAAAGGAAATAGAAATTTCTAAGCGCTTCCCCTTTTCCATCAATCCACTAGGCACAATCTGCTTTCTGCAATTAGCACATCCTTTTGTGCGAGTGTATCTTAACTAAAGTATCCAGATGACTTTCAGCAACTATGTTCTCATCTTCTATTGTGTCATCAGTTCCTTTAGATGGATACTACCTTGTGCATATTCTCCAATTCAATCTGGTATTCTTTTGAACTACTCTGAAGCTTGGTGAATGATTTGCTCTTTCCATTGAGCAATAGCTTTGACTTGGTCCCTGCATCTTCTACCTCCTACATCAGATGATTACTTACCTGCTCAAGTGCTAGAATGGGGTGAGAGGAAGGTTTGGCAACCATGCATGACCATCTTTGGGATACGGCACTGAGGCTTCTTTTGCTTACCTGCTTGGTCTTCAAATCACTTTTAATTTGCAAATGAATTCATAGAAGAACCCATCGTTGACTAGCTTTGTAATCTTTGTGGCATTTAGGAATTGCATTGTGGGTAGCACTCAAAAATAGGATCTTTCGCGAGAGGCCCCATCTATCAAGCTTGGAAAATATACCTGATGAGTTGCATATACCGAGGTTTGAAGTCATTTTGAAGTCAATTGTAAGTCCACCTCACACTTCGAAATTGCTCGCCTATGTTGTCAGCGATGATCTCTCTAGCCCGATTGATTCTTGAATCAACTCCGTTGATCTCAATAGTCCTCAAAAAGCATACATCCATGAGCGAAGTTGTGAGTATTGGCTTCTCCACTTATCCCTGCAAAGCAATTTAGTAATATCATCCACCTCCTGCACAAGTTGGATCGTGGAAGAGTCCTCGGGAACTTTGATGGGGACTGGGTCTCTTCATATATCTATTATTCATTATGCCCACACAATCTGGTTTGTGTTTCTCCCATCTGTTGCTGCTTCAACATGCTAATTGCAATCACCACATTCGTGTCGGAATCTTTAGACAATAATTAATAAATTGTGCATCTAGCCTAATAATTTTCTTTCATCTGTAGCATCCGGATTGTTACGGAAAGAGGATGATATGATCTCATACACTCTATGACAAATTCGGGCAACTGAGCTGTGACTAGGAATGCTAATGCTTGAATAATTCCACTGCTTTTCATTGCCCGCATGAGAAATGTCTTTCCGGCCCTGGATCTATCAATTATTTCGGAGATGGGTTCAGGGCCTATGTCCGTGTCATTTATATCAGCAAATCTGGAAGCTATGCATGATTCTGCTGATCCTTCTCTTTCATCATGCTTCATCATGGTTGGAGCAATCTTTGTCTGTGTTCTTTTTCTTTTAATCCTGCTGGAATTCTTTGCAACTGGATCAATTTGTGCAGATCTAGCAATTTCTTCAGATTCGGAAGATATATTCAATGTACCTGACATTGATTTGAACTCCCTTTCACTTGTATGAACACCTGTAATGAATACTTGCAATTATTTCAGACAAAGATGAAGTCAGAGCATGAATACTTGATTTCTATCACCAAAAATCTGCATATGAAGCCTGCTGCCCTAAAATTTGAGGCTTTGCTTGCATGCAAAGCAAGCATAAATATTTTTAAATTCACTGAGCACTTATAGTAACATGCAGATAATTATCATAGCATAAATCAAGCTATTCCAACCCTAGGTGCCAAACCTTGAAGCTTCCTGGCAATGAAAAACACCTTCTGATGCACAAATCCTCCTTTCCTTGGCACCAAAACTGTCTGCAGGCTGCAATCCTTAGCAAAAGAATTAATTGCTTCTTCATTATGGCAGCCCATACTTATATAACCCTCAACATTCTATTTCTAATAATTGTCCTTCCTATTCCTGGCAATTTAATTAATAAACAAACATGTTTATTCACCCAAATTGGGCGCCCAATTATGCATGCTGTTGGCTGCCTTTAAATAAATTTATTTTATTTATTTTTAGCATGCATCCTTCAGTTGTCTTTGGCTTGACTTCTTGCTTTGACTTTTCATCCATCCATGGCGCCAAAATTAGGCAGAAAAACTATTAATAAATACCATTAAAAGCATTGTTTAATGCCTAAATGGGTCACACTTTTTGGCAGGGCTGATTTCTAAAAATAAGAAGTCAACTTTGATGGGATTCTCTACCCTGCACTACAGCTCCAAAAATCCCTTCTTTCACTTAAGTTGTTTGACTTCTATAATGAGAATTTTTACCTGCGGAGCGGGTAAGAAATTTTGCCTGCTTGCACGCCAGAAACTTTGCCAAAATTCCCATCATTTAATTAAAACATCTCCCAAAAAGTGTGACTTGCATTAAAAGTAGCCTCCTTTGATAAAGTGCGACTTGTATGGATGAATAAATCTTTTTGGTGGGAAAAGTTAGCCTGCCAGGCAGGTAGAAATTCCCATCGGTGCTTTAAGTGATTTTTCTTTATTTTATAATCGGAATTTTTCACCACCTGTAAGGCGCTTAAGAAATTCCCGCTTGCTGACCACTAGCTCTTGATCTGAAGGCGAGTAAGAAATCCCACTGCGCCCTGACTTAAACTCATTCATTCCAAAAAGTGTGACTTGCCTGGGAGAGGCTTTTTGTGCATGACTTCATCTTTTTGGTTAGAAGTTTGCATTTTGAGGCTGATTCCTTCTGGTGTTGCGTCAGTAGATGATCTCCAGATGCTTCAGGCAATTAAACAGACTATATTGGACAAGGAACAGACCTAGGGGAATTTCACAGAGAAGCTGCGGAGAAAGCGGAAAACACAAAAGAAATAAATAAAAGCGAAAAACGTTGCCAGAAGTTGCAGACAAGGCTCTGAATTCATTCCTGGTGAAAACCCTATTGAGATGTGTGAATACTTGGCATGCAAAACATCAACAAGATTCAATCGGAGCACAATTTACTTCAAACGGGGCATTATTTATTTAATAAATAATTAAATAAAAATTTCCACATGAACAAAACTTGGCGGAGGGATAAAATGAGTTTGGACATCTGGGTATTTGTCGAAATTGGCTCATATGATTCATTGGGAATATCTTAACATAATATAGACATCTTCTGACAATAAAAACACAAAAAGACCCGTTATTTTAAAAGAACGATTTTTTTTTTTCAAATGGGTAGTCCTAGATTTCAGGGTGAAATCTGGGGACACCGATCTTGAGTGGATGTAAGAGGTCACATATTTAAACCTCACCTCTTATATATTTTTTAAAACCACATGTAAGCATTTAAATTTGTAAGTGCGTCGGTAGATAATCTTGGATGCTTGAGCAATTAAACAGACTATCTTGGACAAGGGGAGACCTAGGGGAATTTCACGAGAAAGCTGGAGAAAAACGCAAAAGAAATAAATAAAAGCGAAAAACGTTGCCAGAAGTTGCAGACAAGGCTCGAATTCATTCCCGGTGAAAACCCTATTGAGATGTGTGAATACTGGCATGCAAAACATCAACAGGATTCAATTGGAGCACAATTTACTTCAAACGGGACATTATTTATTTAATAAATAATTAAATAAAAATTTCCACAGACAAAACTTGGCGGAGGGATAAAATGAGTTTGGGCATCTGGGTATTTGTCGAAATTGGCTCATATGATTCATTGGGAATATTTTAACATAATACAGACATCTTCTGGCAATAAAAACACAAAAAGACCCGTTATTTTAAAAGAACATTTTTTTTTCAAATGGGTAGTCCCAAATTTGGGGTGAAATGCGGGGACACCGAGTCTTGAGTGGATGTAAGAGGTCACATATTTAAACCTCACCCCTTATATATTTTTTAAAACCACATGTAGCGCATTTAAATTTGTAAGTGCCAAACTTGTTAATAGGCCTAATAGCGAGAAAATGAACTCTTATATCTTTTGATCGGCTACTCGGATTTGGTTCTTTGCCTTATTCAAAAGTGTGTGGTTTTCTAACCTCATTGTTGTTGGTCTGTTTATTTTGTTATAGCATTGAAATTATAAAGTGTCAAAGCGGGTGGGTTAAAACACAAAATTTCAAGGGGTTGTTGTAATCACATGAAGGCGGATGATCGTTTGAGTCCGATGTCTCGCATCCTTAAGCATGTTTTGGTGCCTCTCTTTTTCATTTTGCGGACGCATTTTTGGTTGAGTCGCGTCCATCTCGAGCATGCATTTGTCACTATGACTCCTTCGCACTTGCACGGATTTCTCTCATCTGCGGATGCCGATGGAGGATGTTCTTTCCAAACTTATGCTTCCTAAGATCAATTTTGCATTCTGACCTCCACCTCTTTGCTCGGTAGGGCTAATTATGCATTTTGGCTTTCGATCATGGAACACTTTCTCATTCATGATGATCTTTATCCATTTTGTATGGAAAAGTACCGCCCCTTGATGACTTAGATCAACTTGAAGACCGACTCGACAATTGTGACATGGTTCTTGGTTGCTTGTTGATGTACATTTCCATGCCTCTCCACCATCATGTGGCGCACATGGAGTGTCCTCGCACTATTTGGAGCATTCTTCAGACCTTATTTGGAGACCCTTCAGAGATTGCAGTTTCTACTCCTGATACTTATTGTTTCCACACCCATTTCATGTGATGATAGTTATGTTGATATATATTCACTTGTTCATATTCTGATGATGAGGATTATTCTTCTAGTTCGATGACGTGAGTATTGATGAGGATACATCTACTTCCTCTCCCGATCACCTTTTAGAGAATGTTGAATCTCTTCCCGACTCTCCCATCGTCATAGATCCATCAGACACCGGGCAAACATATTCACAACTCCATGGTGTTCTACCTTTCATTACATTTGCCTTTGATACACAGTCATTGTGTGAGGCATCTTCTACTCCTACTTGTTGTGTTGATGATACATTCTATCAGACATTGCTCTTCTTTTTGTCAAGCAACCCTTTTGGGATGAGTTTCTATTGGACCTCAGATGTCTTTTCGTATACCCTACTTGTGTTGCAGTACAGGGAGATGCTCTTCCATTTGTAGAGCCTTCACACATTTGTACTTTGGAGGAGTCATTCATCTCCATTGATGGGAGTGCCCCTTCTGGGATATCAATCACTTCTATTTTGGAGATCATCATTGATCCACCTCTACTAGTGGATCCTCATTCTACAGTTGTGAGGGTTATTAGGCCTTCACTTCATATGGACATTCTTTCAGTGAATGATCCTCGATATGTCTACTTCGGTGGTATTACCGTCGGTTCTTGTAAATACTCTTGTAGACCTATTTCACGTTTTAGATGTGGACCAACTTTAGAGTTCTTCATCCTACGCCTACGACTTCCTTCGTGGAGTGGGTAGACTTTTAGTACACCTTTTCTATTCTTTAAAGGGCGAAACATTGTTCAATGCGAGATGGACCTTTAGTCTTCAGGAAGAATACCATATCATTGACACTCTTCTAGGGGGCTTTTATACATTTCCTCTTCTTTCTCTCTCTACTTTTTGGGAGCTTCTCTATGTACTTCTAGGGGCCTTTCTTTGAGAGAGACATTCT
Organism: Taxus wallichiana var. yunnanensis; assembly: GCA_018340775.1. NCBI lineage: Eukaryota > Viridiplantae > Streptophyta > Pinopsida > Cupressales > Taxaceae > Taxus > Taxus wallichiana. The sequence continues at coordinate 640,266,280 of CM031239.1, read as the reverse complement.
TTATAATTCTCGTTTCTCTCGTTTGGAGGGGAGGTTTTTCCCACTGGGTTTTCTCCTTTCCTCCACTTTATGAGAGATTTGTATTGTACTTGGGTACCTCATTAGGCCTTGTTGCAAGGTCCACCTTTTCCTCCCACTTAAGCTATGCTTAAGGGGGTGTTGGTGTAGGATATTATTTTCCTCGTATTTATTTACTTGGAAATTCCTCACCTTTGTTGACTCATCTTTCTTAGGTGTCCTTAGTGTCATAGGAGTTACTATGACATGTCTTACATGTCATAGTCTATCATAGGAGTTACATTCCTATTCCGGGAATGTAACTCTCCCTCTATTTTGGGAACATTCCTATGGAGGAGTTATACGGGACTCTATTTGTACACTACACTTGATATTACGTTACCGGAAACGCCGGTTTAGGCGGCCGGAGCGGGAGCGGGAGCGTCCGGGAGCGGGAGCGGGAGCGGGAGCGCGTGGGAGCGGCCAGGGAGCGGGCAGGCGCGTTTTTTAATTTTTTTTAATTTTTTCCATGTTTTTTTCCTTTTTTGGCGCGATTTCGTTTTTTTCCTGTTTTGGCAATTTTTTCCGTTTTTGGATTTTCGGTGAAAAAAACGCAAGTATGGAAAAAAATTTGCCATTTTTGGAAAGGGTCCGGGAAGATGTAGCAGCAAAAACTTGGATGAGCCATAACTTTCATTCTGTGGCTCCGTTGCAGGTGTCGTTTTCTTTAAAAGTGTATATTTTCTCGAGCTCTATGCATTGATGGCGATATTTTTCTTATTTTCATAAAATCCATTTTTGCACCTTTTTGGACCAAGCAACTTCTTGCAATCTTCTGAAAGAATCTTCTGAATTTAATTTTATTCGTTTTGTATATACTGTACATTATTATAAATTTATAGTTAATAGTATAACTTGTCTTTTATCTTGTTTTTCATATACATATGTGGTTTATAATTAAATTCCTATTTAGAAGGTTGAGATTTATATATTTTTTAATTTTTATATAGTTTTTGTACTGCCGTATCCTACGCCGTATCCGGGGTCAAAAAAAAATTTGCCGTTTCCGCGTATCGGATACCCGCTTCCCGCTCCGTATCAAAGCGTTTGGTAACTTAGGCTATTGCTTTATTAGGTCACGGAGGCTTAATGTTGAGTTGGTTGAGTATCGGAATTCATTCGTTTACATCTTCCTCTTTGTGGTTTCACGATTCTTGCAATTACATAGTGCACTTGTTGAGCGAGGATCCTCGTGCACTCCACTAGGTTGTTGCATTGAGTATGCAAATGAAGGTTTGTATTAGTGCCGTTGCAAGATGGTTTTTATAAGCTCTACAACAATTATCTCTTTCGGTCTTTGCTTCATTCATATGTCTTATTGCATTGGAGGCCTCATAAGATTAAGGTAGTTCATTTTAATGGTTAATGACATTTATATGGAGATGTCTTGTTTTTTCGACACTTCTCATGAAAATTAATGACTTCTCTTGTATGGAGCTATCTTGGTGCATTTACAATGTTAGTCTGTCTTCAGTATTTTTGAGAAATGGATTCATTCCCTCGTGTAGTTCTTCATTAATCCATTCATACTTATGGAAGTCTTGTGATGAACTCATGATAGATTGACAATCTCCTTGTATGGAGCTATCTTGGTGCATTTACAGTGTCAATCAGTCTTCTAGTATGTTTGAGCAAGTAGTGGATTCATTCCACTTATGCAGTTTGGGTTCTTCTTTAGCCATTAGTGATGGATCAATCATCTACTACAATAATTTCATTATTCTTTCGCTCTTTCTTTGTAAAATTAGAATTTATTTCCGGGACCCATATTTATTAGCTTAAGACTTTATTCTCTTTTGCTGATTTTTAGGGAGGGTGTTGATGTGTGTGTAATGTCCCCTTTTCTAAATTAGAAATACTTAATAATATTTTTAAGTTGAGCCCAAATAACTCTCTATTTATGGGCAACTTAATAATATTATTATTAAAATAAAATGTATTTTTAAATACTAAAGCAAAAAGAAGACCCTTAGCCTATTTTCATTATTTTCAGTTGGCTAAAGGGGGAAGTAAGTTAATAATTTAATTTTAAGTGCTAAAGTAATTTTAATTATTGGCACTTTAATTAAATTATTAAAAAGAGGGAAAAGTGCATTTAATTAATTATTTTTAAATGCCCAAGTGGAGCGACCCAAAAGGAGAACTAAAAAGGGGAAAAGTAAATGTTTAAAAAGAAATAAAGTATCCCACATGGAGCGCTCCACAAGGAAAAGGAAGAAAAAGGCTATAAAGGTAAATGTTGGGGCTCATTTGTAGCATCATTTGGTGAATTTTAATACTTCTCTCTTGAAATTGGAGCATTGAGCTCTCATTTTTAGCCTTTGAGGATGAAAACCCTCATTGGATCCTATTGGGGACGAAAACCTCAATAGTCACAACACTTGGGGATGAAAACCCTCATTTGTTGCATTGGTGGCTTCATCCGGGAGTCACAAGTGAGCTTCAAATTTAGAATTTTAGAACAAGGGTTTCCATCAGTGCTAGGGCACAAATTTCAGCTAGGGCACACTTTTTGGGGTCTGCCACACTCATTTTCAGCTTGGGCTGCCCATTTGGATATTTCAGGATCACTTTTCAGTGGGTTTTGGTTGTTGAAAAATCTTATTCTAATTTTACTTGATAGCTGCCATTTTTTTTGGTCATTTTGAGCTATCATTTGCATTTTATCTCCAAGTATTTATGAAGATATGAATTTATGAAGTTTCAACGGTTTTTGAGCAATTAATTAATTCCAATAGTCTGTATTTTATTGTTGAAGCATTTATTTGCATGATTTCATCAAGGGTTTCATGTTGTTGATGTATTTCTAAAGATTTGTGTGTGGAAGATACTAAAATCTGAATTTAACCTAGGTCACTTAGGGTTTTGTGGACCTAAAACAGGTTGCTGCCCTAATTTTGCATAAAATCAGATTGCTGTCATAAAAATCAGTTTTTCTACATGTGCCTGTCATCATTTCCAGCAATGTTCCATTAGGGTTTTGGGGAAAATCCAAATTCCTCAAATTTGATCCCGAAAGGGACAATACAGTGTGTAATGTTTACAATTGATGGGAAGTCCACCTTAGTTATTTGTATTATTTAGGTGAGACATATTTATGTGCACTATGTTGTTGATATGCACTAATTAATTTTGTAGTTATCCTCTCACATGTGTGAGAAGGGTTAGGTGAAGTTAGGTGTTCTTAATTAATGCTTCCACCTTTCACTCAACCAATAATCATCTCCTACCTACCTTTTACTTTTTCTATATAAGGAACCATTGGGTCCTTTATGTGAAGAGAGGAGCTTAGAGATAGTATCCTAAGTTGGATGAGATGTAGTCTCTAAGGAGACCTTGTTTTGGTGCAACCTCCATTTTTGGTTGCAAATTCTACATTGTATATTCCATCGTTATCTTAATAAAGTATCTTCATTAGTGTTAAATTTAGTTCTATATCATATATGTCAATGGTGTGTTTCCATTGTGGAGTTTCCTTGGGCCTTCCTCACTTATAACATTGTCTAGTCTTGCTTTTGACATGCTATTAGAGTGAATTTTCACACTCTCTGGCATTAAATCTGAGGTTATTGCATTAGATGGTAGATGATTTATTTGTTTATCAAAAAGCATGCTGTAGTGATAAAATGAAGCAATTAAAACCTTTTACGATCTGTATACGACTGAAGTTTCTACGTTCATAACAATCCGAGCCTTTACTTTTCCTGGATTTTTTATGCACAGGATTTTTGATTTACTTTTGTTCTAAAAGGAAGGATTCATGACCTCTGATTCTTTTGAAAATACACGGAAGAGATTACTCAGTTTGGAGATTCCATCTATTGTTCATCAATATTTCACAAATTTAGAGCTGTCATTATTTTTCATTGTTTTTTTAATTTAATGGATTTGCACCCACATAAATATAGGGAGGAAATGTTTAAGGACTTGGATGTAATATATACTACATGACGATTTTTACTATTCTTGTTGGTCATTTGTAATACCATATTTTGGACATTAATATAATTTCCTTATTCTGTGCTGAGCTTTTCTGTCCACCATTTTTCCTGGGATAGTAATAATATATTTTTAAGAAGGATTTTACTGATTTCAGACAGAAACAAGAGTTGTCTAGCATGTCTTAGGAGGCCACTACAGTCGTTTTGCTGAGGTGCAACAGAATGCTAGAAGCAATTGGGAATAGAGAGATTCTGCAGAAATTTCATGAGAGAGTTCATATCCTCTTAGCTAGTATTTTGCACTATTTGGTCGATCTTAGGAAAACTACATAGATCTTCCAATTCCTTTTACATTATGCAGACTATTTTCTAGTATTTGTTGAACATTTGAAAAGAATTTATGCTGAGATTGTATTATTGTTTCCTACATTCAATATTTGGCTAAGTTGAGAGTTGACACGAGTTGCCAATTGTCTCAAGTCTCAACATATTTTTTCTCACAGCCTTATGTTTTTACAAGATAAATATTCATTCTTATTCATGTAACTACGATATATGCATCTTTCCCGGTTTTCCACTTCTGGATCTTGCACAGGCCTGATCACTTCAAATTGAATGGCAGGTACACTCTTCCATCATGGGCTGAATTCGAGATTGGTCAGTCAACTGTCTATTGGTCAACTGAGGATGGAATGCCACCTACGTCTGTATGTCAGCATTTTGTTTGTGGAAGGCATTAATGTGTTCATAAATTGGATTGTTCCCTAGATATTTATGTGTTATTTGGTAACAATTTCATCCCTTTTCATGACAGGGTGAGAAACTTGCAATCTATTACAATCCTGTTTCAAGTAAACTAACTCCAAACCCAGAGTATGGAATTGCATTTAATGGTATGATAGTTGAAGTGTAGTAGTAAATACTAAGGCTTTGCACATGTCTAAACTCAGCATTCTTTCAAAAGACATTTGATTAGTTGTGAAATAATAGAAGACTGTTTGCAGATATTACTTAGCAGCAATGCGATGTTCTAGAACTAGATGAGAAAGGCTTGATGATTTGAAGTGCAGGGGGATTCAATCAGCCAATCATGTGTGGTGGTGAACCAAGGGCAATGAGCAGGAGAGATCGAGGAAAATGTCTGATCCTTTCTACGTGATAAAGATTCTTGTGCCACAACATGGTTAGTGATCAGGAAGATATTAAAGCTTAGTTTGTTGGTATTTGGAGTTGCATGTTCCCTATTAAAATGAATCATTCTTATTATTCTTTTAAAGTTGTGATGATATTTACGATTGGATTTGCATTGACTTCAGCTTTAACACTGGTGTTTTCATTCACTGATGGAACGAACTGGGATGGTCCATATAAATTACAATTTGAAGTTCCCGCAAAATGGCGTAACAAGCCAATCAGCTTCTTCAATGAGGTAACCATCACATTACCTATTGTTCAACAAGAAAACAATGTTGTTTTAACTCTGTGAGAGGGTACTTAATTCCTATATATTCTCAAAATCAAAGATCAAATTCCTTTTGGATATGCAATTTGGACCAGAACGCATTTTTAGTTGACAAAGGATGACATGTTTCTGCTATGTAAATGCATTTCACTATGGACCACTGTCTTATCTGCACAAAACATGAAGTAGAATTATGTTGAATAATCCTAACTGATGAGCTAACTCTTTTTAACTGTGTCACAAAGCTCTAAACATTAATGGTAGATTCCAAAAAAAAATTAACTAGTTTTATTTCATGTGTACATTCGACACCTCATACAAGCAAAACTATTTTTATATTTTTGTATCAGTGTACCATATACTTCAGGTTCTTAGTGGAGCATCATTTTTCCTGCAATGCCTCATTTGATAGTCAAAGATATTAGAATATCATATTTGGAGCTTCAGAACAAAATTTGAACTTATGTTTCCCAAACAGAATCACTAATCTCTAAAACTAGGCTGCTCTTTTGAGGCAGCTTCTTAATGCAATTCACAACTGCATTCAGGAAAAACTGGACCGTACTTGTCCTGGAAATTGAATGTCAACCATTTTATTGGTGATCCTAGCACGCACTCAAACTTAAAGTAGTTGTACAAAGTTTCTTAAGAAAGTCTGTTTATTAAAATACAAGACTTATTTATTAGTGTTAGTTTATTATTAGTTAAATACTAACTAGTAACTGTTGAAACTACTTCAACCACTTTGTAACCATCTTTCACATGATAAAATGAGGGACACACAATGATAATGTATGCATTCCGATTTCTCTTTATTAGTACTTTGTACATTCTAATGTCTTTGCATATTCTAACATTGGTATCAGAGTGGGGCAAGCAAGGAGAAAGAGAAGGAAAGAGGTTGAGAGCATCCACATCTGTGTTTCAGTAGTGATCTCTGAAGCACCGGTCGCCATTATTGCTGCTATTACAGTCACAAATATATACAGCCATTAGGGAAAAGTTGAAGGCACAATTAATTACTGGCATTAACAACAGTCCCACCATTAATAACAGTCGTGAACAACGTTCAAGGGCATAGAGTTGTTGTTTGTGGAGACAGTCATCATAGGGCATGCAGCTGCAGAAGTACTCTGGGCACACGGTCGTGGAGCACCCAACACAAATATCTGGGGTCAGTTTAGAGAAAAATCGAGGACATGAAACTCCATTTGGGTCAGTTTAGAGAAAAATCAAGGACATGAAACTCCATTTGGGTCAGTTTAGAGAAAAAATCGAGGGCCTTGAATCCATTTCTGCCATTATTTAAAGTTGCGAGAGCATATATTTTTAGACACGAAAACCTGACTGTAAATTGCAAGTCACGTCCACATTATCCACTAAACTTCTGCAGATCAATTCACCAAAGGGAAAGAGTGAAATTTCTGAATACGCGAGTCTGAAAGGGGCACAAACTCACAGTCGCGACTTCCCTAAGGCACCTTTTTTTTAGTTGGATTTTTCCAAATATCAAGGGCACGAGAATGACAGGATTGTGAATTTGGAAATTTGTAACATCATTAAAATTCAGCACAAACACTTTTGGAAACGATGATAAAACACTTTGTTGGAGTAGTTCAAGTATGGATGGTTGTCGAACAATTCGGGAGTTTGGGGAGGTGGAATCCGGGAACTCAGGAATTCAACTCGGGAACTACACCTTTACGAGGGTTAGAGAGGCAACTTGATGGAGTTCTACTTGGTCAAATGGAAAACTTCGAAGAATGCGTGGTCTTGTTTGGTTCTACTATTTTAATCTTCTATTAGTATGTTCTATAGTGTAAGCCTTAAGAGAGGGTATTAGAATATAAGGCTTATTTATTAGTGTTAGTCTAAGTTACCGAAACGTTTTGGATACGGGAGCGGGAGCGGGGTATCGATCTGAAACGCGAAACGGCAAATTTTTTTGACCCCGGACATGGCGTAGGATACGGCAAAGTACAAAAACTATATAAAAATTAAAAATATATAAATTTCAGCCTTCTAAATAGGAATTTAATTATTAACCACATATTATGCATATGAAAGACAAGATAAAAGACAAGTTATAAGCTAAATAAGAGAATAACCACAACAAACAAGCTAGGATACCGATAAAACTTAGAAACTTAAAAGCTTAAAAGTTAAATTAAAATTTAAAATACTTAAATCGAACACAATGTGAATGTCATGAATCTCATGATATATTAAATTCAATCATAGATCAATATTCAATGCACCCACCATACATTAAAGTCCCTTGTTTCTCCAAAATATGTAAAACATGTATCTGCAAGAGCTAGAATCAGAAACTACATGCGTGGATGCTCCCAAGATTTGCTTTCCATGAAAAATGAGGGGTCATATGCCAAATTTGACCATCGTATGCAAAAGTTATGCTAAAAACAATTTTTCCACTGGTTTCAGGTTAGTTATACCACTCACCAATGCAGTTTCAGCAAAATTATCTAGTGTGAGGGGATTAAAATATATGAGATCAACAACATGTACCTCTTACTATATATATTCGTTAGAAAGTTTTCTGAAAGGTGACTTTTGCAGCAAAATATGACCAAACTAAAAAAATATGGCGACAACTGTGACAGTGGATACTGATTTTCTTGGTTTTGTCAATTAATTTAATTTTCTCTTCTTAAAAACATAAAAAATAAAAATAAAATTAAAAAAACGCTTTTTTTTTAACGTGGATTTGCCAATCGAGTGAGAAGCGCCTTGGCACGGCCTAAAACAATTTTTCCACTTGGGTTTCGGGTTAGTTATACCACTCACCAATGCGGTTTCAGCAAAATTATCTAGTGTGAGGGGATTAAAATATATGAGATCAAACATGTACCTCTTACTATATATATTCGTTAGAAAGTTTTCTAAAAGGTGACTTTTGCAGCAAAATATGACCAAACTAAAACAATATGGCGACACATGACGGCTTGATCTTGATTTTCTTGGTTTTGTCAATTAATTTAATTTTCTCTTCTTAAAAACATAAAAAAATAAAAATAAAATTAAAAAAGCGTTTTTTTAACGTGGGAGCGGCCGGGGGCTGAGAAACGCCGGTACGGCCTATGCCGTACCGGGCGTTTCCTCAGCCCTGGCCGCCCCACCGCCTCCCACTCCTCCCGCTCCCGCTCCGCTCCTGCCGCTCCCGCTCCCGAGGCCTTCTAAGGCGTTTCCGGTAACATAGGTGTTAGTTAAATACTAACTAATAAATGGTTGAAACTACTTCAACCACTTTGTAACCATCTTTCACATAATAAAATAGAGACACAATGATAATATGTGCATTCCGCTTTTCTTCTTTCGTACTTTGTACATTCTAATCTTTCTCTATTCTTTCTCTCGCTGCATATTCTAACAAGTTTAATGTCTAAGAATTTAACAATGATCATGAAACTTATGACTACAATCTAAACATTTTGTATGAAATCCAAAAATCAAACTCTTTAAATAAAGTAACTTGCATGTATATACATATGACTGAGAATGAGGTCTCGAAGAGCATATTGTTTTAAATATTTTAGACCTAATGGCCTAAAACATGTTAAAACTAAGTGCAATTCAGATTCTAATAATAGAGAATAAATTAGACTCAAATTGTGGTAAAAGGAGATTGATAATCGATTGCCATTAAGAAGGGAAATTGTGGCGCGAAGCATGAGTAAAGCTCTACTTGAAAACCGTACCTAAATTTACAGACATAAGATTAAAAAATTCCTAGGAACAACTCAAAAATAAGCTCAACAAATTTGGTGACATGTGTGTGCAGGACAGGACAGTTTCGGTTGCTGCTTTTGTACTTGTGCCACTGATTTTTTCCCCTATTGACTGTGGATGCACAAAATTTTACTTGCATCTTGCTCTGCAAAAATTTGTCTTTGATTTGTGCAACGATATGTGAAACTTCAGATATGGCTTCTGCCTTGCAAACCTTGATCAAATGCTCAACAAGACAAAATAAAGCAACCTAGATTAGGCCTAGACCGTCTTTCAATAAATTTCAAAGGAACCATTGCTTTACATATCTAGTGTGAATCAAGGCTTATGTAGTTATTATTTCCCAAACTAAAATATTGCAGATATATGGAGAAAAAGATGTAGAAGGTTGAGGAAGAAAGAAGGAAAGTCAAAACCTCAAAAGATTGCTAAGGAAGAAATCAAAAGCAAGAACATCAAATTAGAGCCACACGACTTAATTGAGCAAGAACAAAAGGGATCCAACATACAATGTGAAGGTAAAGATCTTTTGATAGTAGATGTTTTATTGGCTTCTAATGATTACATTTATATCAATGAAGTCAAGGGGAAAAAACATCACTAGCTGAATGCAAAGAGCCGAAGATGGAAATAGATGTGCCAATCCATGAGCTACCTAGTGATCTTCCAAAAGGTGAGTCATTTCCATATATGATTGATTTTCAGGATAGCCATGTTGATAAGCATGCAATTGAGGAGAATGTTGATCCTAACTCGGAAATTTTGAGTCACAAGGATGGAGGTGTTGAGAATATCTCAACAATTTCTAATTCAAAAGGAAGGTGAACACTTTGATTACAACCCAAGGTATGAAAATGATGGTCATATTTTAGATTTGTTGCTTCATACTATGCCATTACAAGATTCTTGTCATCATGGAAAATATTCTAAAAATGGTGATAGGGTGAAGGATACAACTTGGTGTAAGATTCTTTGATTCAAGTTCAAAATTGTTTTTGCATATGGGATCCGGGTGATCTTTTGAGGTACAAGAAGGATAAAGGCTTTGATGAGATCAATATCACTATTTCTAGTGAATTCTTCATCCCATGCATTTGGATCGAAAAGGAAGTTCATGAGGAATCATATAGAGTATGTTGTGCATTCTAATGAAGTTGTGGAGGATCAATGCTCACGATTCATAGATCACTCCTTAGAGCCAAGTTCTACACTTGAAGACAAGGTTATGGAGATAGTCACAATTGTCGGGACAATGAGATGCTTGATGTTGAAAGGTGGTAAGAAAAATAGATGTCATTTTGATATTCGAGATTTTCTGACTAAGCATGGCGTGGTGTTTTTGGAATCAAGCTACATACAGGTTGGCCACCCTTGGATGTGTGAAGAAAATTCACAAAGGTTGGGATACTACAAGATGGTTTCACATTCTTTGCATCATGAAGGTACAACTTGTTAACACTTGGAGTGGACACAAGGTATGTGATGATTCCTACATCATGGGTCTAGGTGAGATATCTTCTTATGATGGTATTTGGTCTACTTTGGATCAACTTTGCATGGTGGTTGATTTTGCACTTTCAAGATTGCCATTGAGTAAAGAGCACCATCATGAGTTAAGGAGAGTTGTGTTGGATATATCCTTCCTATTGAGGAAGTTATAAGCACCACAAGAAGATCTCAAGGGAAGTTCACATGAATACCAAAGTAGCACAACATAAGCATGGTGGAGTAACTCCAAACTTGGATATTTGTGCAAAGGATCACCAACAAGACATGAAGGAATGCGTGGTGATGGGATACTACTGTCAAGTGATAGAGGAAACATACCCAGGGAAGCTATGAACCAAATTGCCACCATTAATGTTGCTGCTGTCATCACCATTATCAGCCACCACATTATTTCAGTTGCACTCATACAAGTGGATATGCAGTTTTGCAGCTGTTGTGCCAGTGTCATGTTGCTGGTTTTGATAATTTCAGATCATGAGATGCTGTTATCAGTCATGAACAACTGCAAGTTTGCACATTTTAAGGGGGTCTTATCATTGGATGATGTGGGCAGAAGGTCTCAGCTGAAGGGAACAAACATTTCAGCCACCATAGTTCTGATTTGGATGAAATTCCAGGTGGTTTGTGGCTGTTGTAACTTGTTTCCAGCCTATACACAGTCTGATTTGCACCATATTTTAGGAGGTACAACTTGTCATATCATTGAAGGATCCATTGGAACTCAAGGTTTGGGTATTCCAGTTTCTTCATTACATAGGAGGAGAATGAAGTGGTGCAAGCAATGGGTTTTCACAAAAGGCAACATCTAGTTAGTTCATTGCCTGTCCACAGTGCCATCATCTCTATACTAGATTTGGATTTGTCTCAATTGGATAAGGGAGACTGAGGTGCTGGATTACATTGAATTGCTCTAGTTGAACTTCTCCATGTTATTTTGCATTGCTGGCCACTGATGCAAGAGGATATTATTTCAAGTTGTGTTTTGGAAAAAATGTTGAAGTTTTTGGTGACTTTCCACGGAACAGTACATTGCATTGCGCTGTTTTTTGCTGTTTGCTGAACCTGTTTTATAATATACAGAACAACAATGATAGTGTATCCACAAAAGAACTTACAGAATCTTTTGGTTGGCCCACATATGAATCTTATCAGCAGCATGATGCGAAGTTCAACACAATATTGCGTGATAAGCTAGAAGAGACAACAAAGGAGCCTTTTCAAAATTACATAGATTGCATTGATGAGAATTATAAATCTACTGGCAAAAAGTTGTTTTATGATCTTCAGCTTGATGTCAAGGGCTGCAAGGAGGTTTATGCTTCTTTCAATAAATATATTCGAGTTGAGACACTTGATGGTGACAATCAATTTGACGCAGCAGAGGAAACATTAAAAGAAATGGCAAAGGCTCAGGGTCTCTGGAATCTATGGATACTAGTTGATAACGCTACAAGGGTGCAAAATTATTCAATAAGGATGAGCACAAGGGTTCATTGCTTGGTGCTAGTTTCTCCAATCTTGAGTATTCATACTATGCATCTTTTCCTGAAATGTGTGATCTCTTATGTGATATTTTTGCACATGTTGTCAATATGGCAGAGATCAGCAAACCTGTATTTCTTTTACATGAAGGGACACAAAGTCTAGGTAGGCATGTAAGTCTGATTGACAGTGATGATGATGAGGTTAATCAGCTGCTGCACCTTGCATCAGAGTCATATGTATTTAGTTACCTTGGACTTGAAAAGATTAAAGTCTCAACTACAATCATGGATGAGAGGTATTTCAATCCCATGTCTATAAACTTGAATTGGCTGGCACATCTGAAGGAAATTTTGGGAAGACAGGAGCTGGGATAGTACTGCAAATACCCGATGATTCTGTGACATACGAAGTAATGGTTGGTTTAGGTACAACAGTGAAGGTGCTTGCGGAATTTCATGCTTTAATGTTAGGACTCAGAGCACCTTTGGATAGAGGCATATATCACATTCAAGATTCAGGGCAATTTACATTTATCAATGGATTGCAAGAGCACTTATTTGATAAAGATGTCATGGATTTAGTAAAGGAAGCAAATGCACTTATCAATACATTCAAAGCAAATGTTTGTATTGTTGCTTCATCCTTGGCCAATAACATTGTTGGTCTTCCAGATGGATGTATGGAGAAGGCTTCAAGGACAGCCAAAGTTATGCAGTCAAAGGAACATACTGCATCACACAAGGAATTCAGAACATGGAATTGCAAGTTCCCAAGGATGAATTGGGATCCAGGTATTACAGAGATGGCCAGTTGGGGAAAGTCAGAGCAGTTGAGCTTGCAATTGCTTGAGGATGTACTATTAATAAAATAAGTCGGAATAAAAATAACAAGGGGGTGTTGCTTTTCTAAAAGCTTATTGGATGCTTTCTTCGGCAAAAGTGAAAATAAAACTATAAAGAGGGGTGTTGGGTTCATGGGAGATTATCTTTTGCCTATTATCAATTACACTTTTGCAAGTTTGAGCATCTACCTCCGAGGACGAAAAACCCTCTGGTGGATAAGGAGACTTGAGGATGAAAACCCTCTGGTCTTGTGAGGTGGTTCCATTTAGGAACTACAATTGTGCTTTCAAATCAGGATATCATCAGTATGCCTTTTCTCTTCATTCTCTCTCATAATTACTAGCAATAGCTAGGGTCCTTGTGCACTTTCTCAGTATGCAAGAGCAACTAGACAAATAAGTTTATCACATGGTAAGAAAGGTACATGGTACACAATCTATGCTTCCCTAATGGTGTTGAGCTAGATGGATATGGCATAACCACGATTGATTAAGGACAACTCAACTGCCATATCGTAGTCTGAGTAAGGCAGCTGTGTAATAACTACTAGAACCAAGGAACATGCAAATTCATCAATGGTCATAGTTACCCAATATGATTGCACTGGTAATTCAATATATTTGGTCTTCATGTGTGCCTGAACACCATAAAAGCTAGTTTTTCTTTTTTATTTTTACCGTTTTATGAGCAAATTTGATAAAGATTTGGCACATGTTTGACTCCTTAATAAATGATAAATAATTGATTTCAAAACAATTTGGATTCATCCCAGAAACACCAGCATAAAACCCAAAATAAATTCAAAGGAATTGAAGTTTTGAAGATGCTAGATTGCAACCACGATATGAATCAAAGAGCTGGACTTTTCTTTTCAGTTTGATTGTACAATTTTTCTTAAAATGAAATGATCTGAAATAGCTAATAATTGGGACCATGTTATATCTTCTCTAACACATAAATTTATGCATGTTGTACGACATTTAAAGTGATGCTAGGTTGAAACACATAAAAGAAAACCATTCTCGAGAGAAATAGTTACTGTGAAAAGAGTAGATTTCCAAGCACGGAAAATGAAACAAATCAGTTGGCAACAATCAGAAAAAAAAAATTTTGCCTCGTCTTTTGCGCATATGGTTATGGGATGACAAGTGCTACCATCTGCGGCCCTTTTTGTTAACACCATATCATTGCAAGAAACTAGAAGCCTTACAGATCGTCAACACTAAATCAGGGCGAGAATCAGCAGTCTTACCACTATGCATTGCTGATTAACAAAAATATTAGCATACTTTACATGCCCTTTACATGCAACAGGCCCATTCTTCTTACTGAATGCCCGATTTCAGGCAGTGTCACAATTCATATCCATGCAATAGTATTTTACTTGTTTCCAATGATATTAAAGGAGACTTGGAACTTTAAATGTGTTTGCAAAGCACTTAATCATGTGAGATCCATAAATTCCATGATTGATCTATATTATAATACTAACATGAGTGTAATTACATGTCAGTGATGGAAAAATGTTGAATCATTCTCGCAGGGTCTGACAGCAGAGTTGAGCCAAGACGGAGCTTGTGAGAGAGCAATTTATGCCGAGGCAAATTTTGTTGTGGAACGCTGTGCCTTTCCAGCTAACTTGGTCGTTGAAGGGGTAAATTTTTAGCCACAAGCATCTCAACTATTGAGTCAAGTGCACTCCTCTATTATCTAGAATTAGAAATATCATTCCAAAACTTTGAAGTTCTTGTATATTTTTGAAGTTCCTAACAAAATCTTGTATATTCTGGTCAACCCATTTTTGTGTCTTCACTTTGTGGTTGTAGGGTGATAGGTGTAAGCTCGATTTTGTGACAGGATGCACGGATCCAGCATCACAGTACTTTAATCCTCTTGCAAATGTGGATGATGGAACATGCGAAATCTTTTAGAAGATGAATAGGGCCCTATAATTTATTGAAATAATAGCTGTATTAGGGTAGCTTTGTAATGCCCCTTTCTGGGCTGAAACTGAAAAAGAAGGGAAATGGCACAAACCCAACTCAAAGCAAACTGAAATTTATAATAGTCAACTGAATTTTTGGACAGCAAGGTACAACAGTTTGAAATCTTATGACAGCAAAAGGAAAATTGCAATATTTCACCACCAAAACCACTTTTACAACATCCAAAGCATGTAGGAAATTTTATAAATAATTTAGAACAAGTACAAGCTAAGAAATGAGCTTTAAAACCCTCAGCTGGAGTATATTTAATTAAATTTGCAACAGCAGTGGATCCACTTACAAAAATGGCTGGAAGTTGAGATTCCAAGGCCCAAAATTCAATCCGACAAATGCAACCAGCCTTAGAAATTATGAGCAATCCAAATATCAACAAGAAATGAAGTGTCGTGCACTAGATACCATCAAACTCATCCACTATGCAAGTCGCTACCCTAGGAGAGGGTCTGAAATTGGCCAAACATTGATCAACAAACCCTTGCAAAACACAAATACTGAAATGTGTGGTTGTTCCATTAAACACAAAACTAAGCAGCAACAACAAACATTCCCGAAGCAGGGGGATCATGATCATCCGGCCAACCCGAGCCTGGGAGGTCCTTGCCGGCGTCAGGAATATCCCAACCAGGGGGATTTTCTTCTTCTTTTTCTGCCTCCTCCCGAGTGGGAATGGCAAGAGAGAGGTGAGGAAACTTGCCATTAGGCGGCGGTGGCGGCGGAGTTCCATCCATCAAGTGTGCGCTGGCTGCCGACAAGCAAGCCCCACCCGAGTTGGCGAGCAGGGACCCCAACCTTGTTGGCGATTGGTGGTGAGTGACTCCTCCGGTGGTGAGGGGGGGGGCGAGCGATGAGCCCGATGAAGGAACGCCGCCGAGAGCGGCAGCTGCGGTGACCACCACGGCCATGCGAGGAGCACCGAGATGGCGAGGGTGGCTCCTGGGTGACGTTGCATGGGGCATCGCCCTAGTGCCACAACAAAGTCTGAAGATGGTCCACTTCCAGAGCCACTTTGTTAGCCTGGACTTGAATCTGCAGCAACACATTGGAGATAACCATAGATTTGTTATACACTGAAAATTGTTGATCAACTTCAGAATTAGCAAAGAAAAAGCATTTCTTTCTTTCCATATCCAAAACATAATTTCCCCCCTGAAAACATGCCAAATCTGGGTGAACAATGGAAAAGTTTGGGGTTATCGCCAAGGAGGATATTCTGCCAAGTAAAATAAAGTGCGGTTTGAGAGGAAAGAAAAATGAATGTATCCAATTCCAAGCAAGTTGCGCTTTTGGACAAAACCAAAAAGATATGCAAAAGAGTTTCCAAGTGGCCACATAATGGGCACTTGGGAGCCGAGATCCCAATTTGAACAAGTCGAGACCCTATGGGTAAGCCTTGGTGTAGAACACACCAGAGAAAGTGAGCAATTTTTGGCTCCACACAGATAGACCAGATAAAGTGTCAAATCACCTACTCCATGAAGATGGAGTGGAATGAATGCCCCATCGAGTGTTGAGTTTTTCAACCATGGGAAGATGAGGTGAAAGCCAGCCAGTAGCCTTTATTGGCCGAATAGTTGTGAAACGGGGTATCTACATACCACTTCCAATCCATCCACCAAGGGCGAGAGGGGCGCACCGAAATTTTGTGCATCATATGGTCAGGGACAAATTGAGCACTTCAGTAATGCTAGCTTGATCCTGGTTGGTCAGCCAAAATCGAGCTTTAAGCTTAGGCCAAGAGAACCAGGATTGAGAGTGTTTACAAGAATAAGTCTTGGATGGTGTGAATTCCGTGCTTGAAGAATTTGAGTGTAGGAACCCCCTGAGTATCTGCATGAAACACTTATCCTGAGCCTGAAAAATTGGCGACCACAGAGGGAATGATGGTTAATGGAAAGCCCATTACGAAAGCCATCACCTTTCCATTGAAGCCATGGTTTGATGCATTCCCAAGCCTTTCCAAATGCTTTTAAGCACAAAAGTGCCGACCACTTTAACAGGCACTGGAGCAATAAGGAGGTTGATGAACCCCAATCCTTTCCACATGCAGGTGGCCGTAAGGTGATCCTTCTTCTATACCATGGCGTAAAAGCACTTTCCATGCTTCTTGGCCGGTGATGCATCGAACAATCCATTTGGCACAGAGTAGTGCCCCTTTGGCATTGTATGTCGATAAGGCCTAAACCCCCAGAGTTGTGGGGAAGGCAACAAATTTCCCAAGCCACCGATGAAAACCTTTACCAGTGGAGGTGTTGGCCCAAAGAAAGGCTTTGAGGAGCTTTTCCAGTTTCTGAATGGAGGCTTTGGAAGGCACCCAACATGAAGAGTAGTAAATGTGTGTGGCCACCAACACTTTGGAGCAAATTTGGAATTTCCTGCCAAGGACAAGAGGTCTAGTAATCCAATATTCCAATTTTTGGCCACCCGTTGAATGACATACTGCCATAGCTCGATCGACGAAGCTTGAAAGGAAAAGGGGATGCCTAGAAATTTAAACATTTTCCATGTGCAAGAATCTTCCACTCAAAAGAGGCGAGCCAAGTGGGCATTGGGAGGAAAGATTGCCGATAACACTAAGTTTTTCGCCATTGAATGGAAGAACTAGAATGCTAAACAAAAGACATCGAGGCAATGCATGGCATTGCATATTGGATTCTTCCTCAATGAGCGTGAGAAAGGAATCATCTGCAAAGTGACCATTGAGCAATTGAGAATTGTTCGCAGAGGGCGAAATCCCCTTGACGAGCCCTTGGGTTTTGGCGTGAGCCAACAGATACCCAAAACCTTTAGCCATGCAAGCACATAGAGTGCACGTCGGTGCTAATGGGCACCCTTGCCGAATGGAACGGAATAATCCAAAGGATTCAAAGTTGAGTCCATTGATAGTGATCTGGGCAGAAGCATCAACAAAAAGCATTCTAACTGTTTGGATGAAATTGGGCCGAACCCAAGAGCTTACAACATGGCAAGGATAAACGACCATTCAATCGATCATATGCTTTCTCAAAATCAATTTTAATGAACATGGCAAGATTGATTGGATCTGTGAGCCCATTCCATGCCTTCCCAAACCGCAATGATGTTGTCCAGGATGTATCGCCCCTGAATGAACCTAATTTGTTTCGATTGAATCACAATGGGAGAATACTACGTAACCGCATAGCCAGAGCTTTGGCAATTATTTTGTAGGAGACATTCAACAAAGTGATAGGTCACCAACAAGTAATTTTCTCTGGATCCCCTTGCTTTGGGATGAATTTAATATTCCCTTTGTTGATACGGCCCCAATGACTGATTTTGAAACCCTTCGAGGTAGACTTGAAAAGATCTTTCCCGACAGAATCCCATAATGCTTTGTAAAATTCAGGGGTAGCCATCACAACCGGGGCCTTATCATTGGCCATTTGCATGACTGTGGCATGGAGGTCATCAATGGTAAGCATTCGGTCATCGATACAACTTTTGAGCTTGAGAAAGTTTGCTCGGCACAACAACCAAACATTGTTCAAGGGTTGCTTGTCTGTCGGAGAGGGTTGTTGAGCCTAGAAAACCAACTTATAATGTGCACAAATGCTTGCAGCATGCGTTGAGGGTCGATGACCCAAGTTCCACTATCAAAGATGGCCCTGAATTTGTTGAGAAGGCTTTTTGGCTCTGAGAGAAAGAAAGAATTCTTTCGAGACTCGGTCACCAATTTTAAGCCAATGCATTGAGCACGAATTTGAGCTCCCGAGCGTTGTAGTTATCAACAATTTGAATTTGTTGGTGAAGTAACAACAACTTGAAGTTGCAGAGTTTTAGAGAAGGGGTTGCCCTGAAGTGCCACCACCGCATGGCTAAGAGCGGAGGTGTTGGTGGAGTAGGAGCGGTGTCTGATTTGGGCCAACTGTCGGCCATAGATTTTGAGGAATCTAGTAGTCCGAGTCATAAGCGTCCTCCCACCATTGAGTCCACCTGACATGCATAGGTGGATGAAAGTGCTGACAATGATGACTTGGGCATGGGCTAAGTTCCACACGCTTGATATGATTGAGTGTGGGCCCATGCTGCATCAAGGCAGTATTAAGAAAGAATTGGCCTTTATGAAAAAAGCAGTTGCTTATCATGCCAAGTGATACGAAATCGTATAGGGGAATGATCAGATAGTACAAAATCAGGCATGACCTCCACTAGCATGGAGTAAATGTTGTCAAAATCAAAGAAATTTGAGCTGACAACATGGCTCTATCGAGCCATTTAAGAACCCGATCCGATCCACTTCGGAGATTGGACCAGGTGTACCATGCGTCGTTAGAAGTGGGAGTGCGAGAAGCATTAGGGTCATAAAACCCAAATTTTTGTACGCATGTAAAACCACGCCTCCCTTTCGCTAGTTGTCCATCTCATGGCAGGTGGCGCATTTTGTCAGTGGGTGACTCAACCATATTAAAATCACCACTTATGACCCAATATGCATGGGAATTGTGTTAGCTATCCACCGCCAAAGATCGGCCCTTTCGGTTGCATCGTTAGAGGCGTATATATTAATGAGGCCAAAAGGGGGCCATCAACATTAAATAGGACCCATATGGCATGGTTGGTGGGGTTGATGCCATGGTCAATTAACAAGGGCCACCATTTTGGAGAAAAAAGGGAAATTAAACCCCACGCCCCACTTCATGATTACTGCAAAAGGCCAAGTTGTCAGGCCAGATGGATTTACAAACCATCTGAACTGAAAACCTATAATTTTCACCTCCTGCAAAAACAAAACATCTAAATTGGAAAATCTTTGTTGAGTTTCACGAACAACATATTTGTGACAGAGTTCTGTTAGACCCCGAACATTCCAAGATAAACAATTCATGGAAAACGTTGATCAAGAGCCATGCCATCAGCATCCAAGCCCTCAAGGGCGTCAAACCGAGTTTTGTAAGAATTGAGAAGTGTTATTTTGCAAAAATCCTACAAATCGATTTTCTTTTCGCTCGGCATAAGCGATGTTGTACTCCTCTTTGTTGAGTCCACACTGTGCGTCGGGCTATGATCCCGGGAGATGCGAGGAGGACTTCGGGGTCGTTTGGTTGGCCCCTGTGAGCTGTTTGTTAAAAACAATGGTGAAGGTTGTGGCATGGTGACATTATAAACAAAATTTGTTTGGTCCATGAGAACCGAGGCCACCTGGGGCGTGCTGGAGTATTTTGGTAACTGGAATGACGAGTTGGAAAGCAGTTGGTTCCTTAGTATACAGCAATAGTTGGCTCCTTAGCTTGTGGGCTATGTTCCTTAACAGATGGCTCACGTTGACTATTTGAACCAGAGGCCTTGGATTGCTGGTTTTTATTCTTGTTTTTTTCGGCCCCCCACTATTTTCCAACCTTCCTCCTATGGGGTTTGGTTGGTTCAGAGGAGGCATTTTTTTTGGGTGGGTGATTGAGGAATATAAGAGGGGGCAATCTTTGATCTTATGATCTAGAGGCCTGCAGTGGAAGCAAGTGTTAGGCAAGTTGATATACAAAAATATGTTGGGAGTATTGTTTTCTCCCATTTGGATTTCCACAAATTCTTTCAGTTCTCGAGAAAGATCTACCTTGATGCAAACATGCTTCGAGGGCGAGCGTGGTAAAACCAGTCTGGTTCGAGGCAAACCACCCACCGATGGAAGAAGCAATTTGATGCAAGAAATGAACACAAGGCAAGGGTAGGCCAGGAAATTCTACCCAATTGGCACTTTAAGTGCGGCATACTCAGAAACCACAAAGTCTTTGGTCCATGGAGACAGGACCAACAAGGAGTTGTGGACATACCAGGTGGCTTGTTGGGCCAGAATGTTGGGGGCATTGGTTGGGTTAGAGAAGCAAAAAGGAAAAATCCTTTGGTCATATTTTGGACGCTTTCAAGTCGGACCCCATGAGGAGTCTAGGCCGTGTTAACCCAGGATTTGAGCATGCTTTCAGAGGGGATGCGACCCACAAAATACCCAATGAGACAGAATTGTTCCAACCAATTACAAGCAACATTAAAGTTAGGAATAGGTAAAACCACATCAGGAGGAGAAACATTACCTCCCATGACAAAGCAGCAAAGTCGACTCCAGTGCATTTCTAGAGCTCCTAGTCTATTTTTTCTAGCACCATCAATTTATTCCATTATTGAAAAGCACATACAATACTTTTGGAGTGACCAGAGAACCCTATGCAAACGCGAGCTTCATCCTCCTTTTATAACTTCTCTTTCTTCTTTCCTTAATCCTAATGGCCAACTTTATTTAAAAGTCACTTTTATTTTTAATAATAAAACATAAGTTGCCTTATAATATAACATAAAGTTACATTTGGCTGACTTAGTTAAATCATTAATTTTACTTTAGGTATTTAAAAATATTTTGTATTTTTATTAAATTATATTATTACATGAGTTGCCTTATAAAATAACATGAAGTTACATTTGGCTGACTTAGTTAAATCATTAATTTTACTTTAGGTGTTTAAATTTTTTTTTTTTAATTTTTATAAAATAATATTATTAAGTTGTCCAAAGATTAGAAATACCCACACCCAACTTAAATAATTTTATTAATTATTTTAATCTAAAAAAGGGGGACATTACAAAGTTAGGGATCACATACTCGTCAAAAGGGCTTTTAACATTTTATCAGATGGTTCAAGTTAATGATGTTACAGGTTTTTGAAGAAAATCATTCCAAACTAAAAAGCATAATAATAATCATTTACCTAGATTGACATGGATTTTTAGACAAAAAATATCATTTACTTTTGATTCAATATTACTCCCTACGACAGGTACAACCAAAAACTACCTAGGAGTGGCACCCGGAATCCTCTCAGTAACTGTGCATAACATAATCAATGCATTTAATTTATTGACATAAGCGATATTGCCATCAATACACTTCTCCACACTCTATATGTTTTGGAGGTTTTAATATGTCTTCACTGCCATTAATGAGGCTCCATTTACTTCTTGGAAGATCATTAGTGTTTATCTCAATGTATTTATTGCAGGTATCTTCATAAGTCTATCCTTTCCATCGATATAGTTGATGGTATCCATGAGGATCACCACCACAATATCGTAGATAAACTGCCCACTTGCACATGACTCCATGAAAAACGTAGTATCTCTAAGCCTAAATTTGGCCAACATCTTTCCCACACCATCTGAATCAGACTGACATGTGAGATACTAATTCTATCCATTTCCAATATTACACATGTTCAAACAACTAACATTGTTCTGAAAAATATTCTTCTGAATTCATCTGTGTCAAAGTATTTTTATCTGACATTTTGGATCTTACTGCTAAGAAAAGCTCGAAATTGTTTTCAGATCAAAGACTTAAAATAACACCAACAAGAGCATTTCCAATTGCTGATAGCAGAATTGAGTATCAATTTTGAGTCACAAAAACTTGTTTGTGTAATTTGTTTTTCGTCATTAAGGTCTTCTGTCATAAACAATGTTGTAAGTTTGTGAAAGGGAATATTTCTACTTATTATAAGAAACATAGAGTGAAAGTGCAAATATGACATAAAATAGTTGTCTGAATCTTATGGTTCATAGCTCAAGTGAGAGTCTTGTATGGAAAGTGCACAGCTTTTCTTGGAGTACTCTGTCTCATTTTGCTTTCGTTTTTAGTGCCCTACAGTTTTTCATTTGGTATTATAGACTATTTGTTTAAGCTTGCCAGTCCCCAATAACTTTGGCACCCATCCGGTTCATTGCTCTGACCAGTTGTCAGAAATTCTTATTTTTGCAAATATTAATTTTTTCATATAAATTAGTGTCTTGTTTATAATTCTTCATTTTATACATGCATGTTATGTTTGAAAATATTTATGTGAAGTTTCCACTGTCGTCGGAATTGAAGCAGCTATTGGAACTGATATTTCATACCAAATGTTTCTAAGATTGCGTAGATTATATATTAACTGCATATTGGTTAGAAAACATTGTATTATTATTTAGAAAATTAAAGATAAGATCCAGTCGTAAAATAGGTGCCATGCTTTGCAATGAAGAGTCTAAAAAAATGTTCTGTTTTTTTCCCATGTTTCCATTATTCAAAAGAACTTTTCATTACACTACTTCTCATTATAAAGACCTCAATTTGTTTGAGAATTTGCATCAAAATCGGGTAAAAAAACAATGTAGCTTAACATTTTTAAAATTCATGTTTCAGTTCTAACATAACTCGTATCATTTTCTAAGTAATTTTTTTATAAGTATAAAAGGGCATGAAGCCCAACTATATTAATATATAACAAAAACCTGAAAACAGGCTTACAGTTTTGAAGTTTAAGCAACCCAGCTGGTGTTGCTTACATATTACCAAAATTACATAATAGTTGAGAACTATACATATTAAAGAAACTAAACAACTTCCTCAGAGGAGCTGGAAATCACCATATCAGGAGCAGCAGTAGGTTCATCCTTGGCATGAGCATTTTCTTCCATGACCAGAGTGGCAAGCGACTCCTCGAGCTTTGAACTCTCAAACTTGTTGGCCGGTATCCCAGTACAAAGCAGATAGTGTCTAGCTTGCGCCCCTGATTGATGCTTTCCAGGACCTGAGCTTTAGATAGAGTCTAGATTTGCTCCAGGGCAAGACTTAAATCAAAGCCGGAATGCTCAATTTCTTCATGCAAAGCGAAGGAATTACTGGCACCGAGTAGCATGGTTTGGATGCCAATGATCTCGTGCAACTTTAGGATGGTGTTTAGCCTGGAAGCGGATTGCCGGTGTTCAACATCACTCTAACCACTTCCTCCACCTCCGCGTTATCCCCAAGTCACGCCGAGAGCCGAGCTTGCAGCAACAAATTGGTCGCCATCCAGCGTAGAGATAGCGGGGCTCTTCAACACCCTCAATAAGTGTGCTCTGCCAAAATTCCATTGCCTCTTTGGCAGTGACACGAGTCCCTTTATCCAGTAGATGCCCAACATTCAACAACTCCTTAAGCTTTAGGTCGTTAACCAGACCCAAGAAGGAATAATGCACATCATCCAAGGAGAAATGATGCAGCATCTCGGTCGTCCATGGATTTCACAGTGTTTCCTGCAATCGATTTCCCCAAATTACGCCTAGTGCACTTATGAGGTCCCGAAATCCCTTAACTTTTCTCCATACTACTAGAGTGAGCCCGAAATAGCATTGCAGAAAGCAACAACCATGCTCCACCAAAAACACAGAGCCTCTTTAAACTTCCATTCGCATGTGTGAGCTATTATGAGACAATGCGCGACACAATTGGCAACATGCCAATAAATCATGGGGTGGGTGAGTTAATGCAATGAACAACTGGTTTTCCTATTCTTTCCACCGCCGGTAGCCTCTTAATGTCTTGATTAATTAAGTTCCCCATAAGCTTTAATAATTCATTGGATTGAAATATGATTAGGCTTTGGGGGTCTTTTCTAATGCTTCTGTCTACACCAAAGTTGGCAAGTTTATTAGCCACTTTATTAGCACTGCGAAGGATGTGTGAGATTGAGAGATGCTCACACAAAGTGCGACAATCCACCACAATACTTAAGAAAAATTTCAGTTATTGAGCTGGTTTTTCGAACCGCATTAATTATGACCTGTGAATCGCCTTCAACAAGGAGTTTTTCCCATTTTCTCTGCTTTGCAATTGTGAGACCACGCCAAAGCGCCTTGGCTTCAACCAGGTTGTTTGAACACTTCCTAAGAGCTTCAACAAAACCCAAAATATGCTACAAGAGGAGTTTCGAAAAATTCCTCTAGCCCTAGCCCATCCAGGATTACACTTGGCAGCTCCGTCAAAATTAAGTTTGATGTAGTCCTCACATGGAGCCTCCTAAGTAGAGGCACTTCGCTTGAGACTTTTAGATCCAACCCCTTTATCAGGGATGCCAACCAAAGTGGTATTCCAATTTAGAAGAACATAATTATCAACAAGAGAGATCTTACCATCCTTAGGGGGCCAAACTTGAAGGAGTTCTCGGATTAAATTGAGATTCTAAGATAAGACCGCATCAAATCCTCTTTTCTCATTGGAGAAAATCCTGTGGTTTCTTTCCAGCCAAACATTAAAACAGATCAAAGCAAGGATATAATGGCAAATCTGAATTAGTGATTTTGAGCGCAAGCAAAGCTAACAAGCTAGAAGATCCTTGAGGGATTCTAGCAAGACAAAGTTGAGATTGAACTTGAAAAGAAGATGCCTCCAAAGTTGGTTGGCGAAATCACAATGAATCAAGAGATGATTGGTATTTTCCTCGGCCTTCAGACAAAGAACACACCAAGAGGGGCTTTGAAATCCTTTTTTCCTCAAATTATTTTGAGTCGAATTTTGTCCCAATAGGCAATCCAAAGGAAAGCATTAGCTTTGGGCAGCCCGTGCTTGAACCATATTTTCTAATGAGGAAAGGAGGTAGGCTCCTTACCATCGGCGAGCATAGCAATTATGTAGCCATCTTTGACACTGTAGTTTCTAGTTTTAGCACCCATCTAGACCACTCGTAGCGCCTCTGTTGTTGAAGTGAAAAGGTAAAAGGAAATTCATTAATGTTTGCTTGTCATCAACCAAATGTGCGAGACACTTGAAAGTCCTTCCAACCATTCATGGAAGGATTAAAATAATCTTTGACCATGGCCCCAATATTAATTTTGCACCAATCCATAAGATTATTAAGATTACATTTGTCTAGAGGCTTGTGAAGAATCCAAGCATCCGACCAGAAGTGTGTCAAAGTGCCTTTGCCAACATTCCATCTTAGCAATGGTTTAATTATTTCCAAAGATTTGGTCATGAAGTCCCAGTTATGAGAGCCAGGGAATGTAGGTACGGGAGCGAAGATACGCTTGGCTTCATGTTATCCAAGTGTTTTCCCCGAGGATGATACTCCAGAGAGCATCTTTTTCTTTGTAGAGTCTCCAAACCAACTTGGCTCCAAGGGCCTTGTTCATTCTTTTATTTGTTCTAAAGCCCAAACCACCCTAAGCTTTTGGAAGGCAAAGGTTGCAGGAAACCAAATTTAACTAGCAATTGTGCACACACATTTTTTTGCTTTGTATTGATTTTCGATGTAAAATTGTGCATTATTTTTTTTGTATTTTTAATAAAAGAATAAAAATACAATTTGCAAATATTGAAAGAAATGAAGAGGATTACATAATGTAAACGCAAGAATTTGAGTTCGGCGCTGAGGCCTACGCCTCTGAAGGTCCGGTTGAATGGGACCGATCTATTAAAATCTTGAAAATAAAGAATTCTACAAAATCTCGACCTTCTCAAGTCTTCCTTTTTCGAAAATTTGGGGTTGCTTTTTACATCTCCTTCAAACTCCACTCCTAGCTCAAGATATGAGCATTACAATATTACTACATAGTCCCCGAATGCCATACAAATAGAATATCACCCCTTTTATATTGTTTCTACACATCCTAGCATGCCAGCTGGGCGCTTATCATTTTACACGGCCCACCCGAGTTCCATTCTCCTCCCTTGCTTTTTGGTCATATCCTTTGGGATCATTATCCCACATTTGGCGCATGTAAACTTGGTCAAGGCTTTATATGGTAGGTGGGCGCGGATTTTGAGTGGCTTAAGAGCCGCCTAAGTGTTATGTGGAGGGCGCTTTTTGGGGCGCATTTTATTGGGATGGCACATTGTTTAATTTTAGGCGCCAACAATCCCATCCTATGTGCATGGTACAGTGGACAGTTTACAATATGCGTGGAACATGGAATATAGGTAATGCGTTGAATAGTTTGAGAAATATGCGTGGAAAATTGCAAATAGGTAATTAGGCGTGGGTAATTTAAATAATACATGCCCAATGTCCCACATGCATGGCGCAAAAGGAAATATAGAGGTTTATATACACAAGTTGGTTTAATGATTAAATGAGAAGGAGGCCAAGGCACCCCTCCATAATCGAGTGTGTCGAAACAGCCGAAGCTCGATTTAAATGGGGTCCATTTGTCCGAGAACGAGTGTCCAAGACCGGCGTTCCAAAACCCATTTTTAAGTACGTCACACAATTCGTCACGTGTCGCAATATGATCGAAACACTTGAGCGTGCAACGTCCAACTCCGCACAAAACTCCAAATTTCGCCGACTTGCCCAAAAATTTCAAATGGGCTATAACTTTTGCAAATGAGCTCCGTTTCTGCAAACAAGATGTCGTTGAGTCGTATAATTCTTCCCCACGCTTTAAAAATCTGCAATAATTTCGAGAAGATCTTAGATCGGTGTTTCTCTGTGAGGATCCTCTGGATCAAAGGTTGCCCCATTTAACAAGCGAGAGTTTTTGATGTCACTTGTACCACTCCAAAAAAATTTGTTTGGATAGACTTGATACGATTTCAACTTTGGAAGGCATAGGAGAATATACATCATGTAAATAGGAATTTCTTGCTCATACAAGAAGAAATCGGTTGGATCCTACTATTAAAGGAGAACCACTTACCTTTCCAACAATCTAGCTTCTTCAAGATTTTTTCAATAGTTGATTTCCAAAGAACAGAGGAAAATTTTCCTTGGAAAATAGGTATACATAAGTAGCTACAAGGAAGAGATCTCGAGATGATCTACAAAATATTGGAAATTATCATTTGAGAAGCTTTCACAGTATGAAGAAGAATATTTTTATTTCCTTTTATTGAACAATTGATCGAAGCATCCTCATACAAATTTAAAGCTTCCTGAAAGATTGAGCTTCTTCAATAGTGGAAATTTCAGCAAGACTTGTGTCATTAGTAAAGTGGAGGTGGGTAATTCTAGGAGCTCGATTTAAAAGGAACGATAACTAGACCATAACAAGCCAAGAACACAGATGTTAATCAAACACCACGATCAATAAGATGAAAGTAATTCGCCAGAATAACTTTACATAAACATTTGCAAACAAATGAGCAACAATATCATATATTATTATGGAATTCAATGCAATACAACTGATGAAAATGGGCCTTGCTTAAATAGGCAAGAATAACAATATAAGAACCAGTCAAGGTCATAGATCAAGCCATAAGTCAATGAAATAACTAGTCATCAAAGAACTAGTCAAGGCCATGGATTTAGGAGAGAACTAGACATCAAGGATCTAGTCAATACCATAAATCAAAGAAAGAACTATACCTAACAACTTAGATAATATTTCTTAATATCTAAATAAGATAAAAGAAATATCCACACACATAAGTGGGTGATGATAAATACAATAAAGGTAAATAAAGTACCTAGGTGAACATGAGCTAAGATAAATACCTACTCTAACACCCCCTCAAGTGAAGTTAGGGGCCAAAATAGAAGTGACATATCCACAATATGAGTCCCGACAACTAGGTCCGATGAGGTACTCATGTATAATAACCAGGAAAAAAAGACACTGCAAGTACCTTAAAACCAAGAATAACAAAGAAAGTAAAGACCCGCTCCAAGGCATCCCAAGAAGCTCGGCTCAAAAAAACTCGTACAATGTGAAGAAGTTTGTTGTGCACCGTGGTCCGAATCCACCGCTCAATCACAAAACTCAAAAACAATCGCACTTGGGTTTCACTGAATAGCTCCATACAAGGAGATTGTCAACGGAGTGATGTCGAAAGTGCAAAAAAAATACCAAACATAATTTGATCAATTGCACGCAAATAGGTGTGCCACGATCCAAGAATAAAAACTAACGCAACAAGGCAAAGACACAAAATCCAAAGTGTCACAATCCAAGAAAAGCCAAGGTAACAAGGCAAGGACACAAAACCCAAAGAAGCAAGATCAAAGCACCACACCCTCCCATACTGCTGAATGGGTGGAGTGGCGCTACAAATCTATATGAGTTGTCAAAACAACTACTCGAACATTGACAAACTAACAATGGAATGCACCAGAATACATCCCCCATAAGAGACACTATCAACATGTCAAAAGTGTCAAAAATGCAAATACAAAATCTATCAATAAATAAGAGAGATACACTAGACTTGCTAAAGAAAAATGCTCAAAACAAGAAGCATCATAGTGCATAAGGTAAAGAAAGTGGAGCAAGAGGCCGAATGATGGAGGAGCCACACCTATAGAGTCCTCTCAACGAATGCCTATGTCGCAACCACAAGTGATCAGATATCCACCCCAAATCAACACGGATGGATGAATAAGATGCCTCAATATGACTTGGTGTAAAATGCACAATGGGTGCATGCAAAAGAACATCCGAATGTGTTAGGTTGATCATGTTTGACAACTGAAATCTAAGGTTTCTCAAGTCTGAGTGAAGGTGTATAACTCATGTGTTGCTCATGATCCTCAAAAAGAGTCGAGCGAACAAAAAAGAGCTCTGTCAATGTGTGATCCCAATGAAGTATTTGCACGAAAACCAATGTCATGGTGAGAATTCCACTTAACATGTGGAAGAGGGGAAACAATACCCTGTGAGTGTCGTACCAATACCTCCACCAGTGAAACCCATAAAATGGAGCATACGAGAAATGAAGGTAGTGGTACGCTTCTCAAAAAGGCCATGCAGTTGAGCAGAAATAGGATACACAACATGTGGTACTGTAATAGGCACAAATGTGGAAGAGCATGCAGTAACAAGCCTCACAGGTTTAGAAGCATCAAGAGCAGGAACATCTCACAGTTCGACAAATCAATGTCAGTGGGTATAGGAGCAATAAGCTGCAAGTGGACTAGGAACATGGACATGGTTGTCCATAATATCATGGTGATGTTGTAGGCTAACAAGTTGTTGTTGCAGGGAGTGGATTATTGTATCCTTATCATGAATGAGTGATTTAGAGAAAAGAATTTTGTTTCTTGAGCGATCTATTTTCTTCCAATTTTTTACAATATCCTCTTGAAGTCCACATACTTACTTCAGAGAAAAGCATATCATTCTCGAATCCATGATAGAGAATAATGTAACTCCCAAAAGTTTAGGATGTCGAGCTAGTCGAAATTACGTCCACAATTGATTACAACACTCCTTCATATTTGAAACTTTATAATTATAGCGCAAGTCTCAAAAGAAATATTTCCAATGGAAAGAACACAAAAAATATTTTTGCAAAAAACAACACTCAAAACCGAGTTACCAAGCAAAAGATACAAACTTTTCAATATTTTACTTTGATATTTATTTAACTACCACTAAAACAAAATAAAATGTTGTTGCCTCCACCACACAAATAAAATTAAAGGGCGCTGAAGTTAAGCACATACTAGTAGGAATCACAAGCTTTAAGCCCTCATATGACCATACCATATGACTAGGGGCTAATGATTTCAATGCGAGAAAGTCATATCCAACTCGAAAAATTACTATTTCCGGATTGTGTGGACAAGTGACCTATGGTTGCCAAAACTAGCAGGATACAAAATTACTCGAAATGCCGAATCCATACACGATCGTCACCGGTACCTTGCTAAAAAGGAAATAACCGAAATCCTTCTACACGTAATCCGAAAAGGTCCACCGCATCGAAAAAAATTGAATGTAGATCTCGAAATCCAAAAACCCCCAAAAAAACATTTCCTGATTTCTTAACCGCTTGGCACAAATCTTGAGGCGTACTATGCATTTCACTGCAACCACAAAAACCGGCTACCTCTAGAAATGGTCGAGTTTATAGTCGATCTTAGGGTTTTCCCACCTTTCGGATCTAATGGAAGCCTCTATTTTACATAAAACGCACGCAAAGAACAAAATACGACCAAATCCCAAATATATGAATATACAAATAATTTATTTGCAAAATAAAACTTACAAACAGATGTCAACAACAATCTCTAGCTTTGATACCATAAAAGGAACGATAACCAGATCATACCAAGCCAAGAACAGATGCTAATCAAACACCACGATCAATAAGATGAAAGTAATTCCCCGAATAACTTTACATAAACTTTGCAAACAAATGAGTAGTAATATCATATATTATTATGGAACTCAATGCAATCAATGAGAATGAGTCTTGCTTAAATAGGTAAGGAATACCAATCTAAGAACTAGTCAAGGTCATAGATCAAACCATAAGTCAAGGAAATAACTAGTCATCAAAGAACTAGTCAAGACCATAGATTTAGAGAGAACTAGACATCAAATATCTAGTTAATACCATAGATCAAGGAAAGAACTATACCTAACAACTAGATAATATCTCATAATATCTAAATAAGATAAAAGAAAATATCCACACACATAAGTGGGTGAGGATAAATACAATAAATGTAAATAAAGTACCAGGTGAACATGAGCTAAGGTAAATACCTATTCTAACATGATTGGCAATAAGCACACCTGCATAATGTTCTTGAGTTTCGAAGATAGGTGAGCCATCTACTGAAGGAGTCAACCATAATGATGAAAAGGTAGGGGGAGAGAGGATCCCCCTAACACAAAACTCTAGAAGAGCTAAAGAAACCAGCGAGCTCACAATTAATGAGAACCCAGAATGAATCAAAATACCTAGAATTTTACGTTTTGGGGATAAGAGAAATGAAAATAGTGTTGAATTGTTTAAGCACGTCCTATAAGGAACAAGATTCTTGAACAACAACGACAACATTCGAACCCATAATGTCCCGAAGGCTTGATAGAATCCATCGGAAAGCTATCCAAGCCGGGGCTTTATCTGGTTTGAAGGAGAAGACAACAAATTTTACTTCATCTGGAGAGACTGGAACAATGAGCAAATTATTGTCCTCATCATTAATTAGCCTAAGGATTTGATTGAGGATTTGAAGTCTAGCTGCAGATCCGTCAATACCGAATCGAGAAAGAAGATATTTGAAAAACCTTTTAGCTTCAACCCCAATTCTTTTGGGATCAAACACCATTTTTCTCGAGGGGAGGGAGATACTGGAGATTCCATTTATGTTCCTTCTTATCATGGTTGTTTTATGAAAGAAGGTAGTGTTTCAGTCTCCTTCCTTGAGCCATTTTATTCTGGATTGCTGCTTCCAGTGAGTTTCTTCCTGGAGAAGAGTTTGATTTAACAAATCCACTATAGATTCTTCTTCCTCTTTAAGATCATCATGTAGCCCATCCTCTTGAATATCCTTTTAAATATCAAGTAAGTTTGGCTTGGATCTATGCTTTTTTCTTAAATATATTCCCAAAAGTGTTTTTGTTCCATTCCCTTAATTTGAATTTTACAGAGCTTAGCTTGCTAAGCAAGTTTGTACATCTTGGAGCCATTGATAGGAGTATTCCACCAGTCCACAAAGAGAGGTTTAAGGCTAGGATCTTTAAGCCACATTAGTTCAAATTTGAAAGGTCTTCTAGCAAGCGGAATAAAAGGAGAAATA
The DNA here is from genome assembly GCA_018340775.1 of Taxus wallichiana var. yunnanensis. Taxonomy (NCBI): domain Eukaryota; kingdom Viridiplantae; phylum Streptophyta; class Pinopsida; order Cupressales; family Taxaceae; genus Taxus; species Taxus wallichiana. The sequence continues at coordinate 640,233,958 of CM031239.1, read as the reverse complement.
TTTAATTTAATGGGAAAGTGATCAGAGCCCGCATTCCAAGATATTTTAGATTCAAATAAAATATTTTGTTGAATCCATTCGTCATTGAGGAGCAATCTATCTAGTCACTCAACAAACATAGTTTCCTCCAAGTCTTCTATTCATCCATGTGAAGTTCCCATTTTTAGGAGAGGTGTCAACCAACTCACAGTCTTCAATAAATTGAGCAAATTTGGAGGTAGATTGGGAGATGATGCCCGACCCACCAGTTCGCTAAATAGGGGAGATGATGGAATTGAAGTCACCTCCGAAAATCCATTGAGAATAAGGAAACAAAGATTTGAGACTTTTAAAGAGAGCTATGAGTTTCCTTGGCAGTATTGATTTGAGGACCATAAATGTTAGAACAAATGAAATTCAGAGGCCGACTCAAGAATTTGAAATGCAACAACTTGCCAATCAACATATCCGTTAATTAATTGGCTAGAGATTTTTGAGGGATTCCAAAGAATAACCAATCCTCAGATGCACCAATGGCATCCTTGAGACATGTTTTCTATTTTTCCACAATCTTGTGAAATAAAGTTGAACCTGTGAAGCCTCCATCTTAGTTTCTTGAAGAAGAAGGATGACATGATTCTTATCACTAATAAGCTATTTTAACGAGTCTTTGTTTATGCGAGGCATTAAGCCCATGCAAATTCTAGGATAGAATGATCATTGAGAAGATTTAGTCTCACCACCAGGAATCAGTCTAGGTTGAAATTTCTTACCTTTTTGGGACTGACCACCATCTTTTTTGCACCCTTTGTCCTCTCGATCCATGACCCCTTCGATTTTATTTTTCCATAACAGGAGATTTTAATAGCATTTCTAGAATATTCTTCGACTTCCTTTGTTAATGTTAATTTGAGCTTCTTGATTGTGAAAGTTATAAAGAGGAGGGCGCCCATGCTTTCTTTTTCTATCTCTGGGTGTTTTGATTGCCATGTCGGTTTCTTCTATTCTACTATAATCCTAGTTGTTTAGGATATCCTTTAGTGATCATGGGTGAGATCATCCTCCCCTCCCTTATTCTCTTCCTCCTCATCAAAATATGAAAATTTTCCATCTTCGAGTCTAATTCAGCCAAGCTCACGTCTTGAATAGGGCTAGGTTCGCCGCCCCGAGGGAAATCCTCATAGGTGTTTAAGGCATGAAAACCATTACAAGAGGGGATCACAATATTACCAATTGTATCGGAATTAACAACTTTATCTCATTTCTTCTTCGCAATGTTATTTTTCTTCTTTTTGGGCTTTGAAAATCCATTGTCTTCAAGATTCCCCATTTTCTTCACATTCGGGCATTGCCGCGCAAAGTGGTCGTGTTTGTGACATTTCCGCAATGGAATGGGACATTTTCATAGTCCAAGTCTTGCATCCATTTCTGGTCTCCGATTGAAGACAAATAGCGCTAGGAAAAGGTTTAGTTAAATCCAAATTGACGCAAATTCGAGCATAGACCGCAAGGACCCCATTTTCGGTGGGTTTAGCAATGTAAATGAAATTCCCAAGAGAATTGCCAATTTGCTCAAAGGTTCGGTCACACCAGAGCTAGATGGGAAGGCCGTAAAGATAAATCTAGGCCTAAACTTTGGTGAGGGATTCCGAATTAGGGTTGAAAATTTTGACCCAAGGTTTCATGAAAAGGCCAGCTCTCCCCATGAACCAGGGACCGGATCTAAAGATTTCATTGCGATCAACTGAATTTTCAAACAAAACTTGAAAAAAACATTGCGGAAGAAGTTTTATCTGGTTTGGAGAGGAAATTTTCTAGGTCTTATGCAACCGATTGAAAAGATCCTATGCCTTGGCCGAAGCCAATGAATTTACAAATTAGGGCACCTTCTGAAAGGATGGAGATCGAAGAATCAACATCCGCGTACTTGATGCGAACAACAAGGATTTCTAAAGCCTTGGGCAGGATGTCATTGAGGCTATCCATGAGAACAATAAGCAAAATCTCGGGTAACCCGAGCCCCAAAGAGCTAGTTAGCGAGAAGAGCGAGTCGAGCAACAAAATGAAGGGTGGGATTTAAATTGAATTTTGGATGGTAAACGCTTTTATTATACTAGAACTATGAATTGGAGTGGTGGAGGAGCACTTTCTCTAAGTGGGACATGAGGGTGAGCTTGGTTCCTCAATGTCCACTAAACTCCACATTCGGAACGCCCTCTATGTTCCACTTGGTCCATATGGAAAATTTTGACCCCTACCTCAAGGTGTCCCCATGTCCACTTATTGAAAGCATCTAATGAACTCAATGGGAATGGAACTTGGGTTGATGATTACAAACTACTTATAACTCACCAATAGCCCAAGACCTTGAGTTCTTCTAAGTATTTGTTATTATTTAACACAAATTACATTAATAAAAATATCAAATTCAAAATTAGAGTTTTTTTTTTTTAAATTTGGGTGGCCAAATTTGATGGTATGGTAACATCATAAATAACATTAATTGTTTAGAATATTCAAGTAATTAAAAAATAATATAAATTATTTATGTAGTTAGATTCATCGAAAAATGCACTTCAAAATAAATTGCTATTGAATACTTTGCAATTTAGTTATGCTAAAAAGTCTAAATTGATGTGAATACACCAAAAGTCCGTTTAATGTTGGCAAGTGAAAAATACTCTACAAACAATTAATTTTATTTTTAAAAATTGAAATTAATGAAAAAATTAGACTAATACAACGTTGAGCCTACGACATTGTCATATTTTAAACAAGGTTTAACTTAGATATTGATTATTTTGTGGGATTTTATACTTGTGGGAGTATTATTCGCTATTCAAATGACCTCCTTGAGTAGCAATTACTTTTATTTAAATATTATGAATTTAATATCTTTATTATGCAACACTTCAACATATCGACATTTAGAAAGTGATGGAGGTACAAAAATTGTATTTATAGCTCTCTTACAATCCTTCATCCCGAGTTTTTGTGGGTTTTATTAAAATGCATCATATATTAATCAATTAATTATAAAAAATAATATATCATTATATTAAAAGGGAAATCATTGATAATGTATATCCCTATTTCCTTATCATAAAACAATCGACTTAAAATACAAAATACATACTATAAGTGGATACATATTAGCATTGTCTCAATAACCCATCAAAACAAAACTAATGCAAACATCATGTACACACAATATCAACAATAGAGGTAGGTGGTGAATCATTCTTTGGAAGAGGGTAGCTCGAAGAAGAAGGCTCTCCCAAGGGAGGATCTGTGGTAGTTTAACTATCTTGTCTTTGTAAACTACCATACAGAGTGAGGGCATTATGATTCCCTATTGGGGTAGTGAAAACCCAACCATCGTAAAAACTCCCTCGCATTGGTGAGGGCCATTGAGAATGTCCAATGATAGATTTTTCCTGAGATTGATGGATCTTATCCATCTTTTATGGAGGGTGGACAAATGGCCATGAAAAGGTGAAGAAAACTAGTTGTGGAGGAGGACTCCTCCTATGCCTCAAGGTTGGAGTAGGAGATTTCAACAATGACAGTCCATTAGAACTCGCTCATAGTGAAATGAGTCATTCCCTAATGATTAATAAGATTTTGCAAGTATTAAAACTCAAGAGCCACCTATTGAGCTTGTACTGGATATGAAGAGAAATAAAACATATAACATATTTTTCATTAACTATAAATTGTTGTGAGATGGCATATGAGTGAAAAGTGCAAAATTTCTATCCTAACCCTCACGTGTATGTTATATATCTTGTGGATGAGATGTCCACAATAAGCCTAGAAAATCCCGAGATTGAGGCCCACCTTCAATCATCATCTTATCTTGCGCTTATAGGAAGAGTTAATTTGTCTAAGGCCAACTTTCTCAACCCACTCTTTGTGGGTTTCAAGATAATGGTCTAAAAGTTGCGATATATCCTTCTATTCAAAGGGTTTCTTTGTGGTGCATTTCCAGAAGGCATAGGAATATAAGAAATTCCTAATCGATGGTCCGTGGTTTTGGGAAAACATGGGTTTGTATATCAATCGTGGTTCCCGAGTTTGATCCGAATACTCTATCGATTCTACAAAAGTTCTAGTATGGGCCTGGATCCCTAATCTTCATTACATTTTTGAGGATATAGGTAATGTTCCAGGTAAATTATTAAAGGTGGATCATGCCAGAAAACAATTGGAATCCACACATACGACATATTTTGTGCAGAAATTGATTTGACCAAAGAACTTCCCAAAAAGATCCTTATGAAATTAGGGAACCTTCAACATGTCCAGTCTCTATATAGAGAATGTTATATATCACAAGCATTGAGAGGGGGTTGAATCGAGTGATTAACACAATTAATATTTTTAAAACTTTCAAATTCATTTAACTTTATTTAAAAGTTAGACTATGAACACAAAATGAACTTCAAGAAAAATGTAAATAAACATGACACAATATTTATAGTGGGAAACCCAAGAAGGGAGAAAACCCACTTGAAACCAGCCTTTTTATTTAGAACACCAATTCTAATGCACTGATTTACAACTAATTAAGCACCCACTTAATCACTAAAGCACCAACTTCAAGAGTTCATACAAGCACCTACTTGATGAATGCTAAACACCTACTCAACTAGATTTGTACAAGAAGCACCTACTTCTTCATTCTAAGTACCTACTCAGACAATACTTACAATTTTAAACTGATCATATAACTCCTTTGTTGCTCTATCAACAAATCATGATCACTTTACTAGCACAATTCATTCATTTTTTCATACTCCACCTTATTCTCTCGGTTTTTACACCTTTTACACTGTCAAGAGTGCATATGTTTGTTCATACCATCAAAGAGAAAATATCACAACTTTGTATCTAAACCTGTTTTAATCATTTTGTAGCCTTTATATAATCATATATCTTTACTCATGCTTCTATTACAATCATACTTCATCACTAACACATTTTCATAGCTTTAGTAGTTGTTCCTTCACCGTTTATCTCTCGCTTTGTTTGTCTTTCATCGTATGACTCCTTCCCTTATACTCTTATTCGCTTTTTGTACTTTCATAACAATCATCGGTCATATGTGTATCATGTGTTTTCTTTTTCATTCATCTATATCACCACATGATGTCATCTATTTAAAGAGTTCAAAATTCAAACTATTTCTCCCACCTTTTCAACTTCTATGTAGTGATTACATACATTTTTTGAACAATGCTTGTCTCCTAAAGATTCAAGATGATAATTAACCTTTTGTCTCTTTCTCAAAACTTTTCAAGTTCTCCTTCAACTTCGAACTTCATCTGATGACTCATGACCTTCCATGTTTCTTGTATGATCAAAACTCATAAGTTTCATTTTTATTGAAAATAGGACAAACAAGAGACTCTTGGCCTTCTTCATCGAGATGGGAATATATTTCATACCTTTGACTCTGAGAAATTCTTAATTCCTTCTTCAAGGGTTTCAAAAACTCAAACAAAGGAGCTTGAATAATCCATACCTTCATACAATATGAAAACCCCTTAATACTTACAAAATTTCACTAATTTTTCTTATTGTGAATGCATTCAAAACATGATTTCACCGAGTTTATGCCTTTTATATTCTCTTAGGAGTCACATGATTTCAAGTTGAGGATTTTCATCATGTTCTATCTCCACAAAGAAAAACATAGTTAAGAGAAAGAGAACATGTACCATTGTGAAAGCACAAGAACTTGCAACTATATGAAACATCCATGTTCAACTGATAGAATAGTCTTCATCAGTAATGCAATCCTTTTGAAACATGATTTAGCAAAGAGGCATGTCTTGTTAACAATATTTGGCTTTGAAAAATGTTGTAAAACCCATTTTACAGTCAAGAACAAGACTTTACATGACCATTAAATTTTTGTCAAGGAATACTACATTCATACTCAATGAAATGTCTTCAAACATTTTGTAGTAGACTCGTGACTACCCTAGAGAAGTTTTCACTGAATTTATTGAATTTTTAATGGAGAATTTTTTTAGTTTGAGAAAAAGGAATGTGAAAAACCCTAGATCCGGGTTTGTGCTCCTGTGAAACTTGAGACCATGAAAAAATTATAACTCACTCTAAAATGAATCAAACCAAAAAAATTGAGCTCCTTTGTCCTTTTGAGACCAACTTCCACCACTTCACACCAAATTTCACCTTTTAAAAGGCTCCATCTACTCCCAACAAGCTTAGTTTACTGATGTACCTACATTGCCATAAAGGTGCCAAAATAGTAATAATCACATTGTACCTTGTTCATTAATTGATTTATATTGGAAATGAAGCAATCAAATTTATGAAGGTATGCATACACCCTTGACATCTTTTCTAGACCATGATTTAACATGTAGCACCTAGAAGTATCTCCAAATCCACGGAGTTTGTAGTGTAAAGAAGGCTAAACAAATGATAGTGCATTGTATTTCAAGGAAGGGGACCTTTTTAACCTTGGAGAAAAACTTCATATCATGTAGATAGACCTATGTGTGACATTTCACATCCTTTTGCATTGATTACACAAAATTACGCAACCAGGGGACCTTTCATGAAGAACACACTTGTTTGTACATGAAGAAACCATTAATTTAAAACCCAAAAACTAAAAATGGCATGCACCTTCATGAAATTTAACTTGTTCTAACACCTTGTGAGCCTTGTAAACACTAGAAAATTTAGAAGTGACCAAACATGGGATTTGAGGTCAATTGTAACTTTTATCTTCTATCGATTCAAGAATATATATTGAGAGAAACAATTTGCCTTACTAAAATGATGATAACTTTTTAACCACAACTCCTTTTGACAAAATAATTTTTACACATGAATTCTAGGCTAATTTAATCCAAGAAATTATTCTATGATCTATCTAAACAAGACCTCATATTTTTCTTGAGTGCTAAGAATCCAGCAGCTCAAAAATGAACTTCTCAGCAACCATTTTGGAAAAACTTGAATACTTTTCTCAAATGACCTCCTTAGGACCTAAAATTTTGCATGGAGCTCAATGAAACCTACCTCAACCTTATCCCATGGTTGCTTTGTCAAAATTATCCATGAATTTATCTATACCATCCCATTTAAATGTAAGTACAGTTTGGGTTTTGGGGGTAGTTTTGGATAGAAGTGACATTTTGCTTCAAAACATATTTCTTGACCTTTTGAGCCCTGAAATGAGTTCCTCCCCTAAGATACACATGATACAAGTGTTTAATTATTAAATTTGCACCACAGAGACTCACATACACCTAGAAGGCATCAATTTTACTCAACAAGGACTAACATGGACTCAACACTCTGTGAATCCTTGGCCACACCATTTCCATGAAAAAGATGCAATCGGACATCGTGACCGGGACATCAATGAAAACATGACACAAGGTGGGCAACAAAATCCTCCTCTTTCATTGATTTCAACACTCACACATACCAAAGCAAATTGATGATGACATGACAAACCACATGACTAACAAACAACATATTCAAATTCTCTAAGGCTCATATACTCCCCTTTAACATACATGACAAAGATAGGGGAAAAAATGACAAAAAGTAACATGAGAAAAGACATACCTCTTAGATTGCTCCCCCATAATTTATGCATACTTGAGATCATAGAACCACCATGTATGACCCAAGGCCATTTTGAACAAGATAGATTTGAAACCATACTTGAACTAAGCATAAAATCACATGTAACAAACTTGTGTGGAAGAATATCATGAACAACACCATGATCTAGTGAACTAGACCCCCTCACTTGAAGCTCTTTTTGCACATTATAGGAGCTGATTTTGCTAGAAAAATGCTCCCTATAAATTTTCCAATTCTTCTTAACTACTGGTGGGATCAGGAATGACCCCCAATTCATCTCTGAGATGCTCAAATGTTGCCTTTGGAAATGGTTTTGTCATGATATCTACAATTTCTTATTTTATGCTCACATATACAAGATTGATATTTTTATCATTCACTTGTTCCCTCAAGAAGTGAAATATGATTGGAATGTGTTTAGTCTTTGAGTGTTGTTTTGGCCCCAAGGAAGTTTGACAACGTCGAAAGAAAGAAGCCCAAAATTCTCTTCGAAAATCAAGTTTTAAGGACTTAGCCATTTTTTAGATACCTAAGTTCTCATCGACATCTTTGAAGAGTGCACCAAAAAGGCTGATAAGTTCCTGTGACTGTTTGAAGAATGCACCAAAGCGCAAGGAAGTTCATGTTGACATGTGACAAACAAATGGTGCGCCAAAGGGCGCAAGGAAGTTCATGTTGACATTAAAATGGTGCGTGCAAAGAAGGCGCTGATAAGTTCATGTTGACATCTTGACAAAAGTGCGCCCAAAGGGCGCTGATAAGTTCTGTTGTGATAAGTGTCGACATCTTTGATATGTGTGCCCATTTCAAAGCGCGCTTGACAATGTGATGTCGACATCTTTGAAATGTGCGCCAAGCGCAGTGAAAGTCATTGTCGACATCTTTGAAAAGTGCGCCATTTTACACAAGAGTGGTTTCTTCTTGGGATCCATTGATCATTTTTGTAAGATATTTAAAAAGCATGTTGGCATACACGATGACTTCATCCATGTTGCACCATGGGATGTTGCCATCCAAAAACTTGCCCAAGTCAATTGTTGACTTTTTAAATATCTTTGTAAATATTTGTTGGCTCCTTTTTGCCTTCTTTCCTTCTCCTCTCTTCTATAAATATTGGAATACTTGTTGTATTCGAAGGTGAACATTTTTTAGATGAAAATAGAAGTGAGGAGAGAAAGACTTTGAGCTTTCTTGTAACAGAAGAAAACAGTAATACAAATATTAAGACTTTGTGCTCAATATCTGTGTTATGCATTAGATCTTCCTTACGTTAGATCTGTATGTGTTTAATCTGTTGGATTCATATCTACTTTTCTGTCATTTGCTCATCAGTATTGCTTTGTTTATTTATGCAAGTAGGTTTGGCTCTGTTTACTACCAACCCAAAAACATAAATCTTCTGACCTTTCTGCTTTGGAATTCATTTCTTTTCTTCCTTCGGATCTGTTCTTTCTCTTTTCCCTCTTTCATTCCTTTCTTTTCGCAGCCTGAAACACTCTACTGGGATGAGATCCCAAACCCCCGAAGGCAGAATCTGTGAGACTTGCATAGATTCCTGCTGGTAGAATAGCAATAAACCAGTTTCGCTTTGCTGACTCAAAGAGGGGCTAAGCCCCTGCACACTGTTGGCTCGTCTATCCATAGATCTGTCCAGGCGACAGATTTTCGGACCAACAGTTTTTGGCGACTCCGCTGGGGATCGAATAGATCTGTCAGATCTATGATGGTAGTAAGATAAAAAATCAGAAAAAATCAAAGGATTGCTGCCTGTTTGCAAATCTGAACTTTTTGTTAAAAATCCAAAAATTTGCAAAAGTGCTCAAATTGAAAAATTTTCTTCTGAGAGTCATAGATCTGGTCCAGTTAAAGATCTTTAGTTCGCTGAGTTTTTGAAAAAATCAGTATTTTGCCATAGATCTGAGTTTTTGACTGTTTGCAAAAAAGTTTGAAACCCTCTAAAAAAAAAAAAAAAAGTTAAAATCAGATCAGAAAATCAGCTTACTAATCTTCCCTGCCGTCTTATCCTCGTTGTAATTTGTCATTTAACATGATCGGTTTTACGAAGAGGATAGTTTTTAAATATCTAGAAAAGTGCCTGCTGCTGGTTTTTGACAGAAAAACCAGAAAATCAGCAAGTACAACCAAAAAGAAAGTTTAAATCTGCGCCATAACATTGCAGATCTGGAAGGTACGCTGGCAGGTGAGCCATTTACGCGTGGCAGGCGAGCTCGTGGAGAAGTCGATCCTACTTTCGATCGGCTTCAAAGGCACAATTTCAGTGTAGCACCGACGCGCTTTTTATCACTAAGTTCAGCTGACCGGTCATCCAGAAGCGCCTCACCCCCACGGAAGAGCCGGTTTTCACAGGGGGCATCCACGTCCCTTTGTAGTGCTTTGCTTCTCAGCGGGACCACCCTCCCAGCTCGTGTTCTCTTTCCAGCCTTTCAAATGGCGGTACCATGGGGGAATGCTATGGGTCCTCTTGCACTACCACATCCAGTTCACGCGCTCCCTCACGGAAATCGAAAGAATTTTCCCAAATTCGACGGGAGCGGAAATCAAAGCACGGATTCCCACATATCTGCATTCATCATGTCATGCAGTATTTTGGATGTGACCCACGAAGATGTGTCGGTTCACCTTTTTCTGGAAACCCTACAAGGACCTGCAGCTGAATGGTTTCAGCATTTGCCGGCCGGATCTATCACCAGTTGGGCCACCTTGCGGGATGCTTTTGAAGATAGGTACAAGCCTTCAGAGGATGCATTTGCATTATTATCACGAATCACTCACCTGAAGAAGGAGGCGAATGAGACCATGCGCGATTTTGTCACCGGTTCAATGCACTAATCAACCGTGTCCCTGTTGCCATGCTTCCAACGCCGGAAAATCAAAAGTGTTTCTTCGTAAACGCTATGAGCTCGAAAGTTAGTTTCTTGCTCCTTCAGGAACGAGTTGCCACCTTGGTTCTAGCCCAAGCCGCTGCCATTCGCATAGAGGATAATCTGATAATATCCGGCGAATTAAAAAAGGAATCAGCCAAGCCTAAATCTTTGGGCCCTTCACCCACCACTTCGTCTGATCCAGCATTCCAAAAGATGGCAAACGATTTGCTTGCATTGAAGAAGCAGTTGGCCCAGGCCTCTCCCAGTTCCTCATACCGGGATATTCCGCGGAGGAATTTCGTTCCTAACAATGTTTCACAAAGGCCGCGCTTACCTACAGCTGCTCCGCGGTTGGCACTTGAGGCCCCTCCGGTCAATGCTCTGGCCGAGATTGAAGAAGAAGAGCAGTATTATGAAGAACCTTCGTCTCAAGGCGAAGATGATCAAGATGTCGGTGAACCGACTGGCGACTCTACTATCGGGTATATGGAATTTGATGAGGAAGAATCTGATGAAGAAGAGGGTACCCAGGGGTACGCAAGCGGGCAGTCATATGTTGTTTTTACTCGTTCGCAAGGAAAAGAAGCGGAAGTTGCTGCCCATGTCCAGCAGGAGAAGGCCGTGTCAAACACGCCTCCGATCATTGCTAAAAGAGGTAATCCTCTTCCTACTCAACTCCCTGGCAAATCTTTTGCAAAGAGATCTTTTCCCCCTATCTCTCCTCAAATCAGTCCTCTCACATTCCTACTAAGACCACCAATCCTATTCCATCATCGCGAGGTGAGGACTCATTCCTTACCAACATGACCCTTGGCGCATTTGATATTATAGATCATGCAAAAAAAGACCAAGATCAAATATAGAAGTGAGTATCTTGGTCAAACCCGAACAGACTTGTAAGATTAACTAAGTATATCAAAGTCAAATTTGTTATACCTAATCGAGCTTCCCCAAAAGGAATCCTTTCCACTCCCCCCTGAATCCCATATAAATGTTGCTTCGACATCTGCGTCAGGCAAGATAGAGCCTTTCTATCTCTCTCTTCTGATCAATGGACACAAGCTGAGTAACTGCATAATTGATTCCGGGGCTTCTGATAATGTCATGCCGGCAAAAGTCACCCATGCTTTGGGCCTCACTCTTACCAAGCCTTTTGGCAGATGTTATTCTTTGGAAACTAAGCAAGTTCCGTTGGTTGGCCAAATCAAAGACGCGCAATTTGCATTTGCGGCTTTCCCGGATAAAAGAGTAAAAATGACAGTCCTCGTTGCTGACATTCCGGCAGCATATGGAATATTGCTGGGAAGAAGTTTTTGCAGCGAAGTTGGTGGAGAAATTCATATGGACTGGTCCAAAGCTAGAATTCCAGTCAAAGGCGTAATGTAGACTTTGGAGCCGGAATCACAAAAGAAATACTTGGTTACCAACTCTGAAGACCCCAAAGCTCAAATCCTTTTTGAATCATCAGGGATGGGGAATTACTTCTTATCTACTGAGACGGATAAAACAGGGGCTGTTCTCGTTCAGGAAGGAGATCTTAATAAGATCTGGACATTGTAATTCGATGGGAGGTGTGTGCGACTAGTGGATGTGGTATTTGGGGTCGTGTTGATATCTCGAGGAAGAAGTCATTCCTCTCTCTTTCAAATTGCAGTTTTTCAACACCAACAATACTGCTGAGTATGAATCTCTCTTACTCGGTATGCAAGCCGCAAAAGAAAGAGGAATAAAAAATCTAAAAGTACAAGGTGATGCTGAGCTGGTTGTAAATCAAGTCAAAAGGATTTATCAAGTAAAGAATGAAAGACTCAGGCACTACCGTAATGCGGTATGGGACAACATTGAGGAGTTTGATGCCTTTTCAATTGAATCAATTCCAAGAGCTCAAAATGACATGGCTGATTCATTGGCTGTCTCAGCATCTCTCATGCTCCCACATCCAGGTTTGAAAACGAACAAGTACACCATTGAGGTGGTTTTCCGCCCGAGCGTGCCAGACAATTCTCAGCATTGGCAGGTGTTCAATGATGATAATCAACTCATTGCCTTTCTGGAGAAGGCAGAAAATTTTAAAGAATTGTATTTCGAAGGATCCACCTCTACATGCCGTGAATCAATCGACGGTCAAAACCACGAATCAAAGGAGAACGACGGCGTATGTCAGCTCAAAGGAAATAAAATTCCGAAGGGCCTGGTTTCTCTGGAACGCCTGTTTGACAGGCATGACCGTTTTGTAAGAAAGAAGAGGCGAGATGATCCTGGCTCGTCCCCAGAAACCGAACCGGTCAATATAGGTTCGATAGAACACCCGCAATTCGTGAACATTGGCAAATGTTGCGCCTGAAGAGAAGCGAAAATTTGTCAAGTTGCTGAAAAAATATATGGATGTATTGGCATGGTCTTATGCCGATTTAAAGTCCTCAAGCGAAGGGCGTTCGGCCACGATATTCCGTTGAAAAGCGATGCAAAGCCTTCCTTGAGGAAGCGAGAGGCACTATAATCCCAAGATTTCGGGTACCATCCAGGCCGAAATTCAGAAGATGCTAGACGCAAGAATCATCTTCCCTATCCATCACAGTACTTGGGTAGCAAATATTGTGCCAGTGCGCAAGAAAAACGGTGAAATACGCATCTGCGTAGACTTTCGAAATTTGAATCAAGCTTCGCTGAAAGACAACTACCCTCTTCCGATAATGGATCAAGTTAAGCGATGGCTGGATCGGAGATCTTTGTCCATGCTTGACGGTTTTAGGATTCTGATCAGATTGAGGTTTCACCTGAAGATCAATTCAAAACAGCATTCACTACTCCCTGGGGTACATTTGCCTACAGCAGGATGCCTTTCGGCCTAACTAATGCTGGTGCCACTTTTCAGCGGGCCATGGACTTTGCATTCAAAGGTATGATGGGAAAAGTCATCGTGGTTTACCTAGATGACTTAACCGTGTTCTCTAAACAGTGAAATGATCATTGTGATCATTTGGAGCAAGTGTTGGCCAGGTGCCGAGAACATGGGATTTCCCTAAACCCAAAAAAGTCTATTTTGGAGTCACGGAAGGGAAGTTGCTAGGCCATGTGGTCAGCAAAGAAGGAACAAAGATGAATCTTGAAAGAGTTAAGGCTATTCAAAGCCTTACTGCGCCTCAAGCAAGGCTGGTGTTCATTCTTTCTTTGGAAAGGTGAACTTTCTCGAGCGTTTTGTTCTGACTTTCTTGAAGACCCGTCACATATTGAACATGATGAAGGGTCACCAACTTTCGAGATGGAGTGAAGAGGGGAAAAGGTCATTTGAAGAAATAAAAGCTTCAGTTGCCCATGCACCAGTCTGGTATGTCCAGATTTCTCCAAGGACTTCATCATGTATAGTTATGCATCTGAGCATACTGTGTCTGCCATCTTAATGCAAAAGAATTCAGAAGACATTGAATCCCCGATTGCATTCATGAGTTCTCCCCTCAAGCCTCACGAACTAAAGATGACTCAGCTGGAAAAGCATGCCTTTGCCGTTGTCAAAGCAGTGAAGAATTTCAGGTATTACATTCTAAACTCGCATACGGTGGTCTTTGGTCCCGACACGGCGGTGAAATCAATTCTAACTCGGCGGGAGTTAGGAAGTTTCTTGAGGAAATTGGATCGCAAAGGTCCAGGAGTATGACCTGGATATTAAACCAACCAAGCTGGTAAGAGGCAAGGGCCTGTGTCAGCTAATGGCTGAAAACAAAGATTCAGAAAATCCTGATGAGAGGGGTGACTACATCGAAGAAGCGCAGGACCGGCAAGAAGGGCCTGATTCTCTGCCTCTGGTTCTATTTGTTGCAACTAGTGATGAGTGGTACTCCGACATCGCTTTCTTCCTTACCTACGGCGAATGCCCGATGCACCTAACTGCAAAGGAGAAGCGCACTATAAAGCTCAGGGCGGCTAAATATGTCATCTGGGATGACGGCTTATATAAGCGCGGGATAGATGGCATCTTCCTGCGATGTGTCGACAAGCCCCAACAAGTAAAACTACTGGAAAGTTTTCACAATTCAGCTTGTGGAGGGCATTTTTCTTCCTCCGTGACGGCACACAAGATCATTCGGGCCAGGTACTATTGGCCAACGCTCTTTCAAGATACAGCCACCTGGGTGGCAAAGTGTGAACCCTGTCAGCAATTCGTCGGCAAGCCCAAGTTGGCTGCCCTTCCCCTAAGGCCGGTCATTATCAATGAACCATTCAGCAATGGGGAATTGATTTTATTGGCGCACTCAATCCTCAATCGAGTGCTGGACATAGCTATGTCCTTACAACAATGGATTACTTCACCAAGTGGGTGGAAGCCATACCTGTCAAGCATGCCACTTCTGAGGTGGTTTGCAATTTCATTAAAGAAAATATCATTGTCAGGTTCGGCGTTCCAAACAAAATCGTTGCTGATAATGCTTCTAACTTCTCCTCACGAGAAGTTATTAGTTTTTGCTATGAATATGGGATAACCTTGGCTCATGCATCAGATTATTATCCTCAGGGAAATGGTCAAGCGGAATCCAGCAACAAGAACTTGGTGGCCATCATACGAAAACTGGTGGAATCGAATCAGCGGATGTGGCACAAGTCTTTGTACGACGCTTTGTGGGCGGACCGCATTACTCCCAAGAGATCTCTCGGCATGTCACCTTTTCAAGTGTTATATGGCACTGATGCCGAACTTCCCATTTCCGTGGAACTTCCTGCTCTGCGCTTGGCACGAGCGATTGAAGATGAAACTTTCCAGAATTCTCTAGAAAAGAGAATCATGTATCTTGGCAGAACTTGAAGAAAAGAGAGTGAAGGTGGTCGATAGGATCACTGAACATCAGAATCAAGTTAAGAGGCTTTTCGATAAGAAAGCCAAGCAGAGAGATTTTCAAGTGGGAGATCTCGTCCTTTTGTGGGACAAGCGAAGAGAGCCAAAGGGCATGCACGGAAAGTTTGATTCCCTATGGAGAGGGCCCTTCAAAATCAAGCAACTCAACGGAGAGAATAGTTTCTATCTCTCGTATCTGGATGGAACTGAGCTCCCGCTTCCCTATAGCGGGCAGCATCTGAAGATCTTCAGGAAGTAGAGCTTGCTCTCTTCTTTGTACAATTTGCTTTAAGTTGTGTGTTTGCTTTCGTCGTGTGTTTGCTTTCGGTTTGTCGTGTGTTTCTTTTGTTCTCCCTCCGGTCCCCCTTGTTTTTGACTCTGTTACCCAATGGATAGGCACATGAGATCTGGGATTCTCTACCCTTAAGTTTCACTCAAAGATAGTCCCCAGAAAGAGCCAGTTGTTATCCTGCAAAATTGTCAAGGGAAATTTGCAGGTAACCATACCCAAAAATTTTGTTTTGGCCCCAAGGAAGTTTGACAACGTTCGAAAGAAGCCCAAAATTCTCTTCCGAAAATCAAGTTTTAAGGACTTAGCCATTTTTCAGTCTTTTCAGAAAAGGCGATAAGTTCTGTGATAAGTTCTGACATCTTTGAGAAATCTTTGAAGAATGCGCCAAAGGCGCAAGGAAGTTCATGTTGACATGACAAAAAATGCGCCAAAGGCGCAAGGAAGTTCATGTTGACAAAATGGTGCGCCAAAAGGCGCAAGGAAGTTCATGTTGACACGACAAATGGTGCGCCAAGGCGCATGGAAGTTCATGTTAACACAACAAAAGGTGCGCCAAAGGGCGCTGATAAGTTCCTGTCGACATGCTGAAGAATGCGCCAAAGGGCGCTGATAAGTTCCTGTCGACATGCTGATAAGTGCGCCCATTTCCAAAGGCGCTGACAATGTGATGTCGACATGCTGAAATGTGCGCCAAGGTGCTGAGAAGTCGTTGTCGACATGCTGAAAAGTGCGCCATTTTACACAAGAGTGGTTTCTTCTTGGGATCCATTGATCATTTTTGTAAGATATTTAAAAAGCATGTTGGCATACACGATGACTTCATCCATGTTGCACCATGGGATGTTGCCATCCAAAAACTTGCCCAAGTCAATTGTTGACTTTTTAAATATCTTTGTAAATATTTGTTGGCTCCTTTTTGCCTTCTTTCCTTCTCCTCTCTTCTATAAATATTGGAATACTTGTTGTATTCGGGGGTGAACATTTTTTAGATGAAAATAGAAGTGAGGAGAGAAAGACTTTGAGCTTTCTTGTAACAGAAGAAAACAGTAATACAAATATTAAGACTTTGTGCTCAATAGCTGTGTTATGCATTAGATCTTCCTTACGTTAGATCTGTATGTGTGTTTAATCTGTTGGATTCATATCTACTTTTCTGTCATTTGCTCATCAGTATTGCTTTGTTTATTTATGTAAGTAGGTTTGGCTCTGTTTACCAACCCAAAAACATAAATCTTGACCTTTACGCTTTGGAATTCATTTCTTTTCTTCCTTCGGATCTGTTCTTTCTCTTTTCCCTCTTTCATTCCTACATCAACAAATTCATGAGTCATCCTTTCATGATCCCCTCCAAATATGATGTCATCCACATAAACTATGACAATTAGCAGTTTGTCTTCTTCTTCTTTGATGTAGATATTTTTATCAGCCACTCCCTTTCTGAAACCTTGCTCAATTAGATAAGTATCTAGCTTACTATACCAAGCTCTAGGAGCTTGTTTGAGTCCATAAAAATCCTTTTCAACTTGCATACATAGTCCTTGTCTCTAAGTTAAAGAGAATCCTTTAGGTTGCTCAATATATACCTCCTCATTCAAGTTTCCATTAAGAAAGAAGATTTGACATCCATTTGAATTTTTTTTATTTTCTTGTGAGCTGCATATGCCAAGAACAATCTGATTGCTTCCATCCTTGCCACATGGTGCAATGTTTCATCAAAATCAATTCCTTCCATTTGTGCATAGCCCTTACATACAAGTCTTTCTTTGTTTCTTGTCACTTCACCTTTTTCATTCATTTTATTTCTGAACACCCATTTTGTTCCTATAACATTCTTGTCTTTTGGCCTAGGCACAAGCTCCCATGTTTCATTCTTCTCAATTTGGTCAAGCTCTTCATTCATGAAATCTACCCAATGTTTTCATTGCATGCTTCTCTCACATTCTTGGGTTCTATCATAGATAAGAGGGTTGTGTCTTCATTATTTTGTTGACTTCTTAGCTTTCTTCTTGTAAGCACACCACCTTCTTTACTTCCTATAATATGATCTGTTGGATGGTCTCTCCTAACTTGCCTTGAAGGTGTCTTGGTGTCATGCCTTTCTTCTACTTCTTCTATTTCTTCTACTTCTTCATGTGTGCTTTCTATTTCATCATCATCATCTTGATTTTTAAATAAGGTGCATCATCTTCATGGCTTTCCTTAGGCTGATTTCTGATTTTTGAAGGTTGAGATTCATCTATTTTTACATTGGTACTTTCAACCACCTTCTAAAGCCTCTTGTTGTAGCATCTATAAGCTGCACTAACTAATGAATACCCAAGAAATATGCCCTCATCACACATGGAATCAAATTTTCCCAAATTTTCTTCATCTCTCTTAATATAACACTTGCTCCCAAAGACTCTTATGTGCTTCACATTGGCTAGCATCCCTTTTCGAGTTCATAAGGTGTTTTTATGATATTTACTCTTAATTGAGATCTATGTTTAGAATATAAAACTATGCACACTACTTCACTCCAATAGCTATCAGGAAGTCTTGATTCATTCAACATAGTCCTACTCATTTCTTGCATGGTCTTGTTCTTTATTTCAACCACCCCATTTTTTGAGGTTTTTAAAAGCTGAGAAATTTGTATTCCATGTTCTTTACAATAATCATCAAATTCATTAGACAAAAATTCTCCATGTATCTGATCTTAAGCATTTGATTTTGGTGTTCTTCTCATTCTCCACAAGTGCTTTGAAGGATTTGAATCTATCCAAGGCTTTTGATTTGTGTTTTAAGCAAGCTACCCATGTCATCCTAGTAAAATCATCTATTAGAAGCATGAAATACTCATCTCCTTGCATAATTTCAGTCCTTGTAGGCCCACACAAATATGTATGAATCAACTCCAAAGGTTGAGTAGTGGAATACTCTTTTGATTTGAATGACCTTCTTGTTTGTTTTCCATGTAGACAAGCATTGCACATAGAATATGCTGGTTTTACAATCTTTGGCATGTTTCTAACTCCATCTTTAGCACTCAATTTCACAAGATTTTCAAAGCTGATATGTCCTAATCTCATGTGCCATAACCAGTTATCATCAAGTTTTCTTGCAAAACATTTTTCTTTATTTACCTCTTTGAGCACATACATATTATTTTTTGTCCTTTTTTCTTTTCCAACTCTCTTTCCTAATTTTCCATCAATAATTTTACACCCTTTATCATTAAAAATCATATTGTATCCTTGTTTGCACATTTTACTAACACTTAGCAAGTTGTGTTTGAGCCCTTCAACATATAGAACATTTTTGTGATTATTTTTCCATTGTCAAGACTAAGAGTTCCCTTTCCCACAATATTTGTTGAATTATTATCACCAAATCTAACAACACTTGAAGCATTATTTGAAAAGAAATAAATTTACTTTTTCACCTGTCATATGACTAGAGCAGCCACTATCCAAGTACCAAATCATTCCCTCATCTTGCACATGGAAGGTAGTTTGAGCTATCATACCAACCTCTTCTTTCTTGTTTGATTTATCTTTCACAACATATATCCACTTGCTTTGTTTGGGTGTTTGTGAGATGCACATGCTAGCTATGTGACCCTCCTTTTGGAATTTTAGCACATAGGATTATGACTCATTCTTGTATGCTACAAGTTATACTTTCTCCTATTTCCTCTAGCATTTCTTCTACATTTTGTAGGTTTGTGACCAAACAGTTACATGAAAAACAATAACCATAGAAGGAATGAGAGTACCTCATAGCATAGGTGATTATAGGAGAGATTTTCCTTATTTTTGTAGATTTGGTGGCCTCCTTGTTCATGGTGTGAGAGATGCTTGGTGTAGTCTTATCTTCTTTCTTCTTGGTTGGTTCATCTTCCTTATTCTCTTCCTAAAACCAATTCTGATTTGTCACTTACATCCCTTTGAGTTCTTAGAATGTTGGCTAGGACATTTGAGCTCCTTTCTAGCTTCTCATACATCTTGAGTTTTTTATTTTCTTGTTCCAATTCAGCCTTGTGGAGTTCTAAATCAGATTTCAAAATTTGACATTCTTCTTCCTTTCCTTGTAGGATTGAGAAATATTTTCCAGCTGAGATTCAATCTCCTTGAGTTCATTCATTTCCTCTTCTTCCTTTTGAATTTGCTTCTTTTCAAGAATGTGAATTTTTTCTTCATAATCCTTTAGGGTATGATCTTAGCTTTTGGTTCCTTATTCTACATATTTGGAGTTCTTCAAGAGCACTTACAAGTTTAGCCTCTAGATTTACTTTTGCCTCTTCTTCATCAGAATCTTCATAATTGACCATATTATTTCCTTTAGTGCTACATTCATTGGAAATTTCCAGGGCCATGAATAAGGTTTCACATTGAGCTCCATCACTCTCACTCTCTGAGCTACTTGAGTCACTTGATTTTTCTTTTGAATAGAAATTTCTCTTATTCTTGAAAAACTTCTTCTTGCCCTTCTTCTTATAGTTCATCTTTTTTCTTGCCATGTTTATGACCTTATTCCCCATATTAAAACTCAACCTCTTTTTTTTTTTTGGACATTTAGCAACAAAGTGTCCTACTTGACCACAATTAAAGCACTTGAAAGGGAGTTTACCTTTATACTTTCTTGAGCCTCTTCCTAGTCTTCTTACAAACATTTCTTCAATCTTCTCAACATCTTCTTCATTCTCCAAATATGATTCCTCTTTTTTTAATTCTTGGCTTCTCTTTCTTGGGTTTGAAGGAAACTTTTTCTTGGCAGATTTATCTCCAATTTTCCTCATTTCATATGTTGATAAAATGCTTTGTAGCTCATCCAATGTCAAGGTTTTCATGTCTTTTTCTTCCTCAATGACTGAAACCTTTGCATCATATTTGGAGGTTAGAGATCTTAGGAATTTTTGAACTATGATGGTTTCTTCTTGCTTCTCACTAACCTCTAATCATATTGATTACTTCATCAACTCTTTGCATGTATATGCAATAATACTCTCATCCTCTTTCATCTTCAAACTCTCAAATTGAGCTTTGTAGGTTTGTAATTTAGCTAGCTTGATTTTTCATCACCCTCATAGATACTTTGAAGTTTTTTCCAAATATCCTTGGTTGTATTACAATGCATTACATTCAAAATTTAGTTTCATTCAACCCACATAAATGGCATTCATGGATTTTGAATTGTTTTCATATTATGTCTTATCTGTTGCAGAGGTAATTGGAGTGGTTAGAGGAGTGTAGCACTATTCACACTTTCCCATATGTCAAAACCAAGGGACATGAGATAAGTTTTCATTCTTATCCTCCAAAGTGCATAATTTGTTCATGTAAAGAGAGGTGACCTTGACATTGATAATCCACCTGGTGCCTAATTGTTTGCCATGCTTTTGAAGAGAGGATCACCTTGAAGTTGTTAAGCTTCCACCAAAGGCCCCTGCTTCTGATACCAATTGTTAGATATCACAAGCACTGAGAGGGGGGGGGTGAATCAATGCTTAGCACAATTAAGGTATTTTAAAACTTTCAAATTCACTTAACTTGATTCAACATTAGACTATGAGCACAAAATGAACTTCAAAAAAATGAAAATAAACATGACACAATATTTATAGTGGAAACCCAAGAAGGGAGAAAACCCACTTGAAACCAACCTTTTTATTTAGAACACCAATTCTAATGCACTAATTTACAACTGATTAAGCACCCACTTAATCACTGAAGCACCAACTTCAAGAGTTCATACAAGCACCTACTTGATGAATGCTAAGCACCTACTTAGTTGTAAGATTTTACAAGAAGCACCTAATTCTTTATTCTAAGACACCTATTCGACAATAATTACAACATTAAATTGATCATATAACTCCCTTGTTGCTCTATCAAAAAACATGATCACTTTACAAGAACAATTCATTCATTTGTTCATACTCCACATTATTCTTGGTTTTTGTCACCTTTTACACTATCAAGAGTGTATATGTTTGTTCATACCATTAGTAATAAACTATCACACCTTCTGTATCTCAAGTATTTCACTTTTTTTTCATTTATATATATATATATTTACTCATGCTTCTATCAGTCAATCATCACCACTAACACATTTTCATAGTTTTAGTTTCTATTCCTTCACTATTTGTCTTTGCTCATCTATCTATCTTTTCATCATACCACTCCTTCCCTTATATTGTTCCATCTCTTTACTTTCATAACAATCATTAGTCATATGTGTTTTATGTGTTTTCTTTTTCATTCATCTATATCACCACATGATGTCATCTATTCAAAGAATTTCAAAATTCAAACTATTTATCCCACCTTTTCAACTTCTATGTCTTGATTACATACGTTTTCTTGAACAAGGTATTGTCTCCTAAAATTTAAGTTGATCATTACAATTTTGTCTCTTTCTCAAAACATTCAAGTTCTCCTTCAACTTTGAACTTCATCTAATGACTCATGAACTTCCATGTTTATTGTATGATCAAAACTTAAAAGCTCATTTTCATTAAACATAGGAAAACAAGAGACTCTTGGCTTTATTCTTTGAGATGGGAGGATATTTGATACCTTTAACTCGGGAAATTATTAATTCTTTCTTTAAGGGTTTCACAAACTTGAACAAAGGATCTTGAACAATCCATACCTTCATACAATGTGAAAACCCTTAAGACTTAACAAATTTTGCTAATTTTTCATATTGTGTAATACTATGAATGCAATCAAAGCATGATTTAAACTACTTTTTTCCTTTTATATTGTCTTTGGAGTCACATGATTTCAATTTGAAAGTTTCATCATGTTTTATCTCCATAGAGAAAACACATTTAAGATAAAAAGAACATGCACACCTTTGTGAAAGCACAAGAACTTGCAATCGTATAAAACATACTTTTCAACCAAATAGAATAGTCTTCATTAGTCATGAAATATTTTTGAAACATGATTTAGAAAGAGGAATGTCTTATTAGCAAGATTTGGCTTTGAAAAAATGTTGTAAATACCATTTTATAGTCAAAACAAGGATTTTGCATGACCATTAAATTTCTTTAAAGGAATACTACATTCATACTAAATAAAATGTCTTTCAAAATTTTCATAGACTAAGATTATTTCGTGACTACCCCATAGTAGTTTTATTGAATTTTGAAAATAATTTTTGATTTTGATCAAAAAGTAATGTGAAAAACCCTAGATTAGGTTTGTGCTCTCTTTAAAACCCGAGACCATGAAAAAAATTATAACTCACTCTAAAATGAATCAAACCCAAAAATTTGAACTCTTTGGTATTTTTGAGACCAACTTCCACCACTTCACACCAAATTTCACCTTTGAAGGGGCTCCATCTACTCCCAACAAGCTCAATTTATAGTCTACAATGCCATAAAGCTATCAAAATAGTAATGATCACATTTACCTTGTTCATTGACCAATTTAGGGTGAAAATGAAGAAATAAACCTTATGGAGGTCTTCTTACACCCTTGACATCCTTTCCAAACCATGATTTAACTCATTGAAGCACTGGAAGTATCTCTAAATCCTCGATTTTCTAATGAAAAGAAGGCTAAATAGATGATAATGCAATGTATTTCAAGGAAGAGGGCCTTTTTTAAACCTTGGAAAAACAATTCATATAATGTAATAAGACTTATGAGTGAAATTTCATGTCTTTTTAATTGATTACACAAAGTATGCAATCCAAAGGACCTTGCATGAAGACCACACTTTCTTCTACATGAAGAAACAATTAATTTCAAACCTAGAAATTGAAAATGGCATGCACCTTCAGAAATTTAACTTGTTCTAACACCTTGTTAGCCTTATAAACACCATAAACTTTAGAAGTGATAAAATAGGTGATTTGAGGTCAATTTGTAACTTTTTTCTTCTATTGATTCAAGAATATGTCTTAGAGAGAAAAAATATGCCTTACTAAAATGATGAGAAATTTTTAACCATAGATCCATTTGACTAACTACTTTTTACACATGAATTCTAGGAAAATTTAATCCAAGAAATTTTTTCGATGATTTATCCGATAAATCCCTCATATTTTTCTTGAGTTCTAAGAATCCAGGCAACTCAAAATGAACTTCTCAGGAACATGTTTTGGAAAAACTTGAATAACTTTCTCAAATGACCTCCCGAGGACCTAAAATTTTACATGGAGCTCAAGGAAACTTGCCTTCACTTTCTCCCATGGTTGGTTCATCAAATTTATCCCCAAATTTTCTAGACCATCCCATTTACATGAAAGTATAGTTTGGGTTCTTGAGAGCATTTTGGGGTAGAAGTGAAATTTTTCTTTAAAACATATTTCTTGACCTTCTGAGCCTTGAAATGAGTTCATCCACCTGAGATACACATGTTCCAAGTGTTTACTTCTTCACTTTGTACCAAATATACTCACATGCACCTAAAGACATCAATTTAACTCAACAAGAACTAACATGGACTCAACACTCTATGACTCCCTAGACACACCATTTCCATGATAAAGATGCACTAGGAAATTGTATTGGGACATCAATGACAACATGAAAAATGTGGGAAACAAAGAATACTGCTTTCAGGTATCATATTTGTAGAAACTTGGGTCATTTGTAGGTATCTTTCGCAAGGCCATAAGAAAAACTCCCAAAGGAGAAAGAATTCATCATCTCAACGCAGCTTAGGACAAACCATCCCCGACTTAGGAAAGTGCAAACGATCCATTGTAAGGAAGATCGTGGGGTACATCATCAAACTGTCTTAGAAAAAATTTAGAGCGATATGAAATGGATGGGAAATGGGTTACCCGACTAGAGTGGGTGGTATAAAGGGGCCATATATATGATAATTTGAAAAAATAGATTAGACTAGAGGGAGCTTTTTGGTAGTTTCGATTCCCCATCGAGCTCTAATAATATCATGCGAGTGACGACACATCCGATCTAGGTCGAGTTGGAAAGAGGTAAGAGGTTAGGAAGAAAAGAGGTAAACAGGGGCACTTTGTAAATCTACTAGACTACTATCCCTCGATCGAGATGAATCATTAATTATAATTTGTTTCAGTTTTTGTCTAGTTTTGTTTAGTTGTTGTGTTGGGGTAAGAATGTTGGACTTCTTGGTTTTGTACTCAATTAATATCTCGGTAAAAGTGTTTTTCTATAAAAAAACATACTAATTGATGCAAGTTAATTTTCACCACCATTTTTGGTGTTGTTTCCAAGGATACTACCAAATTATAAGGTTTTTTGAAGTTTTTCATTTCTTAGAAGCAATTTAGGATTTAGTAAATTCACCTCCATACCCCCACTAATATATGTTAAGTGAGTGAGTAGTTGATGCATGCACCATCTAAGAGATACCCATGGTATATTTTTACCCAATCCACAAGTAGCACATGTTTCCATATCAGATTCTAAAGAAATTATATCTTCCTCTGTACAAGGTTTAATAGTAGAAGAACATCCTCCAAGTGAAAGTTATAAATTTGCTCCCTTTGAGAAACCAAATATGGTAGAAGAAGTAGACCAAAATTCTCAAAATGGGGAAACTAATTTTGAGTTTCCCATTACCAAAAGTGATGAAGCTACTGCTATGACTAATATCTCTCCCTCATCCTTACCTAACTTTCACGGATCCATAATTGAAGACCCAAAAATATTATGTTTGAGTTTGATGTTTTATGAAGGAGCTATGATTATATCATAGATGCACTCAAATTGAATCTATTTCCTAATACACTCAAGGATGCATCCTTGATATGGTTCATGGGTTTAGGAATAAGTATTGTAACCACTTGGGAACAGATGAAGGAGAATTTCCTCAATAAGTATTAGGACTAGTACAGGAAAAGTAGTAGAGGAGGTGATGAAATTTACAAAATGAAATAGAAGGAGGATGAACCATTGGAAGACTATCTAGAAATATTCTTGTTCTATGTTCAAAAGATAAGGCATACAAGACTACCTCCTGAATCTCTCAAATTATTCTTTTTAAAGGGACTTAGTGAAGAGGAAATGGATGTTCTAGATCTAATTAGAGGAGACATTTTAAAAGCTACCTTTGAAGAAATATGTGAAGACTGTAGGAAATACTCAAGAGATATAATATGAAGGGGATAAGAAATGTAAGATCAAGAGGTGGATCAATTACCAAAACAATTGGGGACATATCCAAATTAGAGATTTTCAATATGTTCAAGAACATGAAGCAAGAGATTTGTCAATGACATAGCTAATCAATTAGATGCTTTGTATGCCAAGAAAAAAAGGAAGATGTAGAGGAAACACTCACAAAGTTCTTCGAGGCATGTAGAATAAATAAATTTGACTACAGATGCATAGGATTAGCCATCATTGTAGAAGAAAATGAGGCTTCACCTGAATTCAAGATGATAGAAATAGAGGATGGAAAAGTGTTCTATGTTGCTCAAGTGAATCCATGATCGCCAAGGAAAGGAGGTATGTCACAAGACCTTATGCGTTGTCATTTCAAAATTGGTATAATAATCCATATATGTAATCCCCACCTTGGGCTAATCCTCAAGGTTGGGCTCTATATCCTAACCAATATCAAAAATAGTGGAAACCTTAGTTTTAAGGCCAACAACAATGGTAACAACCACCTCAATAATGATAAAAACCTTGGAGAGGAGGGAAGTAGTGGAATAACCCACCTCCTAATTACCAACAATCCTACAATTAACCTCTTTACCCTCAAAGAACAATATTTGATGCAAAATCCCAAGAAAACTCTCAACCAAAGGCCACTTAACTACCATCTCAACCAATGCCTAACCCCAACAATAAAGCTACTCATCCATCCTACGCCATTAAACTAGCTCAAGAAATTACCTATTCTATTTAGTTGATGTTGACAATATATAACTACACTCAGGAAGAGCACTTCCTCCACCAAGTAAACCCACTATTATAGAGATTGCGGATGAACCATAAATGCTACAAAATGATCCACAACAAATTAAACACACACTGTAGATTGATCCACAACAAATCCAAAAGATGCTGCAAGATGATCCGTAACAACCCGATCATAATTCCAACAAGGGTAAAGTGCAAGCTAATGATCCACCATTTCCTAAAAGATTACAAGAAAATAAGACTAACCTCAAATCAAAATTTGATTATGATTTTGTCAACCAATTGAGGGATATTTGTGTCAAAATCTATTGATTCAAGCCATCAAGGACATGCCCATTTAAAATAAGTTGGATAAGGACCCATCCATAAAAACTAATCGTAAAGAAGAAAGGATCCATCTCTGTGCAAGTTATTGGACAACTAGCTGATATTATGCTTGGAAATTCAATTCTACCCAAGTACATAGAATTGGGAAAGTCCACTGGTAAATGTTTCAATTAATGGAACAACAATAAAGAACACTTTGATTGACTTGGGGCAGCCATAAATGTCATGACAAAGAAAATCATGGATGATTTGAAATTGGAAGGACTAAGGCCAACAACTACAGTATTACAACTTGCAGATAGATCAATAGTGAGACTTGAAGGAGTCTGGAGGACATAGTGGTAGTGGTAGAATCTTGGGAGTACCCTACTGACTTTATTGTTCTTCAACCAAAAGTAACCTTAGGAGGATATCCTACAATCCTTAGAAGATCATGGTTAGCCACTTTACTTAACACATTCATAGGTTACAAGTCGGGAAACATGATTATTTCTAATGGAAGTGGAAATAAAAAGATGATGTTCTATCGTCCTGCACAAATGTTGAATGATGAAGATCAAACAATTTGGATTGAAGAACTAGAAGCAAATCAAAATTCTATATAACAAATCATGATGTAGGAAAATCATGTACAATTAAAGGACAAGAGGAAGATGTCATTCTCTCTAGTGTCTTTCAAAATAATTATGGAAGAAACAAAGAAGTGGATAATATACTAAGGTGTTTAAGTTGTCCATCTGATCAAGTTATACCACAACAAAGAACCATGAAAATCCGGGTAAGAAGTAAGAATTGCATTCTTCATCCACTTCTTCCCCATGAATGCATATTGAATTTTGTTAACAACAATGTGTGTAATAACAAAGAAAGATCATTTTCCTCTTCCCTTCATTGATCAAGTGTTTGACACTCTAGTTGGTAAGAAATATTTCTCTTTTCTTGATGGATATAGTGGTTATAACTAGATTTGAAATGCACCAGAGGATCAGGACAAAAATACCTTCACATTTCCATGGGCAACTTGTGCTTATTCAGTTCTTCCTTTTGGCTTATGCAATGCACCTACTACATTCCAAAGCGTAGTTTTAAGAATTTTATCAGATCTGGAAAATGATTGCATGGAGGTATACATGGATGATTTCATAGTACATGGAAACACCTTTGAAGAAGCCATGCAGAATCTAGACAAAGTATTGAAGAGATGCAAGGAGCACAAATTTTTTTGAGTAATGAAAAATGACATATGATGATGTCTAAGGGTATAGTTCTTGGACACTACCTTTCTTCCAATGGAATTAAAGTTGATCCAGAAAGGTATACGTAATAATAAATCTTCAAACACTAAAGAAGCAAACGGATGTTAGGATTTTCCTAGGCCATGATGGTTATTATAGGAGATTAATACAAGATTTCAGCAAGGTGGTAGCTCCATTATTTTCATTATTAGGAAAGGATGTTACATTGGAATGGATTGAAAAATGTGAGATTGTATTTCAAGCCTTGAATAAATTGTTAACAACAACCCCTGTATTGAGAGGATTTGATTGGAATCTACCATTCCACATTCATATTGATGCTTCAGACCATGCCATTGGAGCTATTTTAGGACAGAAGGATGGATTTCTCAACTACACAATTTATTATGTTAGCAAGAACTTGCAACATGCTAAACTCAACTACATAGTAATAGAGAAGGAGTTCTTAGTAGTTGTTTATGCCATCAATAAATTTAGGCACTACATCATAGGTTATCTAGTATTCATTCATATTGATCATGCAACAATTAAATATTTGATCAATAAACCAGTTGTGAGCAATAGAATAATTAGATGGTTGTTACTCTTACAAGAGTTTGATGTCACTATTGTGGATAAGCATGACAAGGACAACGTGGTATCAAATTTCCTTTCAAGAATGGACACTAATGATGAAGAGAAAGTAGTGGATGAATCTTTTCCATATGAGTATTTGTTTGTTATTTCTACCAAAACACCTTGGTATGCTGATATAGCCAACTATTTGGTCTCCAAAGGAAGACACCACCACATTACTTATACTCGGAAAGAAATACATAGTTGAAAAGAGTGTGCATTTTTCTTGGATAGATGGATTTCTATTTCACATAGGGAAGGATAATGTCATGAGAATATGCATTGATGATGAGGAAATATATGATGTTCTTAGAGCCTACCATAGTGAGCCTTATGGAGGACACTTTACTGCTTAAAAGAACAATGCATAAAGTATTAACAACTGGTTATCATTGACCAACATTGCATAAGGATGCAACACTTTACACCAAAAGGTGTGATAGATGTCAAATAATGGGTAAGCCTACCAAATCAAATGAGATGCCATTGCAACCTTAGTTGGTCTTGCAACCATTTGAAAATGGGGTTTAGACTTCATTGGTCCTATAGATCCTAAATACTAATGAAGGAATATATCTTGGTGTGCACAAATTACCTCATTAAGTGGACAACAGTGAAAGCATTGCCAAATTATAAGAGTGAGAAAGTTTCCAAATTCTTATATGACCATATCTTTACTAGGTATGGAGTACTAAGAGAGATTGTTACTGATCAAGGTACACACTTTACTGGTGAAGTTATTTATGATCTAGCTAAAGATTATGAAATCAGACACATGGAGTTTAAACCTTACCACCACCAATCTAATGGGCAGTTGAGGTAACAAATAGAGAAATATAAGTTATCTTAACAAAAATATTGCACTCCATAGGAGAGATTGGGAAGATAGGATTCAGAGGCAGTATGGGAATTCAACACAATGTGGAAGACAACAATTGGCTTCACACCATTCAAAATTTTATATGGTAAGATTATTATTCTCCTATTGAATTTGAGCACAAGACACTAAGGAATGCACTTGAACTAGGCATATATTTGTTTGAAGCTCAAAGGAAGAGGATTCTCCAACTTAATGAGTTGGATGAAATGAGGATACAGTTGTACAAAATACATAAGTAGTATAGAAGAAAAAGATAAAATGACATGACATGTTCATCAAGACAAGACAATTTCAAGAAGGTGATTGGGCCTTATTGTTTGACTCAAAGTATAAGGACCACATGGGAAAACTTAGGACAAGGTGGTTAGGTCCATATGAGATTGAGAAAATATTTCCCAATGGAGTTGTAAAACTCACCACCATAGATCCTGTGAGGTTTAAGCTACTAGTCAATGGCCATAGGTTGAGATTGTACAAGAATCCAACTGATAGGAGAACCTTCATGCAACAGTTCAAGGAGGAAAAAACAAGATGGAAATGAGAACATTAGAGTTAAGATCAAAAGTTGAGCATGTTGGTTCATCTTCTAAAATTTCAGAGGATTGAGATATTTTAGTGGCCTTGGTATATTTAGCTTGTTGAATACTCCAAGGGTGAATAAAAGTGTTATGATCAACCCTCTTGGTGATCAGCAACACTTAGCTAACATTTTATTTTCTTAGCATTTCTATTTTGTAGGATTTGATGTATATGTTTCAAGAGTGCATAATCTCTAACACAAGGAGATAATGTAGTGACTGGATGTTTCACACTTGTAGTAGAATACAACAAATATCTATTTTTTTTTTTGTTGTATTGAAATTATGACTACATGAACATAAATTAGGGATATCTGCATCTGTGTAAAGAAATAAAAGCAAGCGACACCCTAACAAATTGATATTTCCTCTCTCTGGGATCCATATGGTTATAGTAAGGGTCGAAAATATGATTTTAGCATGAACATGCAACATCATAAATGACATCGTAGAAAAATAAAACACAAATAAAAAAATTATGCACAATAATCATTCCAAACAAAAATCGAGAGAAGTGCACTTAATTGTTGTTTTACTAAAGTATAATTACAATAATTATTATTGATTTGTATTTATGCCAAGTTATCATGTCTTTAATATATTTTAAATACCTCCATCATTTATGTCATGATGTGTCGTATACATCATCCCACTCCATCATACCACTTTACCTCACATGCTTCATGCAATCAAATCCATTAATTGCATTTCCCTTTTGTTGTCTTTGCGTGTGATTCGGTCTCAAAATTTAAAAGCAAAAAACTTGAAGCAGTCCCCCAAAATTCAATTTTACATCACTTCTTCAAATTTGTGTGATTTTATTACCAAAGAGAGAAAAACCTTCATATTAAAAATAGGGGTGATTTGATACGCCATGAGCCAACAGAGAGCACTTTAACTTCTCAACAACCCCCAAATTTTACAATATTTTTGAGATAGTGGGTGGCTAGGCTACATAAATCGATTCCAGGTTTTAATGAGTCGATGGTTAAAGAATTTACAAATACATTCAAATATTGAGAAGCTAAGGTAAATGGGTTAACAATAATAATTAGTGATGATATTTTGGCCAAGGTAACTAGACTTCCTGCATAAGGTGAATAGTTCCTGAAAAAGCAAATTGAAAGTGGCCAAAAGGGTATTTTCCAAAGTGAAGATGGTGTATTTGTCAATGATAGAAAAGTTACACACAAGACTTCTCTTAAACCCTTTTGGTCTGAAGTTGAAAATTATATTATTAAGTACTTTTATGTGAAGGAAGATACTCTAGGCTAAATACATTTCACTTCAAATTTATCAATCACCCGAAGAATAATATACAAGTGAATGTGCCTAATTTCTTACATGAGACACTAAAGAAAATGAGTAGGGAGGCACTAAAAGGATAATATACATTATCACACCACTGTATCATAACCATGGTAATAAAACATACCCTACAGAGGGATCACCTTGAGATAAAATGGGAGGATTTTTCAAGATTCGGGGATATAAGTGAGTTGTCAAGAAATAAGAAAAAGAAGAGAAATATTACTAAGAGCACATTTGTGCATATGATAGAGGATGTCCCATCAGGCTCCCAACTTGAGCAATCACATGTAGAGCACCTTGCCTTTGAAAAGGTACCACATATTGAAGAAAACCTCATTCCTGTATCCCCTAAAAGGATCTTCATTGCTGAAACCCTACTTGGATTTTCTACTCCCGAATCATCCACCTCAAGGGGTAGGAATAAATATTCCAAATCCACTCTTACATATTCCAAATCCACTCCTACACCACCTAGGAACTCTAATAGACTAAAAACTAAAATGCCAAGAACTAAGACAACAAATCTCCAAACCATATCACTTGATAGTGATATGGAAGATGTGGACAAGAATATTGAGGCCGTGCTAATGGACATAGAGCAAGGAGGTGTTGATGTTGCAATTCATGAGAAAAAGGGTCTTAGAGATCCCATGGAGGTATAGAAGAGAATAAGGAAGAAGAAGATGGTGGAAAAAATACACTGGAATTCCCTACGGAACACATGGAAGAACATGTAGAGGCTGTTCATGTTGATATAAGTCACATAGAACAAGAAGGAGAAAAAGTTGAAAAGTAAACTAAGAGGTTAGTTCATATAGAGAAAGGTCATGAGGAGAAGATGGTAGAGGGTGTTGACACACGGTTCAATAATTACAAGTACATGAAAATGAATTGGTGAGAGATGCCTCAAAGTTGTTGAGGAAGTCATTGAGTACTTGGTCCGTGCATAGAAGAAGAAAATATGTTAGTAGGAGTAACCGAGAAAATACAAGAACATATTTTTGTAGTTTAGGTGATGTAATGGAGAAAACTTTGGGTTTAACAACACCACCACCATATTCACCACATTATAACCTACAACAAGTAGATGCTACCCCATATTGCAACCACAAATTGTCATCATCAAAGAAGTTATAAGGGAGCATGTTAAATCATTTTACAGAACATGGAAACACAAATCACGTTGTTAGATTACTCGGTCTATCATTTTGAAACATATGTTAATAAGTTACGAGGAAAATGGGAAAGAGAAAAGGAAGAAATAATCTTCTAGCACTAAAAAAAATGGAGGAAAAATAGAAGGAACTTAAGGCCAAAGATAAAGAAATTGACAGTTAAATAAAAAAAGTAGGAAGAGATATTTCAGATTGCTCATGAAATAATCAGAAATAGGCCTCCTTCCAATATTTATGCTATTTTCCTCAAAGAAAAGATGTTGTAGCTAAAACTTACCTCTGTCAACTCTGACATTCCATTTGACATTGGTTCAGCTATGACCTTCTTTAGAATATATCTAAAAATGCCTCATGAAATTCAACTCTTGTTGTGTGAATTATACATGTACAATTATGCCCTTGAGTATGATAGGGATTGGATCCTAGTACTCTACATTGGAGATGTTCCAATTAGAGAACTTTTCTCTTATTTTAATAATTAATTGGATAGGGAGAAACAAATGGAAGAGTACAGGCACTTGGAAAAAGTACAACCATTAATGATCGAAGCTGAAGCCCCAAAGACTAAGGAAATTATTAAAGAATATGGAAAACATATGGAGAAAAGGGAAATTATAAATAGAGTATATTAGATGCAGAAATAAGCTCATGAATAATTAAGGGACAAGATTAAGTACAATGCACGAGAGATAGTATATGTCTATAGGATGCACTGGCAAGAAATGTCCCCTGAAACGTAAAGGAAAGAAATGCACTCTTATCACAATATCATTCCAAATTTACAAAGAGTGAATGTATATATTGATATTTCTACTTTATGTGCCAAAAATTGGTTTCCAATTGGTTATCACCCACCAATTTTCCATTTTCCTATACTACATTGGTCTGGTAATTAGCCCTTAGATGAAGTAGTGTAGGAAAAAGTCATGAACAGTGTACAAGATGAATGAAAGATACTTATTCATAGAGCTTGAAGGGATGGATACTCTAGTTGATTTTATATACTTATGAAACACCATTAAGGAGGAACCTAAGAAAATTGAAGAACCTTAGAAACCCGAAGCACCTAATCATCCTGAATGAGGACATTCAAGGAGTTAAGTATGGGGGTGTGATGAGTTATTTAAATCCCTTTATAAACAATTCATATTTTGTAAAATTTTTAGTATTTTTAGCCTTGCACTTTTATTCCCCTGTTATACCACTCAGACATTTCATTATAACATGAAATTATGGCATGAATATTAATTAATATAGTTATTACTAGTTAATTTATCTTGTGGCATTGTGAGTATGCATTTATTCTCTTGATTGTAATAAGTGTTTGAATGATGATTTTTATAATTCCTACTTTGTTTGCAAGAAAATTTTAATATGTAGCAACTCACATATAGCCAAAGGATCCATATGTAGTAACCAATTTGCAGCCAAAAGGAATCATCTACAACTAAGGGATCATCCGCAACAACTTGTATGCAACCAAAGGAATTGTCTGCAGAAAGCGTCTACAACAAAGGAAGTCACACACATCAAAGAATCTATGAATCCTGAGAAGTTTGTGGAACATGGAAATAACACTTGAGTTTACACGTGTTGATGGAAGAAGATAGTTATAATTAAAACATGAGAACTAAGAGATGACTCAACTCCAACATTTGATTATGTGTTGTAACTTAATAAGGAACTAACTGATTAAATTCATGATTTGGGAAATGGTTGATCAAACTGATTAGTTCTTGAAGTTGTGTGATTTACATATAGACACTTGATGATTATTTCTATTACATGCATCGATATTCATATTATGTGTTTGAGATCTTTTACTTGATTTATTCTAACTCCTAGTAGAACTCTTTTTCTCACATTTTTGTTGTAATGAGATGTATAAAAAGGAAAGGATTAATGTTGAAGAGGTAATCGATTAATGCATGTAGATCTAGACAAAGATTAGAGAGTAGTAGATATGCAAGATACAAAGGTTTCTATATTTCCAGTTGTAATCTTCATGCTAATATAGTAAAATTCTGAGTTCTATTCAAGTAGTTGTAGTCATGAGCCTTAGGAGGGATTAACACCCAATGAAGGGCCCACTTGTGGTTTTCTATCCCCATCCATAGTTTGTTGATTTGATTTATTACATGATTATATCAGCAACAATTCATTTCTTTATCTGCATTATGAGTTTACATGCTTTACCTTATCCATAGCATTTACTTTCAGTTTGAATTTAGTTGTTTCCAAGCATTGTTATTTCCATAATTGTAGTGGCAATAATTTATCTTATTTACCTCATAAAATACATGTAGAATGTGCATATAACACTGACACTATCAAAATTCTACGTCCCTTGGTTTGATAATTAAATGACTGTAGATTAGTGAACAACATACTAATTTCTACGAGTTAATTTACACCACCATCTACACAGTCAAGGAAGGATATGGGAACCTAGGAGGAATAATAATGGTCGACCAAGAGATGATATAGATGCAAGACAAGGTGTATCTCATAGTCGATCGAAACAAGATGGAAAAGGTGAGGTGCAAGTATCTAAAAGTTCTTAGGACCTCTTTAGGTCACTCTTCTATATTTT
The DNA here is from genome assembly GCA_018340775.1 of Taxus wallichiana var. yunnanensis. Classification (NCBI taxonomy): domain Eukaryota; kingdom Viridiplantae; phylum Streptophyta; class Pinopsida; order Cupressales; family Taxaceae; genus Taxus; species Taxus wallichiana. The sequence goes on along the minus strand of CM031239.1, from coordinate 640,198,739 downwards.
TCACAAAGTTCTATGTCTCTACTAGGATTCTTAGAGACATGATCATCCATATGAAGTGTAGACACCTAAAATCCACATACGTAATTTTATTACTAAAATTGTACTAATTACCTTCTTTTCTATCATTCTTGTCGTAATTAGTGATTTCTCTCTAATTAGCTGATGTTCCATTCTATTTCAATCAATTAATGACATTTTGTTAAGTAACCAATTTTTACCCCATTCGAATGCCCATTAATGACATTTCGTTAGTCATAATCCTTATTTAATCGATTAATTAACTATTGATTATTTAATTAAGCCTATTTAGCCTTGCATTTGACTAATAAACCTTCTTATTAGTTAAATCCCTCTTTCAAACATTCTACATTCTACCAAATCCTCTCAAATCCACTTTGGTCACTTAATTAGTTATTCTTTAGTTAATTAAGCCATTTTAACCTTGTATTTAACTAATAAACCTTATTATTAGTTAAAATCCCCCTTCTAACCATTCAAAATCTTCCTATTTTCCTTTAGATCACTCCTAAAGGCTTTATAAGCTTATCCTAGCATATTAATTAATCCTATTTGATTAATTAAAGCATGCCTAACTCCCATGAGTTACTAATCATATTTAATTCTTCCTAATCAATCTTAATTATTTTAATTACACTTTATCATTTATCCCAAATGTAATAGGATTCATACTTCTCCAAATTGGAAAGCTAAATAATAAACCTAGAATTCTCCCGCCACACAACACACTTTGAATAGTGAGCATTATATGCATTTTGATAGAGAAATTTCCATTGTTTGGAATAAGATTCCTCATCTTGCCCATCCTTTATCTCATTTGAGTAGTAAAGGAATAAGCTAGACATTGGCCTTGTAGCCATGGATAGTGAGATCCTTTCTCACGTTAGAGATAAAAACAAAACATTATTTCTTTTCTTCATGTAGGCTCAAGTTTTCCTTTAAGTAATCATGTAATAAAAATAGGAATGGTTGTAGCATTTAGATGATAGTTTCATTTTCATGCAATAATGTACTCATTTCTCGTAAACTTTTATTAAATGTTTATGCTTAGCTTTGTCTTGCTCTGAAGCTACTAGGTGTTAGTTTCTTACTATTAGCTTAACATAGCATAGTCACATTTGGCACGCTCAGTGGGACATACTCCATTGTCTCTTAGAGTTAATTTCAAGCTTTGTAGATTAATTTAAATTTTTGTTTACTAACAATGATTTTAACATTTACAGATTTAACTAGAGTTTCTTGACTATATTAGTTGAGTTTGTTTGGTTTTTGTGCTCTTTTCAGAGTAAATAAGGTGAGGTGTTGTCAAATTTGAAGAAAATTGGCAAATTTTTGAGCTTTTTGACATTCTTATTGTCAAAATAACATATTTTTGACATTCTATAGGTACCTAGTGTAAAACCTCTAAGGCCAAACCAAATGTGCTATTGTTACATAGATTACGCTAGCATCGTTATGATTGCATTTTTATCATTCTTCCTACATATTTGTTAAACTAGAATTTCTCTCCTCTATGTTAGGCTTGTGCTCTGTAGTCAGGATTGTGCTACCATCTCTCTGCATTCATGCGCTTGTAGTTGCGCTATTTTTCATCGCTATGTGTTTTATATCTCAAACCTACATTTTTGTAAAGATGCATGCGCTAGTGTTAAGATATTTGCACTACCGTGCTTAGGATTTCACTAGCACGATGTTTTAAAATTTTGGATAGCGTTTCAAGGGTTTTAGATTTTGATTTTTGACATTTTTGTTATTTTTAGGGTTTCCAACTTGTTCTTATAGGTTTTTAATTTAGATCAATTTTTCTAACATGTATAATGCTTTAATGAGTATTTTTTGTCCATGCTTTGTATGATTTTGGCTAAATCTTGTGTATGCTCTTCTCATACACCATTGTGTGATCTTGAGAATCAAAACAAATTTAGACCTTATTTTTCTAACATTTAGGTTAAGGGGAAAATTTCATTATTCATTTTTTAATTAAGGGAATAAATTTTCACTAAGCATTTCTACGATTCTTTGATTTAAATGTTGTTCATTAATATGGGTTAAGCTAAAGTTTGTGTATGCTCTTCTCTTGCACCATCATTGCATGATCTTGAGAATAAAAAGAAACTTTAGTTTTCATTTTCAAAACATTTGGATTAATTTGGATGAACCTTGTATAAAGCATTTGATGGTTCTTTGATTTACGAAAAATTTCATTATTATCTAGTTGGGTTACTTGTCATGATATGCTCTTCTCTTGTGTTCTTGGAAGACCTTGAAAACCGAAAAACAACATTTATTTCTCTTTTATAATATTTTAGATCTTTTGGAGAACTACTAACCTTTGAAGTGTGGGACTATATACACTTTTCAAATCAAAGGAATCTAAACAAATACTAATACACGTGTGTTGTAGGTTTCAATGGTGTACTAAATCACATTCTTAATACAAGATAAAAATTACACCACTTTATTCAAAACATTGTATTTGTAGGTTCAAATAAAGAGCTACGGCTTATCCAATTTTAACTATGGGAAATATCTTAGCATAAGCCATAAAACTCATTGTGATGATTACCACAAAAACCACAAAGCAATCCAAACCTTGAGAGAACCGGTGGATGAAATGGGAAACACCCCTTACACGCTTGACTAGTTGAAAACCCTTGTGAGAAAAGCTTCAACTTACCTGTATAAGACCTCTATCATTAATTTGATTTGTGGGTAATGGTCTAGTGTCTAGAAGAAATTCTAGAAATATGTACCTCTCTTAGGTAAGAATTGGCAAGTTTATGAATAAAATCATAAGAAACCATTTGGCATTGGGGCCAACTTGACTTTATCCATCATGTTCTAAAGATCTCTCACAAAGCAATGACATTCTTAGAGTCAAAACCTTGTTATTCAAACAAGGGGAGAGTCCATTAAAGTTGGATCCACGTGAAATTCATCATGAAACTTACAAATATTTACTTTGTCCTAGTTTCTACCTTGTCATAAGACAAGGTGAAACTCTGCCAAAGTTACGCCAATTATTTTTCATCACCACTTGGTCTATCTCCTTTGTTTTCTTGTTTCCATTTTGGGACAAAAAGAAGACATACTTATGAAGTCTTTTCCAAAATCATATCCACCACTTATGCACCCGCTTACATCCTTCCTTATTGTGAATGCGATAGTAAGCATTGAAAGTGTGTTGGTATGTATTCATATTTTGGTAAACCTCTTGTCTTGATACCCACGTCAAGACATCTCATTGTAGCTAAGGTGTCTCATCACTGATTTCCTCTTGAGTTGTTACGCTTCTCGCATCATCACAATACCCTATTGATAATTACGTCTTGTTTTCTTTAGGAAACTTGATCTAAGTCTCTAGATTGTATTCCTACGCTGCTCATGTGTTATCAACTTATTGCTATACCTAGACCTTGTTTCTATCCAAACATTGCCTTGAGTTTTGAAAAGTTTCAGTGTTATGTTGTTTGCATCATGTCAATACTATTTTGATACTAATATCTTTCTTTTCCTAAAGGCTTGATTAACGTATCCAAGTTGTATTACATTACACTACCCACATCTCAGTAACTTCCATTTTACAAGACTTGGACTTTATTTTTGTTTTAAGAAGTTTGACTATACCTTATTTAGGAGTCACTTCAACATTATTTTGATACTTAAGTCTTGTTTATACTTAAAACTTGATTTAAGTTTGACATTGTGTTGTCATTTTTAACCAAACTACATTTGAGATGTAGGGAGTAGTTACTATTGTGATTGGATTATTGTCTAGAACTTTCTTGTTTATCCTTGGTGCTAGTCATCATACAATTTTGTATCCTTGCAATATTATTTGATTCTTTTTTTCCTATATTATTTTTCCTTGATTATTTAGGATTTTTTTACCTTGATTGTTTGGCATTCATTGTGACATTTGTATCCGTCACTGCTTGATTTTAATCATACTTGATTATACAATCATATAATCTAGGTCTAGGAATTTCTTCCCAACAATTCCAAAAATGACTAACTATCACACGGTTCCTCACACTCATGAAAATAAGGAAACTAGGTTTAGTCATTCACATCAAAATACTTCCATCACGAGTAAGACTTGATTGGTTATTCAAGCTAGAGAAACCGATCGGTTACCCCTTTCCCCGCCTTCACCTCATAGTTGATGGTATGATTCGATTCTTCTAATCCATGTTATTATTTTGATTCCCATAAGTATCCCGATTATTTTGATCCGTGCTACTATTCGGATTCCCCTTAGTATCCTAAGTCTAATTCAATCTAATTTCTTATAAGGAATAACTAGTCTCCTAAATAATTTTTCCTCCTTTAAGGATTTTTGTCGCCACAAATTCTTCCCATCATTCCTCTAATTTGGCTCCTAAGTTTTGGTCCTCCATTTATTTATAGGACCCACTTCATTAGTTACCTCAATGACCTCTTCCTCGATCGAAGAAAAATTCCTCTAATCAATCATCCAATTCGACCTCTACGTCGCAATATACTAATTTTCCACATAATCCTATTTGTCTACCTGCACTATGTTGTCTTCTAGGAAAACCAATACCAACCTATTCCAAATCCACATATTATTCCACTTACAATAAATATATATAAAAAATCAACTTCGTCTCTCGATTCATCTTCTTCTATCAACCAAAATCCAATCCCTCTTTGGCCATTGAGCCCTTTCAACTATATCTTACCAAATCCTTATTATTTTTCTAAAGATTGATGATCGCATCCATGTCGAACAATTCACAAGAAAAGGAGTGCTAATATATATTTTTCAAACACTATCAAATACCTTTGTGGGAAAAATAAGGTCAAACCTTTACCTCATCAAACATCTTCTAAATCTTCCACACTTGTTGGACCTCTTTCTTCCAATCAACCTACTATCATCAACCAAAATGACCCATACCAATTGATTTCTTTTAGAATGAAGAATCCATGGAGAATTCATTAGGGATACACGATGACATTCCTATAGAGGATCATGAGAAATGATTCTCCTTAGATCTTGATGCATTCACGTAATTGGGGGAAGAGGTTGAGTTTTTAATTAGAAAATAGAGAAATATCCTAAGATCATAAAATTTAATCCGCCTCCTATTCTTCCATCTTCACATTCCCCATCACATAGAGAAATGTGTGGATTTTTCATTGATCCCTGACCTATCTTCTCATCACCCAATCATTCCTTACGTATCACAAGTCCTCAATCATAATATCACCTTGGGTCATCTCCAGTAGTCCATAATCTTCTTCTATATGCGGGTCACCTCCTATCATCCCTTCATCTTCTATGTTTGGGTCACCTCCAGGTATCCATGTTACCCTCTATTCTTGGGCCACATCCTAGTATCCCCTCATCTTCTATTCTTTGGACACCTCATGGTATCCCATTTTATTCTATACTTAGGCCACATCCTAGTATCCCTTCATAATATATCTATGGCTCACCTCCTGGTAGCCCATTTTCTTCCATCCTTGGGCCACATCCTAATAGCCCTTCATCTTCTATTTGTGACTCACCTCATGGTAGCCCATCCTCTTTAATTCCTTGACAATATACTCTTCATCCATCATATCATCCTTCTATTAAAAATGTGGTAAATCAACCATCATTCATAAACCTCCACTTTCCTCTCCCACTTCTTAGGATCAAAAAAATCATGCATTAGTTGGTATGAAACATAAAAATTTTCTTTATCAAGCTAAAATCTAGAATTCTAGGTTCTCCAAATCTCTCAACAAGTTGAATAATCTCAAAGCTAAAAATAAAACAAAATTCAAGAATGCACCCCAACGTAGACATAAAGTATGGTGCAAAGTACAAAAATATATGGATAGGGAACTCACGCTTCCACATACAAAATCCATATTGAAAGGTAAGTCACAGTCACTTATCGAGTATGATCTCACCATGGTCATCGATATTGGAGATAATCTTACTCTTGAAAAGAAACCACTCCTAGTCTCCCTCATAGAAATCACAAACATCGTTGTTAGATCCTATCACACAGAGTGAAATTATTGTTTCAAAATACAAGAAAGAATGAGAAAACATTAAAACATTACAAAAAAATCAAAGGTACAAAAATCAAACATTGTAATCAAGTATTACATACACATGGATGTTCTTTCTTCCTTTTCTTTCCATTTCTCTTTAGGTCATCCACCATTTTCATATCTTTTGTGATCTTTTGGTTAGTCTATTTTTGCTCATTGTGTGAGATAGAATGAGCTAGGTGAAAGAGGGTTTGAATGTGTGTGATATGAAGTTGTGATCTCCATCAGTTTTAAGAAATAATACATCATATAACTTCATCTAAAGGTGATTGAGTGGGTGCTTTATCATATTAGGGGGTTTTATCCTCCTTGTGGAGTTTGTGCTTCACTAAATTATGGGTTGGTGCTCCTTATGAAGTTGGTGCTTCACTAAATAATTTTTATTTGAGTAATATAATCATAATTTTAGTGGTTTTTCTTCCCCTTGAGGGTTTCCCACTTATATCTTGTGTTCTTGTGTCTCTTTCATGGTTATGCTCATTTGAATGAATGCTAAGCACACATTAATGAATGGTTGAATGGTGTATGGTTTAAACAAGTAAATGCAAATTGTATAAAGTTTTTCAAATATTGATCCACCTCCCTTTAGTCCATTTTTCTTTCAATGTGTGGTATGGAATTCAAAATAAACCCTCTTATGTAGTTAAATATGCAGTACCAAATTACAGTCATTGGTGTAGTACATATAAAATATTATCTCCTTTTAATAGTATGCACCTCTATATATTCTTGACCCCTTATTGAGGTTAAATAAGACGCGTGTGTGCGCACGCGCGCATGTGTAATTCCTTCACTTAAGTTATGTCTTTAACAAGTAAAAGGCCGAGCCTAGGTAGTAAAACAAGACACGAAAGAAGTAACTTCTTAAAAATCAACTAAAAAGAGAAAGTGGAAATAAGAATGAAAGGGGACAGTAGTGCTTGGGTTCTTTTGTCCCTAATGGGTGGTCTTGTATAGGGTGCCAGAAAGATTAAAAATGGGATCTCGAGGTGAATAAGATGTCGGCTAATGCATAAAATAGTAAGGTGTAAATATAGAAAAGACAAGTAACAAATATAAGAAGGATAAAAGTAATATTGAAGAAAAGCAAGTGTTGTCAAGGACTAATTCTCTTACTTAGGAATCATACATATAAATGAAGTATTTAGAGGATATATGTACATAGTGTTATCTAAATTCCACAGCCTAGGAGGATCCCTACATTTTCAAGCCCATTCAAAGTCAAATATTTTCCAATAGAAAAGACTTAGCCAAATCACAAAGAAAGCAGCAGGCTTGCGAATGATGCCAAGTGTCCAACCGGTGCAACTTCAAGAGTCAAAGGAGGGAGTAAAGTCTTGGAATCCTGTGGGGTTTCCATGTGGAGCTAACTACAAAGGTCCCACCCGAAAAGGGGTTTTGACATTATATGCGGGGTCCTTTACTTTCCCAAAGGAACAAAATGACGTGCTCAAGACGATGCCAAGTGTCGGCACAATGCATTCCAAAACCTTGAAGAGAAGTAGAAATATTAAGGATGTGTGGGCCTCCCACGTGGATCTTGTAACAAATGGACTCTGGTTTGAAGTAGGTCACAAAAGGTGACAAGCCATGTATCACGTATGAGTGATTATGAGACTTATCTACAAGATTTAAATGCTCAAGAATTTTTCAAAAGATCGGAAGTAAAGGGTCATTTGGCTTGTCACTTCAGTAACGAAGTTAATGCATAGTCCCGTGTGAAGAGTGCTAACCTGTGAATACTCAATTTATTCACTTGCATTCAAAGGGTCATTCAATAGAATGAAAAAATATGCGTCACTTGAATCATGAGCCCGGGAACCAATGCACAAGGGATTAGAAGATCTGGTTATGTAATAAAGAGTCAAAGGGATGTTCCTCAAAAGGTGATTCCATCTCAAAATATTTAGTTGACAAGATAGTTAAAGATGCATTAAATAGGCATGGCTCTCACTCTTTAGAAAGGGCAGATAATGGGAAAGTGTGAGAAAGATCTCAAAAATATGTTCTGTCACTTCACTCCATTTATCATAATTAAAAGCAGTTGGAAAGGAGTAAAGGATGGCTTCTTATCTCCTCCTCCTCCTCCTATATATATTGTAATCAAGATAGATAGAAAAAATATAGAGTCAGTTGGTTTTATTATCTGTCTCGAGCTCCTCTTCTCAGTAAAGGTAAGGGTCTAGAGCTCTAGCCTTCTTCCTAGGTTTTGTAACAAAAATATTTCCTCTTTTCTAATGTAATACTGTGCACAATTCTTGGAGTAATATATATTCCCTGTGGTGCATTTTGTTCATCCTTTGCATATCTTTGTTGTCTCTGATCACCTTTATTTTCACGTAGAAACTATGCATCTCTACAATGTTGTTACTATCTTTGAAGTTGTGCTTGAGTAGTTTGAGGTAGTGTTTTGTGTGATCTTCTCTGGCTTGTGGTGCAATTTTGTCCACCCTTTTCATTCGTTCACCATTTTCCTTTTTCAGACAATTGTATTCTCGATTGATCTCTTAGAAGGATTGTTCGGCGCATCACCCCTATTAAATTTCATGTTTTGTTTCACTTTTCTAACCCTCATCTCGCACTGCAGAGAAGAACCATATTCTTTAAAATATGGAGGTCTCCTTATGGTGCACATCCCACTAATATAAGGTTTCCCATGACTTTGACGGTCCAATCTGCCAAGGATGATTTCCAACAATTTTCCTAGCACACTCAGGTGGGACATGACTCGAGTAGTATTTTATCATTGCATCAACTCGGTCTATTGCTCCTAATAAAGTTCAAACTTCAATGAAGATAGTTTGAGCGCATCCATCGACTCCACATGGTATGGAAAAATCATTTAAAAAAATCTGCAGACCTCCCTCTCATCCATTTCCACTCATCTTTCTTTCCACGTCTTCCATTTCTCTTCATCCTATGGATTCGTGCAATCATGACTTCATTACCACCAAGGGATCATCCCCTTCTCCATCTCCAAGCCACCCATTCCACCCTTCCCCTTTCTTCGAGCATCTATACCCCTGCTCCAAGCAAGTAATGGCTCCAAATCCAAAATAAGAGGAGCATATGGTGAGAAGTGATACGAACTTAGGAGGTTTGTATCACAAGTTGAGTGATAGAGAAGCTATAGATGTTGCCTCTGTTTTCCTCCCCACAAAGCAGCTAAGTTTTGGTCAATGGGTTTCATATTACAAGATGAAGCCACACATGATGGAGAATTTGCAGACTCAAAACCATCATACAAAAGTGTAAAGCTTTGACAGAGGAGGAAGAAGATGAGATCGAGTGCTTATCAAATTTGGGGGATGCCTCGATGAAGAAGGGCCTATGGAAATAACAACCTTCGCCACTTCATCAACCCCGCAACGAAGGCAACCTTCCGCTCACGAAGCTCCCCTAGGACTATTCCAAGGGATCTAGAAAAATATCATTGAAAGATTTTTTCTTTCAATTGAAGAGCCTAGATTCACTAACAAAGCTGATAAAAATAAGGAGGGAAAGGATAGGGATGACACCCTTCAAAGAATCCCTACAAGAAATCCCGTTCCAAAAGATGTAATCCAGAATAATAGGAAGGAAAATAGAGTCAGATTGAATCCCACCAAAGAATGGTCCTCCTCAAGACCAAGGAAAGCTTCAATACCAGTCATGCTCACTTCAGGGCATGAGGATAATTTTCAAGACCCCGAGGGTCAGCTACAACACCTCTAACCAAAATATGAACATCTCAAGGAGGTATTCATTTGTCATTTGCTGATACCATAGGGGAAGAGTGAAAGGTAATTTTTCACTCTTATTATAGGCCATATCTATAGCTAAATTAATTGTATGAACATGATTTATAAGAAAAGGAAGTTATTTTTCCCTTCTGTTTCGGGTTTTGTTTAGCTTTTACCAAACCAATTAGATTAGGAGTAGGAGTAGATTACTTTCAACAAAATAAGTGCTTGTGCACACTCTGCATGACTCATTTGAGGCATGTATGTTTTGTATTTTGTATAGGCCCGCACTTATATTACTCCATTAAGAGGCACCAAATTCCATAAGAAGACTATGGCTCGTAGGAGGATTCTATTTGTCTGAGGTGGTTGTAAGCTTCACTTCGAACAAATGTAGAGCAACTAAAATTAGTTAGGGGATTCTATTGGCTGGTTTTTTCAATTTTCTACTCTCACAAAAATAAATTATAGAGTTTTTATTATGAGAGTAGGAAGGCATAAGGATCATCCAACAACTACAGAGGCTCCACAACATCCAAAAGTGCTACAAACCTCAGGTTTGAAATGACTTTGAGGCACAGTTCTAGACCAAATTGATAACATGAGATTGTGGGTTCTTTCCATTTAGTAGGCTAATGGTCCAGTGAGTTATTAGACTATTATCTAAATTTTGTAGCCAGGAGGATCCTTGTGTTTTTTATCCCATTGGGAGTCGAATCTTCACCAATAGAAAAGACTTAGCCAAATCACAAAGAAAACATTAGGCTCATGAACGATGACACTTACCAATGAAACTTCAAGAGTCAAAGGAGGGAGTAAAGTCTCGGAATCCTTTCGGGTTTCGACATGGAGCTAAATACAAAGGTCCCCCCGAAAAGGGGTTTTGACATTATATGTAGCGGGGTCCTTTACTTTCCCAAAGGAAGGAAATGACATGCTCATAGACTATGCCATGTGTCGAAAGAATGCATTCCCAAAACCCTGAAGAGAAGCATAAATCTTAAGGATGTTTGGCCTCCCATGTGGATCTTTACAACAAATGGACTCTAGGTTCAAAGCAGGTCATAAAAGGTGACAAGCCATGTATCACATATGAGTGATTATGAGACTTATCTACAAGATTTAAATGCTCAAGACTTTTTCAAAAGATCAAGTAAAGGTTCATTTGGCTTGTCACTTTAGTAATGAAGTTAATGTGTAGTCCCATGTGAAGAGTGCTAACTTGTGAATACTCAAGTTATTCACCTACATTCAAAGGGTCATTTCAATAGAATGAAAAATACGTGCCGCTTGAATCATGAGCTTGGGAACCAATGCACAAGGGATCGAAAGATCTGGTTATGTAATAAAGAGCCGAAGGGATGTTCCTCAAAAGGTGAGTCCATATCAAAAGATTTGGTTGATAGGATAGTTAAAGATGCATTAAATAGGCATGGCTCTCACTCTTAGAAAGGGAAGATAATGGGAAAGTGTGAGAAAGATCTCGAAAAATATGTTCTTGTCACTTTGCTCCATTTATCATAATTAAAATTAGTTGGAAAGGAGTAAAGGATGGCTTCTTATCTCCTCCTCCTCCTATATATATATTGTAATCAAGATAGATAGAAAAAAAAATATAGAGTCAGTTAGTTTTCTTATCTGTCTCAGTTTCTCTTTGTAAAGGCAAGGGTCTGGAGCACTAGCCTTCTTCTGGGTTTTGTAACAACAATCTTGCCTCTTTTCTAATGTAATACTATGCACAATTCTTAGAATAGTATATATGTCTTGTGGTGCATTTTGTTCATCCTTTGCATATCTTTGTTGTCTTTGATTACCTTTATTTTCACGTAGAAATTGTGCATCTCTACAATGTTGTTACTATCTTTGAAGTTGTGCTTGAGTAGTTTGAGGTAGTGTTTTGTGTGATCTTCTTTGGCTTGTGGTGCAATTTTGTCCACCCTTTTCAATCATTCACCATTTCTCTTTTTGCAGACGAGCACGTTCTTGGTTGATCTCTTAGAAGGATCATTTGGTGCATCACCCCCGTTAAACTTCATGTTTTGTTTCACTTTTCTAACCCTCATCTCACATTGTAGAGAAGAACCAACTTCTTTAAAATCGGAGGTCTCCTTAGGGCGCACGTCCCACTAACCTAAGGTTTCCCATGACTCTCGACGGTCTAATCCACCAAGGATGATTGTTAACACATAGTAAGTGTGTAATCTAGTGACTACACTTTTAGACATTTTTTTATGTATAATAACATTAATTAATCGAGAGAATAAAACATGTTTCATGTCCGATGTTGTTATCTAGGGACCTTTTCTAATAATGGGTTTATTTTCAAGACCTGAAAATGTTGGATGGCCACCAAAATAGTGGGATGTGCAATGATGGATATAAGGGAAGATGAAATATTTTATTTAATATAAAGAGACTATGATATGAATTATTTTCAAAATAATTAAGTTGAAATATATATGGAACATTCATAATATATTTTGGTGTGAGCTTCTAGAGAAATTAGTTTCATGGTTGTCTCAATTGGAATATTACTCTTTTAGGCATGGAAATAGAGAATAAAATGAATGAACAATTGAAAAGATATAGAAACATTGCAAACTTAAATTTTTTTGGACTTGAGTTATAGACCATTAGGTGAAAACAACTATTGACATGAGTATGTAACTAAATTTTTTTCAAAATTTTTAATTCATTTGATTCTACCAAAAGATTGTTTTGGATTGTGAAGAAATTTTTTAGAAAGATCCCTTTTTTAGTAAAAATGATAGCTACGATAAAGGTCATGGTGCCGATTCCACGCAACATTGAGTATTTAGGTAGGTGAAAATGGATGTAGTCTTAGAAGAAGGGGATGAAGGGGAAATGGAAAAAATAAATGCATACTTCGACGGGTTTGAGAAATATTAGAAAGAAGAAACAAGAAGGATATAAAGACTATAAGGAGATGCTAAATAACATGATAGATGGGGATTTGAGTGCTATAGTGGGAAAGTGAAACCACAAGTAGGAGTACGATAGGAAAAATTATCAAAGGAGGAGGAAAGAAGCCTCACAAAGAAACCAAAGAGAAGAAAGTGAAGGAGAAAATAAAAGTGAATGAGAGGATGTTAGGATATAGTACCTAGTTAGTTCATCATTAGAGTCATTTTAATAATTTAAAAAGTTAAAGTACTCTTTTTTATTACTTTAACTTAATTTATTAGATACTAGTTTTCATTAGGTGTTAGTTAACTAAGTGATAGTTTTATATCCCAATGTTTGTGGGATAATTATATATTATTTGTTCCTAAATGATTTTAGCAGTAGCTTCTAGCAGTAGTTAGGGGATGATGTGGAGGATAATATGGAGGACACATGTTACCTAAATATCCCAAGATTGACAAGGTCAAAAAGTTGACTTTGAGAGATTCTCGTCGACTATTTGAACACAGAAAATGGAGCCTCTGTATATGTAAATGGTGACTAGTCAAATTTTGGTCACCGGAGAAGGTCAACATGGGTCACCAAGTCCAGGTGACGTGTACGTGTGAAAAATTGGACAAGTGGCTTAGTCAACAATGGACAAGTGGCAAATGGCAAGAGGAAGAAATGAAGGTTGTTCGAGCTATTTGTAACCTGCGGTCTTCGACAAAGCGTAAGAGCGCGTAAGAACAAGAGGTTGAACTTTTGTAATGAAGAAGGAACCCTATCACCATGAGGACTATTTTATTATTGCCAATGTGGTAGGTCCTCAAGCCACCATGAGTTTGATTTTCCCGATATGCCTATTGAGAGTCGACATGTGGGACTCTATGTTTTATGCATTGTTGGAGAGGGTGCAGATGGCGTTGTGCATATCATACATGGCTCGGGTGAGCTATATTTCTAGCTCGGTGGGGTGGTCAAATCCCCATCGAGACCTATATTAATGTCATAATGACAAATGAGCACATTGCTCCATATTGTTTAGGATTCTGTCTATATTGGCGTAGCATATAATGCCAACTCGACCTTATTCATTTGAACGGGACCGCCACATAGCCCGCGGTGGATATTGGTGCATGTATTATCCACACATTGCATATAACTCCAATGCACACCTCCTTATCCCCGCAGACCATATATTACTTTACAATGCATTTAACATAACCAATTTAAACCCTTATCTTTCCTTACTCCACACGGCCACCCATATATATAAAGCGACCAAACTTATTCATTTGAGCACATTGTTCCATATTGTTTAGGATTCTGTCTACATTGGTGTAGCATATAATGCCAACTCGACCTTATTCATTTGAATGGACCGCCACATAGCCCATGAGTGGATATTGGTGTATTGTATTATCCACACATTGCATATAACTCCAATGCACACCTCCTTATCCCCGTAACCATTATTACTTTACAACACATATAACATAACCTCTTTAAACCCTTATCTCTCCTTAACTCCTGCGGCCACCCATATATAAAGCGACCAAACTTATTCATTTGAGCACATTGTTCCATATTGTTTAGGATTCTCGTCTACATTGGCATATCATATAATGCCAACTCGACCTTATTCATTTGAATGGATAGCCACATAGCCCACGGTGGATATTGGTGCATTGTATTATCCTATTTTAATTTTCCACACATTGCATATAACTCCAACGCACACCTCCTTATCACTGCAACCATATATTACTTTACAACACATATAACATAACCGCTTTAAACCCTTATCTCTCCTTATTCCATGCAGCCACCCATATATAAAGCGACCAAACTTAGCATAAACCCAAACCATCCTATAACCAATGACATATGAAATGGCTTTATAACCAATCATTTATTGCCGTAGCCTCCCATTTAAATAACTCACCTATCCTTTATACGGGCTATGTGGGATATAAGCCACAAATAGAAAATGCAATCGAGTCTATGGGGCTCAAACTCAAGCCATCCAAGTAAAAAGATAAGCGCCCACCCGTGGGATCGTGGTGTTGAAATGGTATATATGGGGTATATTTTAATTATTAGGATGGGGAGAATTGAATGCATAGGCGTATGCGCAAAGGAAACAAGCTATTCGATGGGCTAATAGAAGGATAAGAATGCAATGAAGGCATTAGGCTATTTCAAAAGGAGCCCGAGGAGATTTTAAAAGCTTCCAAGCTATTTTGAGAGACTTATAATTTTTAAAGGGAAATTTTTGTAATAAAATTATATTATTTTA